>CM018033.1:4585219-4990219 GCA_008638375.1 Nyssa sinensis
ACACCTCGACCTGATTAATTAATAATTAGTTTGCTAATTATTAATTATCACTAATGCTCCTGCTCGACACAAAGGCAGATTGCGCTTCATCAATCAAGTCACCAAGAATAGGCTTATGATGATTAGTAAGGATCTTGGTAATACATTTGTAGATGGTATTGCAACATAAAATGGGGCGGTAGTCATTCAACCAGAAGGGATTAGGAACTTTTGGCACAAGGGCAATGGCAGTTGAATTAATCTCACGCAGTAAAGAACTTGCTTGAAAGAATTCTTGAATGATAGCAAGAACCCATCCACAATATCCCAAGTAGCTTAGAAGAAATACCTATTAAAACAATCTGGACCTGGAGCTTTATTAGGGTGCAAGCTAAACAAAGCCTCTTTAATCTCCTCCATCTCAATTGGCTTACTTAATTGCTGAGCTTATGTAGGAGAACTACCCTTGGTTATGAAATCTTAAAGTTGGTCTTTTCTAGGATAAGGATTTGAAGGGGACCTTTCCCAATAAGTCTTGGTAGTAATCCACAATGGCAGAGGAGACTTCCTTGCTACCCATGAGTGCCGATCGACACTCGGGTGCCTGGGCAACAAGCTTTAAAATGTTGTGACTTTAGATTTTTCTCATTGTGTTCTTGAGCTCTCCCCTACCACTCTTACAACCATTTTTTTAGAGTTTTGAAGGAGGTAAGATTGAAGTATTTGAAACTTGTTCTGACCTCTCAGAAGATCAAAGAACTTGATTTCCAACAACAAATCCAAAAATTTTAAAAAGTAAATGTAAAATGAAGGCCTTGGTCACTCAGACCCCATTTTCGATATTGATCGGGATTTGGGGATGTCCAGACTGGTGCATGGCACAATACTTTGATACAAACCAACCCTAGGCTTTTAAAATAACACGAGCCTGCTTCAAGAGGCAGCACACCATTTGTCGCAACGGTACCATAATGGCCAAATATGGATTTTCTTGAGTTTTCTCTAGATTGTTTTGGAATTTTTGAATTGATTCTTGATGCATTTGGTTTTTTTTTTTTACACCTTGAAAGAGTTTTGCACAAAATTTTGGTTTCATGTATGCATAGGCACTTCATCCACGTGCCTTTTGGAAGGTGCACACCACGCGTTTGTGAAAATGCTTGAATGGGAAATTTTTTATTTGCCTTGGTTTTTTACATTTGATTCACACTTGTTTCACATGCTCATGGCACTTGAAATGCTTTTCTAACGTATTGATTTTGAGTCCTTGCAGCCAGATTTAGATATTCGAACTCGGGGCTCAGTGGTGGACATCGCGGAGTGGTGGGCTGATTTGCCCCTCTGATGCCAAGGGCAAGTGAGAACGGCCAGTTTTGGGCCATTCTTAGATCGGATAGTCCATGTTGACCATGACTAGAAGATTCTCTATACTCTAACAGAGAGATGGTAAGACACTATAACGCGTTTCACCTCCGATTTGGGGAGGTAACATTAACTCCCCTCGACTTTTTAATGATCGTGGGACTTTGGGCCGGTGGTGATTGAATTCCATGGGATAATGCAATGCACAGCCAGGGTGATGAGATTTTTCAGCTTCTAGGGTGGCGGCCCATATTGGCATTCGATGGTGCGGTACGGGTTAGGCATATCTTGGAAAACTTTCACTTCTGGGAGTACCGTAACACTTTTGAGGATCAGTTGACTAGAGCCTTCATGTTCTTTATCTTTGGCCAGACCCTCTTGGTTAATATCGGTGACATTATCCACCTTTGGTGCCTCCATACTTTAAAGGATATGGAAAACTTTGGGCATTTCAACTAAGGAGACGCCGCAATGGCTGTTTTGTACTGCTGGATGCGGGTACTATCCTGGGCAGTCACCAAGGGACTTGGTGGTTTCAAAATTGTTTAGGAGGTATGAATTTCTGAATTCCCTTTTTAAGAAAAAGTCATTTTAACTGACTTTTCTATTTTGGAAAAATTTAGGCCTATGAAGTCCTCCAATTGTTTCCCTACCCATTGGTGGAGCCAGAAGATAACATGTTTCCCCATATGTGGCAGTGGCAAAAGCCGAACAGGCGGACTTACCAAGGGACAAATGTGGTACAAAGATCCGGGAGGCCTTGGACATACTCCAAGTGGACCCAATTAGTTCTCTTTATTTGGAAATCTCTTTTTGTTGATATGTGATGTGAGAAACTCATGTTTTTATTTATGACAGCTTCGATGGAATCCTTGGAGAGTGGTTCGGGCCTTAATAGAGCAGAGTATTGCCATAGCGCGCAAGGGATTGATTTTGGAAAGCCCATTTGAGAGAGTGTATTACTTGGGCGAGAGAGTGTTTCGCCAAATAGATACGGTTGCATAGCTTTTCTCGCATAAATCTCCTACGACCAACAGAAGATACTTGGACTCGTTTGATTCCGATCTTGAATTTTTATTGCTTTATAAGTGGGTGGCCATGCAACGGTTTTTCAAGCAGTTTGGCCATATGCGGAGCTACTTGGAGGAGTTGATGCCTCCTTTGACTAGGGGTTTGCCTCCTCCATCTAGGGCTAGGAGGCCAAGTGCGAGTGACAGGTCATCTCAAGAGGTCACCACTACAACGGGTGACGCAGGTCTACTGCCAGCTTTTTTGGTTTTCAATGTATCGGTGATGATCGATGATAGGAATTTTAGGCTGGAAGAGTTATATCGGCCAACTAGGGGCTATTGAAGGGTTATCGGCTCTCGACCATTTGACTGGCGTAAGAATTTATTTTTTGGCTTAAAATTTTTATGGACTTTTGCTTCTCAACTTGAAACAAACATTTGTTGGAAATTCAAGTGGCCCAGACCATTTACGAGGAGGCCTGTATCTACATCATGGCCTTGAAGCATAAGGTTACCCAAGCCACTGTGGAGTCATGGCAGAAAAACACTTTCCGAGCATACTCTGACATCTTAAAAACATGATTTCGCCTTTTTTTTTTTAACTATTCATGCATTAATAGCATTTTGACATTGCATTGATTTTGACTTAAAAACTCATGATCTTTCAGGGCACTAGAGTCTATCATCATAAGACCATGAATCGAGCACAGGATTTCCCTAGAAGATGGATTCCTAGCAGGAGATGAGAAAGAGAGCCAAAGAAGAAGATAGGAGTCGACCGAGTAGCTCTCGCACTCAACCAACTAGGCCGAGTACGACGTCGAGACAGATGGTGGAAAGCGAGAGTGAGGACATTAAGGAAAAGGAGGTTCCTCCCCGTCACTCTCCATGACAAGAAGAAGGACAGTGAGGGCGCCATTAGATGAAACTTCTCCTTTTTTTTATGAACACTTTGTTTGATGAACAATTTGTCTTTTTTTTTTTTTTTTTTTTTATTTTCTTGTTTTTGATTTTGTTTTATTTTGAACAATGAATGATCAATGTATGCACTTTATTTTCGAATGTGTGAAATATCAGCAAAAATAAAATAAAATAAAATAAAATAAATAGGCATTGGTATTCGACATGTTTTGGACTGACAAAACAGGGAAAAACAACGAACACAAGCAAAATTGGGACAGAAAGGCCTGAATTTTCTCTATGTACCGATCAGCTGACAGAGAGAGGGGTTGTAATACCCCAAAATCTGACAAGACTCGGATTACACCTTGATCTAGGTTTAGTGAGCCGTATTGGATTAATTATTAGAAAATATAAAATTAATCCAGAACATTAAAAATAATATAGGCACAGAAAATAGTTAACCCGGTCGATCGAGTACTGGGGTAAATAAATGAGGCCAATACGCATAATTGATTATAAAATTATGTGAAAATAAATAAGGCATTTACTGTCACATCCCGAACCCCACCCTACGCGGATGTCGAGGACGTGACTGCCAGTCGGTCGCAACGCGACCAACCAAAGGCAAATTCTGAACTTTCCGACGAATTGCACTCCAACTGTAGGGTCAGATGCAGCGGAATTTAAAACTTTTTCTTTGTATCACGGGAATGCAACTCACTTATCCATCATAAGTATATGTATCACAGAGCAAGACTAAATCCAGTCAGTCAACAATTCTAATCTCAGAGCATATCTAAAATCAAGCATATAACAACAGAGCAGATCTAATATCTCTAGAGTACCATTAGTTCCATGAGCCATGTTTATCCAGTATATATCAGTCAAGTCAGTCATAACATACCACTCATCGGAATAACCAGGTTCAATCCACAATAAACCAGTCTCTACAATTCAGTGCCGTCAGATCCTTACTTGCGATGCCACTTAGCCTATTCACGTCATGTCACAGTACCATCTAATCCAATGGAGGTAATTCCTGAAAAATATCAGAATAATGGGGTGAGCTTAAATAAGCCCAGTGAGTAACACAGATTCCCTATCATGGGTTTCAAAACCAGTTTTGTGCTCCCAAGGCACATGGATAATTCAGTCATTTCAAAAATAACTATTTTTATAAATCCATTTCATAAGCAGTCTAGTACAATAAAACAGAATCGAACAGACAATACAAACGGATCGGAACATGACATAACCAATCGGTCAGAACAATAACTATTGCTAACATATCGGTCAAGACACAGACTCTTCATTAACGGAACGAATCATAACGGAACTGGACCATATATCAATCAAGACAGACAGATCATCAACGGACGGAACATGTCGGAACCGGACGGAACATATCAATCGAGGTAGACATAACATTAACGGACGGAATATAACGGAATCGGACGGTAACAATACATCAGTCAAGCAAAGGCATATCGCGAACGGATAAAATTATAACGGAACTAAACGGAAACGATACACTAATCAGGACACAGGCAAATCATGAGCAGGACACATCATAACGGAACCGGGTAGAAACAATATAACAATCAAGTCAGGGACACATCACTGTCGGAACTAATCATAACTGGACTGAACAATATTTCAATCAAGACAGACGTATCATCAACGGACAATACACAACGGAACTGGACCATATATCAATCAAGACAGACAGATCATCAATGAACGGAACATAACAGAATCGAACAGAACAAAACATTAGTCAAAGCAAAGACATATCATCAATGGACGGATCATAACGGAACTGGACCATATATCAATCAAAGCGGACTTAACATTATTAACGGACGGATTATAACGGAACTGGACCATATATCAATCAAAGCGGACTTAACATCATTAACGGACGGAACATGTCAGAACCGGACGGAACGTATCAATCGAGGCAGACATATCATTAACGGACAGCACATAACCGAACTGAACGGAATTCCTAATTCGAAGGACACAAGCACATCACGTGGAATGTGGTACAAAGGCGTACATTAAGTACATACATTTAAACAATATAGCATTCAGACAGTATACTTTACAAAGCGGTACGATACAACAAAATGTTGTTCTTTGCCTATATCACATGGTTTATTTAATCGTTTCAGAAATAATGGTTCAATATATCCATTTTATCTCAACAGTTCAAAACGGGCAAAACAGTACGGAATGCTAGCACAGGGATCAGGAATATAGTCAATTATTTAAAAGACTAAAACCATGTCATAAGTGATATAGTACGGAAAACATGCATTTAAATAATTGCACTTAAATATTTGCATTCAAAACAGATCAGTAAATCAAGGGACAGTATCAAAACAGTGTCAGAAGTTACTCACAAACTTTACGCTTATTTCCTTGCATAAATAATCCGATAACCTCCAGGTACGTCGAGCATCTCCATGTATATCCTGAATAATAATCATCAATCACAGACAGATCAGAACTCATCCATTCAGGTCTCATTCGTCATCTTAGGTATCTATCGGATTACCTAAGATAGCCTAGTAGCCTATCGCCCTTCCATTGGGTCTCACCCGAGGCTATTTCATCTTTTAATTAGGCTTAGCAGTTATTAGGATTATATCCTAAGTCATTTAGACTTCAATTGTTATCAGTCAGGCACTCATCCAACCTTAGGGGCAAAATGGTAATTTTACCATTCTTGTCCCGGACCCTGTCGTGGTCTTCGGAATAGTCTTTATATCTTAAGTACAAAGTTCTACGTCCTTTGGACTCCAATCGGTATCAGTTAGGTTCTCATTTTAACCATAGGGGCAAAATGGTGATTTTGCCATTCTTATCCCGGACCCTATTCTGGTCCTCAGATTATCCCATATATCGTATATATGAAGTTTTAAGTCTTTTAGACTTTAATCGGTATCAGTTGGGTACTTATTTAGTCTTAGGGGTAAAATGGTAATTTTGTCATTTTTGCCCCGGACCCTATCATGGTCCTCAGAACGTCCCATATATCTCATGTATAAATTTGTAAGTCCCTTGGACTTCATTTGGTATCTGCTTTAGATCATCGGGACACATCGGTCATTTCTCGTTTTATGCGTTGACTGTCTCAGAGTCTTATTTAGCCCTTCAGTGTTCATAATTATCTCTATGATAATTTATCAAATCAGTTTGACCTTTATTCGACCTCTACTTTGCACTTACAGTGCTCAGGGGTATTTTGGTCATTTTACGTTTTGTGTAATTCTGACCCCGATTCGTCATCTAATCAAGTATACAGTCTCACCAGTGTCTGGGCTCCTACCGGTATCAGTTTCGTCCCAATCGGACTTTGTTTAGGTCTCGTACGGTATCAGGGGTAATTTGGTAATTTCATGTGTCGTATTTTTCGACACGTCAGTTCATAAGATGGACCTCACCATTGGGTCCAGAGTGTCCGACATAATTAAGTTGGACTGTCTGTTATGTTTAATCGGCCCTGAGTATCATTAAGGGCAATTCAGTCATTTACACCTACGTGTCTGTATTTTTCAGGACCTCAGTTCATTAAACGGACCTCACCGTTGAGTTCAGAATGCCCGAGATAGTCAAAATAGGCTATCTGATATTTTTATTTGGGTCTGGTGCCATTAGGGGCAGTACAGTAATTTATCACTTACAGGTCTGTATTTTTCGGTACTATATTTCCCAATTTGGACTGTACCATTGAGTCCAGAATATTTGAAATAGTGAAAATACACTATTTATTTACTTAATTTGGACTTCGTTTGACATATTTAATGTCCAGGGGTAAAATTGTAATTTTACCTATTTAATAAAATAATTAAATAATTATTTTATTATTTAATTAATTTATTCAGGGCTTAAATGTATAAATTTTCAGAAGTCTGGGCCACTGTGTAATTCCCCAAAACTGTTGGGGTCAAAAACGAATTTACAAAAGTTCTGGTTCAGTTTTTTAATTTCAAACAGTGGACCATTGGGTTTTCAATTCAAAACCCTAAACCGGTCCCTTTATCAACTAAATCAGCCGGTTCAGGTCCCCCAGAAAACCGGGATAACATATCCCTCATATCCCCAAATTTGTCCTTATCCGTATACAGGTTTAGCCCCAAATCAATTTCAATTTTTAAAACTCGTAACCAAACAGGCCAATTCTAAATTTTAAATTTAAAACATCAAAACGGTGCAGTTTTATTAAAACAGTGGCACGGTCTTGAGGCGACACGTGTCCGAGTCAGCTCGGATTGGCTCGGTCAACTCGGCCGAGTCAACTCCATCTTCCCCACTGTTTTACCCTCGGTTGCCCTAATTTACAGAGAATTTCTCTTTCAATTTCGTGGCAATTTAGACACGATTTCTTGCTGATTTCAATCCCGATGGGTTTCTGCACTTCATATCCATCCTTTAACATCCATTTTGAGCTTCGAATCCACGGATTAAGCTCTATATAGCCGATTATCGCACAGAGTTTCAGTTCGGCCGTATGGCCTTGTTCCTCAACCAAATCGCACACGGTTTGGTTCTTTGTGACCGTGTGTTCATGGGGATCAATATCCCATTTAGAAATTTCAGTTTAAGAGCCTATTCCAGATTTTGGATTCCATGGCCGAGACCTATAGGTTCGGTTTTGAGGGTCCAAATCAGTGTTCTAGGGTCGCGGATGGTGATATTTGAGATCCTAGAAAGGTCTAGATCAGTTTTTGACAGTCAGTAACATGTTTTATGGCAGTTGTTTCAGACCTGCAACTTGAGGTCATAAATGGCGGATTTTGCTACGGTTCTGTGTTTTAAGCTATCTCGGTCTCAGATTTTCATGCCAAGTTCCAGTTGAGACATTTAAAACTTCATGCATACATCTCATTAGCCTCAAATAACTGAAAACAGTAAACAAACTTAAGAGGAAAGTTTCAGAAATTTTGGGTGTTTACCTAAAATCGGATCCTCCTTCTCTTGGTTTAGTTCCTTGGCCATTCAGACCTTCAGTCGTGCCTTCAGTCCTCCTCTTTGTGCATCACATTGAGGACATACACACATGCACACAAAGTTGTATACACACACCATGCATGTACACAGTTGGAAGGTCACACGTTGGCAGCCTTCTCCCGAGCACACACAGGCAGTCTCACTCTCATAGGAGTCCTCACACACCCACAACTACACAGTTTCCAAATTTCACACACAACTTGATTATCTTTCAAGATTTTCTCCCCCCACCCATTGTCTCTCTTAACATATATATATATGCCCACCTATACATATACATATATGTATACATATTTGTAGGGTTCAGTTTAGGGCAGAGAGTGATGATGGGGGCTGGGGTTCATAGGGGTGATGAAGGAGTGATGTGTTGCATGCTTGGCCATTGGCCAATTTGGGAGGCAGCTTGGAGCAATTTAGAGATATATACAATTCCATTGCATATATAGGCACAGAGGTGCTGGTGGCCACTTGGTTAAGTTTTTGGATAAAATAAGTTTGCCCTCTTGGTCAAGGGTTCAATTCCCCTTGGCCACCAATTTAGTCATTTTTCCACAATTTGGGCTAAGGCCCTGTTTGGCTGCGCATTAATTCAGTTTCTGACGTTTGCCTCATAACTTTCATTCCGTAACTCCTTTTTCGGTGCGGTTTCTTCCGGTCAGTTTCTATTTCAGTTATCTACAGTGTCAGAGGTTCCGTGTCATTTATTAGTCATTCAGAATTTTCGGGATTAACTAATTCGAATTCCGTCAGTGTTAAATTGACATTATTTCACCTAATTAATTGATAATTAGGTTCGGGTATTATACCCTATTTTCGGACACGTTTTGTCATTCTATTGGTCTAGTGTGACCACCGGGAGATTAAGGTTAATTTCCTTAATTATTCCCTAAGCCGGTACTAATTAATAATTAATTATTTAATTATTAATTATACAGAGTCGGGGTGTTACATTTACAGAGATCCAGTGTTGGCAAAATAAATTCCCGGCTTTATCGGCATGTTATAATTTAATATTTTATAGAATAAAATATCAAACCGGTACAGTGAAAATAATTATGACACCGAGTCTCCGTAAGTTAATATTTTATGAAATGAAATATTAATATGGGAGGTATAAAATAAAAATATTGATTATATATAAAATAAGAGTACAACCAATGTATATGTATATTATATATAAACCGTGGGAGCACGTGAGGAAAGGGGCTACCTTATGTGCATTCATATATATATATATATGTGTCCATAATATATGTGTATAGAAGAGGGAATAGTCTAGAATAATGGAGAAAAAGTGAGAGTTGGTTGCAGCCGAAGCTGCTGGAAGGCTGGAAGATCGGGAGAGTTCTAGGCTGAGATCTTTATGGCTAAGTTAGTCCATCGAGTTGAGAGAGAGCAGGTGGGATTTTGGCACCGATTAAACGACCTGCTGCTGCCTACTCGACCATCATCGCCACCAACAGAATCACAGAGCTGCACCGGTAACTTGGGTTGTGCAAATAGATGGGCTGATTTATCAGGAGGAAAGCCAATGGATTGAGATTGGGTCGGTTTGATTTTGTTGATCCGACCACGCCTATGTTTGGAAGTGAAGTTGGGAGTTGAGAACCCAATTGTTGGCGTACAAAGAAGAGGGGTTGTTGGGCATAATATGTGTGTGTGTTCGTGTAGCAGCAACGGTGCAGGTTGGGTTTGGTGGCTGCATTTTTTCTCTCTTTCTTTCTACGATTTGAACCATTTTTTTTGGTAATCGTTGGACGCAGTTTCTGGATTGGTGCGACTGTTATGGACAGTGAGGGTCGTTGCCCTGTTTGATGGGTTCTGTTGGGGGGTTCGGTTATTGTTGCTGTGTAGGTGCGTATCTCGGTTTGTAGAAATTTGAGACAAAGAGGGAAAGAGAAGCAGAGCAGCGATGCGGCAGGGCTTGTTATTGAATTTCGAAACAGGGAAGACGATTATGTGTGCGTGTAAGTGTAGTGGTTCAGGTAAAGGAGTGAAGGAGATGCAGACCAAGGTTAAAATGTGTCAAAAATTGGGAATTGTGTTGCGGCAGTTGTGGACTGGGTTTTGAATGTGCTTGCCGTAATCAGAGCTGCTGATTTGGGATTTGTTATAGGAAAATATGATGCTACGATTTTGTAAGGGTTCCTCGGTTTCTGCCATTTTCGGTTACGAGCAGGGATGATATATATCTGTGTGGATATGTACGTGTGTATATAGCGATATAGCGGTGCAGAAATAAATAATTCTTGGCAGTTGTATGGATTGATTTGTTATGGTTAAATTGAGGGAAGAAGAAAACGGCAGCAGGTGGTATATATATTTGTTTGTGTAGCGATGTGAGTGTAGTGGTGCAAATTGTTGGGGTCTCCTGTTCAAGTGGAGGATTCTAATATAGCTAGTTGAGATTGGGTTTTGATGATTTGTTTAAATTGGAAAAGAAGAGTGATACTCCAATAGCAAGGGGAAAAGAAACAGCGGTAGAAGCAGTAGCAGTGAGATACCTGCCGCTGTGTGGCTGTTACGGTTTTGGGTGATAGTTCAGGTGTAGATCGGGACATTGCGATTCAAGTTGGGGATATGTCAGACTTGTGGCTTGAATTGAGGAATTTGACGAAATTAGAGCAGGCTAATAGAAGCAGCAGAGCTGCTGTCCAGCGATGGAGGTTGGGAACATGTAACTGTCGGATGTTGTGATTTTTGTGATGAATTAAAGGAAGGAATTGATGTTGCTGATTTCTTCCATGATCTTAACATAGTTGATGTCCTATTGTTCATGAGATTAGCAAGATCCTTCAGGTCGGATTGCGAGCTGATGAAACTGGATTTAAAAAAATGGTTAGTACGATGAGGAATGTATGTAGTAATTCGAATCCGATAGTACCAACATCAGGTAATTACTTCTTTTCCATCTCTGCTCTGTACTAATATTGTCAATTAAATGTTAAATTGCAGTTTGCCATGATCCTGAACAAATGTGATATCTTTTATGGTTTTGGGTTTACTAATCAATAATGATAAATTTAGATTGTGCCTAACAAAATTATAATGCCTTGCTTAAAAAATTAAGTAGGTGCCCAATAGTTAACGATAGAGTCCAAATGACTTATATCATAACCTCGATGGCTATGAAGCTTAATTAAGGAATATAATAATATTAGTTGAAACCTAGTGAGAGGATAGCAGGTCATTAGACTGTCTTAGGGAATCCGATAGACGCCTAAGGTGATGAATAATATATGAATGGTTAAGTTCTGATCTGTCTGTAATTAATGATGATTATTCAGGATGATGATTATTGAGGACATGCATGAGGGTACCTAACGCATCTGGGGGATATTTGTGAATGGAGATAAGCATAAGTTTGTGAGTAACTCGGACTCCTGACTTGGTGTATATTTTCTTTACTAGCTAAACTTGTATACTGTACTGCTTTTTATGCTGAACTGTTTTACACACTGTACTGTTTTGATGCATATGCTTTCATGCATACTCGTCGTACTGCATTACTTGTGGCATGATTTTGTTCTATCCTGCCTTCTGATATATCCTGTTGATTCTGTTGAAGTCTGTTGTTCTGTTACCTGTCCTTTGGAGTCTGCTTTGATTCTGTTTGTCATGTTGAGTCTTATCTGGGGCCCACCACGGGATTGAGTATATCAGTGGATGGATGGCTGCCTCTGTGGGACACCCAGAGCTTAGCATCCGCTCAATCCTATTTGATCTGTTCCGCTCTGATACCGACCCCAACTGAAGGTGTGCGATATGAGGCCCTCCATGTGTCGCCAGGACGCGAGCCCTCCATGTGTGGGGGAGGGGGTGGATGGGAAGTAATGCCATCCCACATCGCCTGGGGAAGGTTCAGGCACTTTGAGCTATATCCGTTCTATTTGAGCTGTATCTGTTCTACTTGAGCTGCATTGTTCTATTTGAGTTACATTTGAGCATGCGTATATATATATATATATATATATATATATATATATATATATATATATATATATATGAACTGGTTTTGAAACCCATGGCAGGAACCTATGTTACTCACTGAGCTTGTTTAAGCTCATTCCATTTATTTAACATTTTTCAGGATATAACTCCATTGGATTAGAAAGCACAAGGACATGATTCGTGTAGACTGAAAGGCATTCCCAAGTGAAGATCTAATGGCAATAAAATGTAGAGACTTGGGTTCTGATGGGTGACTCTAGCTATTCAGGTGAGTGTGATGATATAGTTGACTTATCCATGTACAAGAGATATATAGGGACATGGCTCATGGTAATGGTATTCTAGAGGGATTAGATATGCTCCGTGTTCTATGTCTGGTTGTGGATGTGATCTGTGGCTTAGAGTTATTAATTGTTTGATTATAGACTTGCTCTGTGGTACATACCTTTAATTGTGATATATTGATGAGTTGCCTTCCCAAGATAAAAAGGTTTTAATTTCCGCTGTTTTGACCCTACATTTGGAGTGCAATTCATTATACGGTTCAGAAGATTGCCTTCGGTTGGTCGCATTGTCAGTCGGACACTGACAAGGTGGCTAACTGGCATCACATCTTTCGCATCCGCGTAGGGTAGGGTGCGGGATGTGACAGGGGTTTTTTCCACTTGTGTGCTGATTGATAGAATGCTCTATCTCGAGGTAGGTTCATAGTCTGTTGCGTGTTTTTGTGCATTTTCCAAACATTACTCCTCTAAGCCAACTTGGAAACAAATTCGCGAGTATTTCAGGATATATTACAAACCCTAAACCTCCCAACTCATCATATTCAGCCTCTTGATAGCCCCATTGCTATATTTTCTACCTCTCCACTATAATGACTTCTAGAATCATGGATGTGGTTGTTTTTTATGAACAAATTCGTACATGGCTGTACTGTTTCTTGGGCTCGGAGAATATTAACTTGGGGGCCTTGAGACTGAAAGACATTTTCTCTTTTGCGCAAGCTACCATAGACTAGCATCTGTTGTGAGCTTGTGCTCGCTTTTGGGATCCTATTGATCATTACTTTCGCTTTCATTCACAAGAAATATGTCCCACCTTTGAAGAGTTCTGTACTCTTTTTGATGTCATGGTTCAAGCTAAACTAATCGTTCGTTTTGTACAATATGGTTATTCTTCTTCTCTGTCCTCTTTACTCGACTTGGATACTGAGAAGGCAAAGGAATTGGTTTAAGGTGAATCGTTTTCCTTACTTCCCATATTAGAAATTTTCATGAATCAAGAGCCTAGTCACACCAAGCTGTGTGCCTTTGCCCTGTGCATTATCCTGAGGTTCTTAATTGTCCAAAAGCCTGAATGGGCTAATGTCTGCCTAATTGATGTTGTGACTAAATTGAACAAAGACAACAATATGATGGGCATTGTTCTTGCCGAGACTTTAAATGGCTTGGAATTGGTTCATAATGGCTCAAATGTTTTCAGAGGTAGCCCATTGCTGCTGACGATGTTGCTGCGTGACAAGTTAAAACTCTTAGCACCTTCAATTACAATCCCTAATATGTAAAAACACTATTGTTCAAGGGCCTTATTGGTGACCCAAGATAATGAGAGAGATTGGTGCGAGTTGTAAAACCCTAACCCAATTAAATAAATAAATTACTGTAATGTTATTGTTGATGTTTAAATATATATTAATTTATTTAGTATGTTAATACGACACCCGTAGGCTGTAAATATTAAAATAAAATATAAAGGGAGTTCAGAAATAAATAAAACCAAAAAGTCTGTATAAGTGATAAACATGTGTATATATATATATATGCATGATATATGTTTACTGAATTAAGGAAGGTCGGCTGAGGAGTGTTGTGTTTTTTAGTGTGTCTCATGTGTAAATATAGAGTGGGACAGGTGTGATGTGCATGAAATATTGTGAGGATGAATAAACCACCACCGACTAGAGAGTCGGTTAAAGAGAGAGAAATGGAAAACTGAAACTGAAGGAGAAGAAGAAAACTGGAAGAAGAAAGAAAAGTTGAGGAAGAAATTTAGGAAAAATCTACACAAATAGGTACCAAAACTTATCCTTTTTTATTTCTTTTAATTTCTAAATAATTTTTACAATGCTGGAATAATTTATGAACATTTAGGTTTGCAAAAATTGTAAAAAAAATTGATAACCTGCCATTGAGGAACCTCAAAACATGGGTCTGAATCAAGTTTAACTAAACGAGTTTTGATGTATGGGGCCTTAAACTAGATGCTATAGGGA
Source organism: Nyssa sinensis (assembly GCA_008638375.1). Taxonomy (NCBI): domain Eukaryota; kingdom Viridiplantae; phylum Streptophyta; class Magnoliopsida; order Cornales; family Nyssaceae; genus Nyssa; species Nyssa sinensis. The sequence goes on from CM018033.1 coordinate 4,599,713, forward strand.
ACTCAAACGCATAAAGATTAGACCCAAAACGCTAACAGAGAAAAACAAACCTGGAGTTGCAGGTCACGGGTTCAACTTTGAACTTCACCAAATGAGTTTTAATCCTCGCTTTATGAATAGAATAATGATCTTTAGGGTTGTACGATTTTAACACACCAAGAATCATTGATTTTGATGAAGAAATGAGGTTGTATGGATTGAATATTCAGTCTGCCATTAATGAGTGAATCAAACTTTTGAGCTTGTTTCAAGCCATGAAACAAATTCCAAAATGAGTAAAATCTTTCTAAAAATACAATAGAAGAAAAAATAGTGAGAATCGATGGCCAAAAATTCACGAAATTGATTTTAGAAATTTTTGGTTTTTAGGGATACTATTCATTGTCCTAGGGAAGACGATAAACAGTACTGGAAACGGGTTAGGTCAGCTTAGGTTTGGTTCGGGTCAACCTAGTTTGGGGCGCACATATGGGTTTTCCAACATGCTGCTGTTTAACTTAATGAAAGAAGGGAAAAAAAAAAGGAAAGAGAGGAAACTGCTGCACTAGGGAGTCGAACTCAGGTGAACAATGAAACCATTAATCCACCTTACCACTAAGCCACGTGGTCATATGTGACCAATATGGCTGATTATGTATACATAATATTATTTAAAAGAATAAATTAAATTAATGAAATAAAATGATTATGAAATCCAAAAAAATAGAAAGATAGTGTAACCTAATATTTTTGGGCGTTTCGGACTCAACGGTGGAGTGAATTTTAGCAAACGAGGTACCGAACAATATGACATGTAAAAGTGTAAAATTATGAAAATGCCCTTAGACATAATGTAAGACACAAATGAGCTAATTAAGATCTGAAAAAGCCAAAACTAGTTATATTCGATATTCTGAACTTAACGGTAATATTTCTTTGAGGAAATAAGACTGGTAATAAATTAACAAATGATGAATAAATCTTTAGAATTTAATAAAGTTATCAAAAGCATAAAAATGAAATGAATACTGATCCAATGTGTTGTTTATTGTTGATTAGTGATTATAGGATCTTCTAAAGGAAAGGAAAAAAAAGTCTAATTCCTCTTAGAATGAGGGAAAGCTATTATAAAGTAAGTAAACCCAAACTCTAACATGTGGTACTCCTAACCATGTCGCAGTTATATCTTGATGCTGCCAGTTTGTAATCTATGCATGCCTAATATTGATGATCTCCATAATTTGATACTTATTCTTTATTGTTGATTCATTGAGATCTTGATTGCCAATGTCTTTGTTTGATTATCTGTCAATTCTACACTTGCTTGGATATTAAGGATTTGTTATATCTCTTACTACTGAGAATTTGCTATTCCACAAATATATACATCGCCTGTGGAATTATGATGATTATGATATTATTTGAGTGCTTGGAGTTGTGATCTGTCACAACGTCCATCTGATTCACGAATGTTTGAGGACCTATAGGTCGGTGTTTAGGGATAAGCCCAACACCTAAGTCTTTGAAGGACATGATATATGTACAAAGCTTTAGTGCTATCCAGTAGCCGTAGGAGGAGTAGCCTGGATGAGCATTTTTGGGGGTGTGCTATCCAATAGACCGAAGGGGCAGTGGACTTGGAGGAGCACTCATGAGGGTATGTCGGGCCTTATACTTGTGTCAGCATTTGTTTTGTTAGTATTTTATATCATTTATTGACATTTTGATAATGCACTCATGACTCATTGATATGCTCGCAGGCCTATGTTGATGATGTACTCTTGATTCAGATATGCCTCGTGAGCCTGTTCGTCGTTTATCTGTTGATGTATTATTTGTTTAATAATGTGCTTGCTTGCCTGTCCTTGGACTCGGGTTGATATTTTGTTATTGTGGTAGCTATTTGTTGTTCATGTCATTCCCAAAATTTGATTTTTTATCCTACCATGGAACGTGCCTTTGAGACTTATTCATTTTTTAGTGACTGGCTATTGTGACATTCTATTCTTCACATGTTGTTGTGATATTATTCTTGCTTACTATTATCCCTTATCATTTTTTTGAGCTAACCTTAACCCATGACAAAGTGAGGAGTTTACTTACTAAGCTAAATTAGATCACTCTAGATATGTTATGTTTTTTTTCAGGACAACAGGCTATAGAAGGACCAACAGGCGTACAGGCTGGTTAGATGCAAGTATAATTGCAGGTTGTCCTTTTGCTAGTACAATGGACACTTTTATTAGTAATGTAATAGACTATGTATAAAGCTGTTCTAGTTCTCCCATGTCTTCACGTCTTGGGTGTGTTTTGAGGATCTGTAAACTAAATACTGATTTTAATTTTAGTTTGTACAAGATTACTCTGATGATGATAGTGGTTTAGCTTATGACATGTTTTACAAGTTATTGAATAATTAAATAATGTTTAGATTTTTGGCGAAGGAACAGCCTATGGCCGTTGCCTCCGGTCATAGATCCCTAATCTACACCAGATTAATTACGGGTCGTGGCAACGTGGTATCAGAGCCCAAGGTTCTAGTGGTTCATAGGAGAATAGGACTAGAGTACTAGGACTTGGGAAGTCTAAGGGTCCATTATTAGGTGAAAGCTGTTATTGTGATTAAATGCTTATGTGACTACTAAATACTGATTCTTTTTGTCACGACCCGAAATCCACCTTACCCGAATCTCGAGGACGTGATGCCAATTGGCCACCTTGTTGGTTTTTCCCGCCGTCAATGCGGCCAACCAAAGGCAATTTCTGAACTTTACAATGAATTGCATTCTAAATGTAGGGTCAAAGCAGCAGAAATTAAAACCTTTTTAAATTGAAAATGTAACTCATCCAAACACATCAGAGCACGTCTAGAATCAGTTACCAAATATCTCTAGAGTATCGATATACATGCCCCAATGCGTCCATTCTATATCAATGAATTACTTAAAGCGGAAGTCACACCAATACAATTCAACTGATCAAAACTCATCTCCAATGATCAACAATCAGAATGTCTCCAAGTACAATTTAATCATAGTGATCCAATATACTAAGCTAACCTTATCACTAATGATGTAATATTATAATACAAGTTGTGAACTTAATCTTATAGAGTGCGTAGTCAACTTGAGTTGGAGTTCATCTCGTTAGTGTAAATTATTTGTGCTTCACTAGTTCTGGTAGTTATCTCACTACATATCACCCGTCATAAGCTACTTGAAAAATGGTTATAAATAAGGGGTGAGCTAACAAAGCTCAGTAAGTAAATTCCTAGCTTTGCCATGGGTTAGAGTTAGTTCACAAGAATAATAGAAGAAAGGGATAATAGATAGCCAATAGCCAGTTACCAAGATGTATAACAATGACCCGAGGGTCCAAAAGGCTTATCCCAAAATAAGATACAAGCAGATAGTAATAATGATTCCAACAACCGGGATCTAGCCAATCATGATAATCTGTTGCCATAACAATTACGATAGCCAATCAAAAGTATAACATGCTTGCATAGAATATAATCATCCAACGAGTACCAAAGATATATCATCATTGAGTAAAGTATAGCATGATTGCAATAATATGATCATTCACAGGGCATAAAATATGATCATTCAACGAATACCAAAGATATATCATCATTGAATACTAACAACCCAGAATGCGTGAATCACCCGGGGCCCGGCATACCCCACTATAACCCACATTCAGATTCACCTCATTATCCCGGGCTTACTGAATAGCGCCAGAGCTCTTTCACTATAGGTCCCGTAGGACACAATAGACCCCAAAGGGTCTTTCCCTACATAATTCTATGAATAGATGGGCCATTGTGACTGAGCACAACCCCAAGCGCATATAAAATCTCATTATCATGTTACTCTCCACAAGAACAAGGATGTGGATCGTAACTAGTTGGTTCAAGGCAACATAATATAACCATAGCTTCCCACCGCTATGTTACTGGGCTGCCGAGAACATAACCAGTTCAAGGAAACAATATATAACTATAGCTTTTTACGGCTATGTTACCGGGCTGCCGAGAACAACCATATCTCAATCAACGATGCATGAGTGTACGGAACAAACAAGATTTCCAACAATAGATATATTATGAGATCATAACACAGTATACCTGATGGTATAAATATGCTTAAGCATCAACAAGTCAAGATCACAACAAGATATAAGCAAGTAAGTTGAACCCAAAGTACATGTATGAACAAATAATCACAAGTCGATTGGCATCAATCAAAGAAATCAGGTTCATCAGATAGGTAATGGAGTACAAGTTTGGCAAGTTATGAAAACAAATGTGACTGGCTGAGGAAAGACCACATAACAAAGTTCGGGTTTACTTACCTCGGTTTCTTAGTATCGTATTCTCCATTTACAAATACTCTGATAATCTCCAAATACTCCAGGCATATCCTTGCATAGCCTGAATAATCATCATTAATTACAGACAGATCAGAGTTCATTCATTCATGTCTTATTCATCATCTTAAGAGTCTATCAGATGGCCTAATTAAGTTCATTGGCCTTTTACCTACCCATTGGGTTTCAACTTATGTTATTAAATTCCTTAAATAGGCTTAGCAACTGTCAGAATAACATTTTAAGTCATTTTGACTCTAGTCGTTATCAATTAAGCACTTATTTAACCTTAGGGGCAAAATGGAAATTTTGTCATTCTCGTTCCGGACCCTATCGTGGTCCTCAGAATATTCCATACATCTTATATATAAATTTCTAAGTCTTTTGGACTTCATTTAGTATCTGCTTTTGATCATCAGGACACATTGGTCATTTTTCATTTTATACCTTGACTATTTCGGAGTCTTAGTTAACCCCTTAATTATGTTTTACATTAAATTGGCCTTCTTTCTGAATTTATTTGGCTTTTACTTTGTATTTTCTATGCTTAGGGGTAATTTTAGTCATTTCACATTTTATGATATTTTGACCCCGATTCATTATTTAGTCACATATGTGAATTCATAATTATTTGGGCTTCTATTGGTATCAATTTCGTCCCATTTGGACTTCATTCGGACTTCGTATAGCATCAGGGGCATTCTGGTAATTTCACATGTTATATAACTTAATTTTTCGGGATCTCAGTTCATAAAATGGACCTCACTATTAGGTCCAGAATGTCTGACATAGTTAAAATGGACTATCTTTTATGTTTAATTGACCCTGAGTATCATTAGGGGCAATACAGTCATTTACCATTTACGTGTCTATATTTTTCGGGACTTAATTTCCCAAATCGGACTTCACCGTTGAGTCTGGAATGCCCGAAATAGTAAAAATACACTATTCATTTATTTATTTTGGACTCCATTTGACTTATTTAGTGTCCAAGGGTAAAATAGTCATTTTACCCATTTAATAAAATATTTAAATAAATTATTTTATTATTTATTTATTTTCCAGGGGCTCAATCAAATTAATTTTCCAAAATTTGGGCCACAACAGAATTTATAAAAGTTTGGGGGTCAAATCAGAATTCCTAAAAGTTTCGGTTTATTTGTTCTTAATTATGTCTTTGAACCTAAGGGTTTAAGGATGGAAACCCTAGACCAGACCGAGTTCTAATTGAACCGACTGGTCCAAGCTTCTTATTAAACCGGAATCCAATAACCCTTTTAATTTCCTTATCCACGGTCGGGCTAATCCCTTGTTCCCAATTTCAATTTCTTACATTCATAACCAAACGACCCAAATTAACTTAAACCAAGCAGCAAACGGTGTCGTTGGACTAACCCTATTTGTGCTCGGTCGGGTCCCGACCCGACCCGATCCAAGTCCGGGCCAACAGCGTTATCTCCCTCACTCGACTTTTCGGCCACTGTTCCTGTATCGTCTCCGGTGCCGGTGCTAGAGACTGCAGGTTTCTTTTTTATTTTTCTTACGTTTTTCACGTCGGTGTTTAGTGTTTTATACACCAAATTAATCCTAGGATCTTTTATGAGTTATTTAAAGCAGTTTAGGACCCTAAACACCTCAGTTTAATACACCCACTTTGAGTATTCCGGCCATGCACTGACGAGGATAATTTGGCCATAAATGGCCATTTCTGGACCATTTTTCTTGGTTCTAAGTGGGTTAGAATTCTGGGATTAATGCTCTATCTGTTCCCATTCCTATAAGTGCATTTAGTCTGACATTCTCCGACTTGCAATAAAAAGGTCCTTCCATGGCCTAACCATGGCAGATGGGTTTTTACCTATTGTTTTGAGCCCATTTTCCTCCCAAATTTTCCTGAATCTACATGGAACAGGTCCCTGCTCTTAAAACCCCACAAAAACCCCTATAGCTTGTGTATCTTTCTCTCTCTCTCTCTATGAACTATCCCCAACTGTTTTTAACCCCAAACCACTGTTTTTCTTTGCGGTTTTTGTGTATCTCTCCCCCTTTCAGTTTCAGTTAACACATTATTTTATTGCATGCAAGATAAATTAACAGTTAGATAAAAAAAATCCAAAGATCTTCTAGAGAGAGAAAAAATGTTTACCTCTCTTTCTCTTGGGTTCTTCCCTCCATCCATGGCAGTTTTGCCTTAGAACAGCAGCTTCCCTCTCCTTGCATGTAACATGCAGTGAGGGCTTCACCTCCATCTCTTCACGAACTTCTCTCTCTCTCTCTCTTCACAAATCTCTCTCTCTAACTTTCTCTCACTATTTGCAGACACACACATACACACATAAACACACTCCTACTGCACACACTCATGTTCTGCTTCTTCAACCCTTACGCAATGTGTACATATATATATATATATATACATATAAACATATTTTATACTTTATGTTGTTTGCATGAAATACGATTGGTGGGTGTGGTGGTCCAATGAGGGGCTGTCACCTCATTTTCTAAAAATCAGAATTTATGCATTATATGATACATATATATATATATATTATGCATAACAAATCATTGCTTGTGGCCAAGTGGAAATATTTTTAAGACTTTAAAACCTTGCCTCACTTGGCCAAGGGTTCAAGACTCATCCATTGCATTTTTGGGCCTTTTCTCTATGTTTTTTACTTAAGGCCTTGTTTGGCAATCGGAACTACATATTTTGGCTTTTTACTTTTTATCTTGCTTCTTATTGCCCTTTTTGCGAAGCGATCTCTTTTAGTAGTTTCATACCCGGGTTGGCCTCGATATTCTAAGCTTCGCACCATATCCAATTTCCTCACGGTTCCCGAGATTTGTTAATTTCTTAATTACAGTATTTTTGAATTTTGCTCTAAACGTTTGGATTTAACATATTACATTGCTTCTTCGTGTGGTTAATCCTTTGATTAGTCCATCATTATTTATCGAGAAGTCCCGATGAATATTCTTAATCATTCTTTATTTGTTTCTAATTAATAATTAGCAGACTAATTATTAATTAATCAGGTCGGGGTGTTACACTTTTATAGTAAATGGTCCGTACCTGCAGTAACCAGATTGACTTGACCGAGTAGAGCGCATTCTAGAAAGGATTGTAGAGGCTCTACCCAACCCTCATAGAAGTGGGACTGAACTAGTGCGGCAGGACTGTCCTAACAACCGTGATGTTTGACAAGGTGATGATAGAGATCAGTCCTACCCTTACAAACAGTTTCACGATCTAAAGTCGTCGACATTTGATAGTACGAAAGGTGCCACGATGGTTGAAGAATGGTTATTAGAGATGAACAGAATCTTCAGGATAATGGTTTGTACCGAAGAGCAAAAAGTAGCCTATACCACGTATATGTTCAAGGGAGCGGCTCACTAGTAGTGGCTGTTAGAGGAAGCTCGAGAGCCTAACATGAATGGGCAACGATTTATAGAAGTTTTCAATGAAAAGTACTTTCCTTAGGAGGTGAGAGACCAGAAGATTGCTGAATTTTTAGTTCTTCAACAAAAGGGAATGACTGTAGAAGAATATGAGGCCAAGTTTACAAAGTTAGCCAAATTCACCCCTAATGTTATTAACACAAGCAGTCTAAAGGCTCGTAAGTTCGAGGAAGATCTTAGATGGGCCATTAAAGATAGAGGCAGGCCCCTACGACTGGCCACATACAGTGAAGTAGTAGAGATTAGTGGAGAAAAGTTTGCAAAGAGAAGGGGAAATCAAAGGCCGAGCAATAATAAAGATAGAGGACAGGGATCCTCGTTTTTCAAACCAAGTACAAGTTCACGTGGATTAGGGACAGGCCTAGTCAGAAAAGGGTCAATCATAACAATGAAGGCGTACCTAAATGTCCCATTTGCCAGAGGTTTCATAGGGGACCATGCCGCAAGAACACAAATACATGTTCTAATTATGGTCAAACTAGACATTTTATGAGAAATTGTCTAAAGGGTGGTAGGACTGTCACACCTCGAATTCCGGCGAACCCGAGGCTCGAGTAACGAGATAGAAGAAAATAAAATAATAAAGAAATAAAGACAATTAAGGACAATCACATACATTCCATACACTGTTCTGATACATTACATAGGGTCTGGTCTATTTGTTTACGACATACAAAATAAAAAATAGTCTCGGGCTTATGCCCTTATACCACATTAAATACGCCCCTCGGGCCAAACATAATCCACAATCAAATCATCTCTACATCTCTCACAGTTGGAGCGTCATCTGAAATGTTTGTCCCACGAATGAGTCAGTTCAACTGCTGGTACAATATAATGCTAATGCATGAAACAAAATTAAGGGCGTGGCATGTGCAAGTGTACAGTTATTTCTATATGGTATTCAATATCATTATGGCAGTACAAGAACAGTATGCAGTATATGAGCAGTATGTGTGACACACCCATCCAACTCTATGCCACCATGTCTCGTCTTACGATCCTTCCCCGATAGCCCGAGTACTAATATATTTCTCGCTTCACGGTCCGAAACCCGTCAGGCATGCGAGTACCTAATGGCCGATTTTGGGTTTTTCACCACAGGATCTGCACCCTCATAATGCACAGCACCACGTGCTCAACTCACGCCATGCACAAGGAACCACACTATGCCAATATGCTCTGATTCATTCATGTCACAATGTAATCTCAATGATGCATCTTATTCATACATGAAGCATGCTTTCAATCACATATTTCATAGTCTCAACAGTTCTCAAAGAATATAATCCACACACTATACTAACACATGCGATATACACATAATCATTATCCACATTATCACCCAACTTACAGTAAGATAGCATGAAGCACATAAGCATGTGAAGCATCAAGTCCACAAAGCAAGTATTCCTAAACTCAATTCTATTTCTTACTTAGCACAATATATCGTACCTAGTGAGTCAGTCTCAACTCAGAAAAATGTACTTGTAAGGTAGTGGAACCAGCAGTAGAATGCAGAAGGTTAGATCACCTTCTCCTTGCCCTTCCGTGTCCCTAAAATCATAACATGTGACTCAGTCCATTTGCTACTTGAATTATGCTATTCAACAAATTTTATGTCTTTATTTTATAAGTTTCTATTTTGCTAAATTAAACCCTACTATTGAATTCGGAACGTCGAAGAAAATAAGTTTAGGTTTTCGTGGAATTCAATTCGGACACCTGGGTTCAAAAGGGCAAAACAGTCATTTTACATTTTTCACAGGTCCTTACATTTCGTGACCTCTTTTCACAAATCAGACTCCACAATTGAGTCCGGAATGGTCGAAATAATAAAATTTCACTATTTGTTTACTTAATTTGGAGTTCGTTTGACTGAGTTTCAATTCAAGGGCATTTTGATAATTTTAAATGTTATTATGGGTCTTTTATTTTTCGGGACCCCATCTCGTAAAACGAACCTCACCATTGGCCTCAGAATGGTCGAGATAGTCAAAATACACTGATGACTTGTCCCATTTGGACTCCGAATTATTTTAGAATATTTAAATAATTAAATTAAATAATTAATTAATTAATTTAATTAATATTTTATTCTGGTGGGTCAGTTTATAATTTTTCAAAAGTCTAGGGGTCAAAGTGAAATTTCTGAAAGTTCTGGGTCAAAGTTAATTTCTAAAAAGTTCAGGGGTTAATTTGTAATTTACAAAACCTCCTATTCTTAATTTGGATAGCCAAGTAGTGGCTAATCCAAAATAGGGATAGGATATCCCTGTTTCAATTAAATTTCAATTTTTCAACCTTGTAACCAAACAGCCTTATTCCAGTTTTTAATTTAAAACCGCAGGCCGACACGTGGCAGGGGCGGGTCGGCTTTGGCCCGACCCGAGCCCGGACCCGACCCGAGACCCGACCCGAACAATATCTTCTTCCCTGTTTTTCCGGCGAGGCTCCGGCGCCGGCGACTATTTTCCGGTGAGTTTTTCATGTTTTTAAAATGTGGTTTCCTTGAGTTTTTCATGCAGATTTCATATCTACCCTTTGTTTTTGATTTGGAACTACAGATCGTCACGAATAGAGGGTCAAACCTCTCGGTCAACTCTCCGGCCAACCCAAAATTTCTATTTTTCGTGACTGTTAAGTCACTATTCAATCCCCATTTTTATCCTAACGTGTTTCTGCACCTCACCCCATGAATTTCCCACCCTTTAAACAAAGTTTTACACATAAAATATCAGAACCCACTCCCCCATAACCGTGACCTGCAACTGGAAAGTTCTCCCTCTCCCCTTAACCATTTTGATTGATTCTTGTTCCTAAATTCTCCATATTCCATACTCTTTCTAGCCCCACATTTTAAATAATTTAATCATGCTAGAAAAATTTCGAAACAGAAAGTGACTCACCTTGGTTTCGGGTCTCTCTCTCTCTAACCGTGTGTCTCCTTTTCCCTCCTGGCCCAAGCTTTATTCAAGCTCCAAGACTCTCCAACTCAGCCTCCCTCTCTTTACCTCTATTTTTCTGATTTCTCTTTCCTCTCCCTCTAACCCAACATACATACAAATATACACACGCATCACACCCTCTCTCTCTCTCTCTCTCTCTCTCTCTAAGATCTGACCTACCCTCACTATTCAGACCTGCTTTCCTCCCATATCCTGAAGTCCACTGCCACACTCAATCACTCACCATGCCACTTTGAGTGTGGCACACTCAATCACACATATATACGGCACACACAACACATGCACTGCTATGTATATGTACATATATATATATACACCCACTTGCACACACACAAAATCAGATCATATATATATATATATATACACATATAATTATACACACACATTTAATATTTTTAAACACACTCACTCATCCATATACACACATCACATTCCACATTATTTAATAACAACAACAACAACAACAACAACAACAACAACAACAACAATAATAATAATAATAATAACCAACAAAAATTTTTTAAAAAAATTTTGAGGTTATTACAAGAACGATGACTAGTTCCACAATCGCCGCATCAGCTTTTGTTACATGACCTCAGACAAGGAATGAACAGCGATGTATGGGAAGGGTTTTCTCCATTACACCTAAGGATGTTCAGGCTACCACTTCAATGGTTGTAGGTACCCTTACAGTTTGTTCTCAACCTGCACATGTTTTATTTGATACTAGTTCCACACATTCATTTATATCTCCTGTATTTTTTGCTAAGTTGAACTTAGAAGCTAAACCCCTAGGCTACATGTTAACTGTTTCACTACCTTCAAAGAGATCATTATTAGGGATTGTGATACATAAATTATGTAAGGTAGAAATCGTGGGTACTCAGTTTGTTGCCAATTTGATACCTTTGGAGATTTGTGGATTTGATGTGATTCTCGGCATGGATTGGTTGACTATGAATCATGCTGTCATTGATTGTGTAGCCAAGAGAGTTTTTATTCAAAAACTAGGGCAGTCGAGTATTGTGTTTGAAGGGACAGGAGTAGTTTCTCCACTTTACATAATATTCATCTATCCAAGCTAGACGTTTACTCCACAAGGGATGTTATGGTTATTTGTGTAGTGTCATTGATACTTGCTCACGAGAACCCACTTTAGATCAGATTCTTGTTGTTAGAGAATTCTCGGATGTGTTCTTGGATGATTTGCCTAAAATACCTGTTGATCGAGAAATTGAGTTTAGCATTGATGTATTTCTTGGCACTTCACCTGTGTCTAAGACCCCTTACCATATGGCACCAACAGAGTTAAGGGAACTTAAATTACAACCGTAAGAGTTGTTAGATAAAGGTTTTATGTGACCCAACACTTCGCTATAGGGTGCTCCAGTATTATTTGTTAAGAAGAAGGATGGAACTATGAGGTTATGCATTGACTACAGAGAGTTGAATAAACATAATTTCAAAAAATATATAAAGACACCATCTGGTTCAATCCCAATGAAAGTAAGCTGGCTCAATTAGGTTAAAAACCAAACGGTTCAGTCCGGTTCACTGCGTCATGCTGATGTCCACCCTTGTCTAAATCAAAACGCCATTCAATTTAAGTTAGGATTTATTTTATGCAGGTCAACCCGATCTGACCTGTTGACTAACCCAGTCAACATTTGACTTGGTCAACAAAGACCTTGTCGGCGCTGACGGCAAACTCTAACAACAAATTTGACGGTGTCCGAACCATTTTTCCATGAGGGTTTCAAATCAAATTTCAAAATTTGGTTTTACGCAGGTTTGGTTGTCGAAACAGGCAGTTACAGTGGGTCTCCGGTGATACCCAATTTTCTGGCGATCCATTTTGATTTCTATTTCGTGAAGTTTTAGTCACTTTTTTTATCTCGTTTCTCTTATATTTTCATCCTAAGACTCTAGGGACTGATTTTTTGTTCATAAATCCAACCGAATCAACCAATAATCTAGTGACTTTAATTATCGAACAACACCTGCAACTTCAGTTTTCTCCAAGGTCTCTTGACTAGTTTTAGCGGTTTAAGTCGCTATGTGCTCCTTTTTATATTCTTTTCAGCCTAAGTGGCTTGTTTAAAGTTTAGTGCGTTATGGGTTGAAAACCCAAATTCTCGCTTTCGGGTCTCATGATTTCTATGGCTTACCTAGCTTACATAGGGCCATTTTCCCTCCATTTTCATTCCTCTTCGTTTTTAATCTATGCATGCCATCAAAACTCATAAAAATTGAATGTAAACTAAGTTTTCTACTGAGAAAAAAACTTACCCTCCCATGGCAGTTTCCTTTCTCTCTCTCTCTCTCTCTCTCTCTCTCTCTCTCTCTCTCTCTCTCATCTGGTCCTTGCATGACTTATTTTTGTCCTCATTATATTGCCTCTAGGACTCCAGCAAACTCCATTTGCAAGTTTGGTGCAATCCACCCACACATGCATAACTCCTTCTCATTCTTCTTCTTCTTTTTCTTCTTCTTCTTCTTCTCCTTCTCCCCTCTTTCTCTCTAGCCGAAATATTTTTGTTGATTTGAAATACACAGCATTCCCACATGCAACACACAACTTGATATATATATATATATATATATGTTTGTGTGTGTGTGGGAGGGGGCAAGTTTTGCATGCATTCTGATTGGTTGGAATTGAGGTGCGCACTAGGGTGGTAACACCTCATCTCCCTTTTTTTCTGAATTTTCCTACATTTTTCTACCTTATATACTTTTTTTAAGGCTATTATAGCACAAACGTGCTGATAGCCTAGTGGCTATCCTTTTTGGGTAAGGTCGTCCTTTTATTTCTAGGCTTTGAGTTCAAGACTTTGTAGGAGCATTTTTGCTCCTTATTCCCTGTTTATTTTATTTTAATTACCTTGCATTTAGTCTTCTTCAATTATTTTTTATTTATTAATTCTTGGTTATTAGCTAACATTATTTTTGTCACTAGTATTACTTCTTAATTTTGTCGTCTTATTATAACTTGTGTCATTTATTGACATTTTTAGGAAGTGTAATTAACAGTGTAATTATACGTTGATCTTATTAACATCTTTAAGTTGACACTAATTAGTGGTTAATTAGGTCAGGGGTATTACATAGATTATAATCTATATATTAACAAATCATTAAATAAAATACAGAACCTCAAATTCTATAATATGAAAATAAAATAATAAAACCATAATAGATTTTGGAATTATGTAAAATTGTATGGAATATAAAACTGACAAAGTTATATATAATAATTCACCTTAAGATTGTTAGAAAACTTGTATCAATTTTATTTTACAAAATATATTTAAACTAGAAACTATTTTATCAAAACAATATTTAATTGAAGGAAATATATTATTGAACTTATAGAAAAAATACAGAAATAGTAAAATTTGGACCTACAGTAAAGTTATAGAACTTAGAAATAGTATTGATCAAGGCTAGTGTTTGATGCTATGTCCTTAAGATGAATTACGCCCCTCGCGGTGGTGTTTACGAATTCTTGGACATTTTGTCTCCTATGATACAATGATCATTCACACGCAAACGTGAAGCTCTACAGCAGCGTGTCTGGTGAACAAAACTTGAAACTTGAACTCTCTATAATAGAATGTAGAAACTCAAGTCGAAAAATTCATTGAATGAACGAAATGATGGGGTTGTATTTATAGAAGGACTGGTGATTGTTCAAAGTGTCACTACCTCCAAAGTTTGCAGCTGATCAAATCGACTAGACATGATGGTTGAGTTAGTGTGGATGTTCGCAAAGTCACATCTGTTAATATGAACTGGCACACAGCTTTCCATGGTGACTATTAAGCCTTTTATTTAAAATGACTGCGTTTTGGTTCAAATAGTAACAATTAAAACAATAATGTTTCAAAAAATATAATTTAAATAAAAAATTATTTAAATGAGTTTTCTCCAAAAAGATATATACACTATAGCCCAAACCCAAACCCAAAGCCGACCCAGGGTGGCGGCACACACACGTGTGTGGTGAATAAAGCATGTGCGGTGAACCAAGCATGTGCTAGGTCATCTCCCGTCCATAAAACTTGGGTGCCCTTGAGGACCCAAACATTCCTTCAAGGTAATTGTATATATACTCTTTAAAAGTCTTGTACCCATCCTATATGGGACACAAGCTTTAAACTTTTGTTGCCATTTCAAGTCGTGATGTTTGGAGACAAATTATCATTAACTCCTTAATAGTTTTGAGCAATTCAATATATTTTCTTAATCTCCTCATGAATGAGAACATATTTTTATGTAGATCCATCAAAATTAATGGAGTTCATTTTAATTTTAGCTCAAAGATGACCAAAAATTGTGCTCAATAACCGATTTTTCCAACAAAAATGTTACTTTTTGAACTTACGACTCATTGGCGGTTGGAATCTTTTGCAAGCTTCATTATATTATTAAATTTCAAGGGCAAAATACGAGTAGGTTGTAATGTTTGAAGGCCAATATTGTAGGGGTGTCAATTTGTATTATTATATCGTGTTCAAATTGTGTCAAGACATACATATTTAAAAATATGTGTCAACCCTAACCTAACACTAGTAACTAATCATATCAAGTTTCAAAATCCAAACCCAACCCATTTATTAAACAGGTTACACGTGTCGATACGCTTAATCCTTTTTTTTTATTTATGTTTTAAATAAAAAAGTAACCTATCTTTATATATGTTTAGATAATTTTCAAGCTTAGTAAACTTTGACTATGAGGAAAATCAAATTCAGAAACATCTTTTATAAATAAAAAATATTTAAACTTTTATAAACTTTCGATGTAAGAAGAATTATCTTAACTCATTTATTTAATAATTAAACATGTTAAGTCATGTTAAACGGGTTGACTCTACTAAAACTCAAACATGACATGTTTAATAATCGTGTAATACGTGTCAACCCATTCATGATCCAAACTCATTTATGCTCAACTCAAACAAGTTAATTTTATGTTATGTTCGAGTCGTGTTAAAAATTGACACCCCTGACTACCTGTTCCTTTACTAGAATTTTTCATTGCTTGGATTTACATATGAAGGCTATTTCAAACAAGGACTGTATTCAATGCCACCAGAAAAAAAAAATTCAGAAGTTTCTTCAAGTTATTACTTTGGAGTAAATCAACATTGATTTGAGGGCCTGGAGTACCAAAGAAAAAGGGTGATAAATAAAGAATCCTATCAATATATATTGAACACATTCACAACATAATAATTTATCCATAAAGCAACGAAGTTTAGAGTGTCGACAAATATAACTATTTTTTTTTTAAAACTTAGTATCTAATTTTTTGGGCTAACTAATTCGGATGACAAATCTCATTGTCCATTAGTAGGGGGTCCGATTAATGTCGAGACAGTGTCCCGTATGACCTGATTCTAAAAAAAATTTACATCTGCTAAGTTTCAACCTATCAAACTCAGAGACAGATATAACTAATTGGTACTAGTCTACTTTATTATTCATGTCCTCCTTCAAATAAAAAGGCCATGAATTCATGAGAATATGAGCAATTAAAGAGTTATTGACAGATATATGTAGCTAGCAATGAGTAGTGGCCTTGCCAGTTGCCATTTTTGCCTTTGCACGCACATATTATTCACATAAAAGGTGAAACTCTTTGCACAATCAAATAGGAGGAGCAAAGTATAAGGTGTCGTGCCCAACACCAAATCAAATATTCCACACAGTAAGAGTACTAGTGTCCATGCATGTTAATCAACCCTAAACCTAAGCCCCCACCACCAACTAATAATCCATGTTTCCTGTCTCCCACTATTCTCTCTATTTGTCCAAAAACATGTACACAACTGTAATCAATCTCCCATGTGCATGCAAAACTATACATCACTCCTACCTGTTATATATCTATATATATATATATGGGTGTGTGTGTATAAATATTATTATTATTAATCCCTTGATCGATTGAAATTTGAATAGCATTCCGCAACCGGAGACTTGTCGAGGGGCAATCTGGGAGAATCGGCGCAGAATCAAGGGCATTTTGATAGTGTGAGTCCTTGACGGCGTGATTGTTGTACCAGCGAAGCCACGTGAGAGAAGTGGTGAATGCCAAGTGACAAACGATACATGATATGATACAATTGTTACAGATCAATATCAGGTTTTTTTCCTGGGCCCCACTTTCGATATTGCCACCTTTGAATGACGTGACTGCCAGCTGTCACCGCCTCCCCGTTTTGCCCTTCAGATTCCTTCCTATTTGCCAACTCACCCAATCGTTTCATTCAATCAATCATGCCAACCTAACCCTTAATAATTCAGCAGGACGGTTATGCCCTGCCTGATTCATCACACGTTAGCTCTATAAGCCGACAGAGAAAGGATAGTTGAGGTCATTTTGAATTTTGAGATAGGGAAGGTTGGATTGCCATTAATGAATGAGTGGGGTATTCACGTAATTAAGTGGCAATACAATGGGTTATTTGTTGTGAAGTAGGTCTATATGTTGCTTACAAACTCAAACCTTCCCTTCCGGAGGAGCCTATATTTGCTCTCATTACACACCAGCCACAATTAAACAGCTGCCATTGATTGGGAGACAACAGAAAGCTGAGAGATTGTACCTGTAAGAGAGAGAGAGAGAGGTTCTGTGGTCTTCTCGTTTCATTTGTATCGAATTTATCGTTTCATTTGTATCGAATTTATTTTATCGTAGATATAATTGTGTACTTGTTTTTAATATTTTTCTTGCAATTTAAGGAAATATATATATATATATATATATATATATTGATTTCGGATAGTTGCCAATTTTTTATTTTTGGCTACATAGATTCTTTTTGGGAGGATCACCGAATTAACATACATGGAGATACACGTATTCATAATTCTTGATAAAAATCTTGGTCGAATTTAAATTGTTAGGTTTTGTAAGAGAGTTGCTAATCAAAAGGAGATGGGTTACTGGAAATCAAAGGTTCTTCCAACTATCAAGAAGGTTTTTGAGAAGAACCGTACCAAGAAGTCTGCTGCTGCTGAAGCCTGCAAGTCTTTCGATGAATCTAAGGTCTCGAGATCTCGCTGCAAGTTCTCAAATTATATACTTTAATTAATTTACATGCATCATCTTTTGTTTCTCGTTTTAAAACCAACATATTTAATTTTTATAAAAAACAGGAAGCATACTCTAAGGAGTTGGAAGAGAAGAAGACTGAGCTCCAACCTAAAGTTGTTGAAATCTATGAAGCTTCATCGGCAGAGATCAAGGTTAGCTTCTGTTTTTCTGTACGGATTATAAAAATCAGAACCCATCAAGGAATACAGCTATGTACATCTTAAAAGAGAGAAACAATTAAGAAAATCATTATATATACCCAACACTCCCCTAATAATATATTTACATGAAACAGACTTTGCTCAAGGAACCTAAGGACACAGGTCTAAAGAAGCACACCACTGGAGTTCAGAAGTTCCTTGATGAGCTCGTCAAAATCGGTATGCCTTATATATATATCTATATATATCTATTTGCTTTTTTTCCAAAGATTAGAGATTTGTGATCAATATTGAACACGTACAATCTATTTGCTTTTTTTCCAAAGATTAGAGATTTGTGATCAATATTGAACACGTACAATCTTTTGTCTGTTTTATGTACCAATATATATATATATATATATAAAGAGTTTCCGGGATCAAAGATAGTTTGCGAAGCATCTTCAAAGTATGGACCAGCTTTGGTTCCGGGCCCAATTCTCTTTATATTCGAGAAGGTCTCGACATTTATAGTCATAGAAGAGAAAGCAGTGGAGCCACCGGCGACCACCACAACAGCTGAGGAAGAAGAAACAAGTGGCAAAGAGAAAGAGACGGAGATAGTGGTTGAAGAAGAGAAGAAAGAAGAGGCTGTGGTTGAGGCTGAGGCTGAGGCTGAGAAAACTGAACCGGCAGCCGAGCCAGCCACGGTCACACCAGAACCACCAAAGTTAGAAGAAGCAGAGCCATCAAAGCCTTGATAGCTTGATGAAGAAATCGACTTTTGTGTACAAGTTTATATATATATATAAAAAAAAAAAAGGGGAACTTGATTTGTTATTCTTTATTTTTATTTTCTAGCCTTCTTGTCTGCTTGTAATTTCTACTTGGGCTTTGTGTTTGTGTATTAAATTGCTTCTGTGAATTTGTAGTAATATTCGGTCCCTGGCTTGAAGTATTCTCAATTTTTTCTTCTCTCCATCTGTCGGTATTTATCTGACGTAAAAGAATCTGGCACTCCAGTTCTTTGTTTGAATATACAGATTGTTCCCCCCCCCCCCCCCCCCCTCTCTCTCTCTCTCTCTCTCTCTCTCTCTCTCACACACACACACACACAGATTAAAATTAATGCTAAGATTAAGATTTAGATTAAGAAGAGCTGTTTGGCGCACTCATCTCTCTCTCACCAACTCTCACACACAAAAATTAAGACAGCTGCTTCTTCACATAAATGACTTTTTGGAAACTTGTTTGTTTATGAAGAAAATATATGAAATAATAATAGGGTTGAACCTGGTTATTTCTTGAATATGTACTTATGGAAGCGGAAGGAATTAGCTTTTGTTACTAGGTTTTTTGTTATGTATGTCGATGTGGAAATTTTTTTTTTGTCAATAAGATAGTTATAAAATCGAGTCGCATATGTATTTTTATAAGTTAAGTTCAGAGGTTTTGCATAATTAAAAATTGTGATATATATTTGCGTTAGTTGAAATTTGAAATCAACCAAGTAACGATAAGAATTTTAATCTTATTACAACTTTTATTTAAATCTTGTGGATGTTCAAATAGCTATGGGTCCGAGTCAAATTCGTCCCAATATCCAACATCTCTCACTCATCCACATAGGGTGAGTACTAAGTTCTCTACATCACCTTTCACACAAAGGAAATGAATCGTGCGACCGAACGAAAAAAATCAGGGTAGGAGTACTATATCAACCTACCATCATTCCGACATAGTACTTACTACAAACAAACAAATGATCTCGTCTATGCCTCAGACTATTCCGTTACACCAGATTCAGCATCCCTTATCCCTCACGAGAACTAATCTCAATGCAATGCTTGAACCTTCCAATCTGTATTGCACTCATGACCACATCGATAAACACATAAACCAATAGATCTCCCAAGCAATGAGTCACAACACAATAGTATATTACGGAACCATCTTTCCTAGCTACTCATATTAATCCAATTGAACTCAACTGTTTTCCTAGACATGCCCCGCCAAACCACATCAATCATGGTCCTTTAGCAACATGCTAAAGTAGCAACACCAAGCTATCTCTTCATAACATAGTACTAGGTCATAAAGGGCATAGTGAAACTCAAAGTGGTTCTCATAGCTCACACAGTGACGAAATAAGGATACATTCAGTCACTCTTTTTATTAAAGGATATATCAATAGTACATACCGACGAAATGTATGCTAAAATGGAGCTTCTACTTAATTGGGCATGTTAATCTCAATTTCATAAAACTAAGAATATACGTCATACAAATCTTAGTATAGTTTGTATCTATCACCCGTCACTATCTCAGCGCCTCTCGTCATTATCTCAGCGCCTAACCCGAACATTCCAACCCAGTCGCTCTCTTAGCCCATGTCTGAAAGTTTGCATTTGACTTTCTTCAAGTTACATGAGATGTGTGGTCAACCTTCATGCTCAATTCCTTAAAAGAATATCATCTTGACCCTCATTATCAAGGTGACAAATATGATAAAGATGAATTCTCCCTTCAACCAAGAATTCAATGTCTCATCTTACTCGTTATCTAAGCGCTAAGGCAATTGCTCGTGTGAGAGAGCTAATCAAAACCTGTTGACATCTTTCATGTATGCTCACAATATCAAAAATTTATCTCAATATGAATACAAAATCATTTAATGATGAAAAAATGTCACACGTGTCCAATATATCAAATACAAAATAAACCCAACCATTAAACACTGGATGTAGAACATCACTAAGTATGGGCTTAGGACCACCTCCCTTTGCGCGATTCTATCTCAAACATGTGTAATGAAAAATAATGCCAATATGTTTGGTTCTTTTATCACCGCTATTGTCTACCAGCCCACTAACGAGCCTAAGCTTCCAACCTAGTGGCGAGTTCGCACGATTTTTTCCTTATAGACACTAAGTCCAAAAGACACTATAACAAAAAAAGAAAGGCATCGTCTGCACTTATATCCCTCAAGCTTGTAAAGCTTATCAATAATATGGAATAAAGTTATGAGAAATGCAATACTTTTATATGTTAGAGCTGTCATACAATCATAACTAATGAACATATCATCTTGCTTATACAACGTTATGTTAAGACGCTACTAGAATCTCCACAACCAAACTAATGCCTCAGTTACGACGACCAACCATGTATTTTTTTCATCACTTAGATATCAAAAAAACCAATTAACTAAAGTTCAATAAGCAAATACAAAGTCCCTTTTATAGTTTGACCATCTATATGAGCAAAGCACTAAGCTGCTCTAATTATTTGACAATCTGTATAAGCAAAGCACTAAGCTGCTTTAATAATTTGACCATCAATAAGAGCTGTAAAAATAATCGAGTACACATCTTAGTGGACTTCAGAATCTTAACTATGCTCAAATAGAAATTTTTACAAAATATCTGTCACGACCCGAAACCCACCCTATGCAGATCTCGTATCACGGGGTCGACCCTGTGGCCGTCCCTACTTTTTTTCTTTCTTTGACCTTTCTTTTTCTGGTTTTTGTAACCTCCCATTCTCCCTCCTTTAATTATTTCTTAAATGTTGTAGGTTACCTATATATATTTATTATACCTTATATATATATATATAATGTTACAACTTATATATTACATGTGCGGTTGTATATATATCCATATATATATATATAGATATTTCATATTTCATATATATATATATAGTTGTATATATATTTATATAATGTTATATATTAATTTGAATTATATATATACATACCCATATATGTATACATATATGTACACATATTTCGATGCCTGTTCATGGCTTGCTCAGGTATCGCTCGAGCATTGTCTGTACATTGGAGATTGTTCACATTCTAAAACCAATCAATTCATTTAATATTATAAAACAAACTCTAATAGTTCGGGTTGACAGTGTTTGCTTGGTTACATTTTGGGTCGGGGTATTACATTCTACCCCCCTTAAAATGAGTTTTGTCCTTAAGACTCGGATGTGCATAGCTAGGAATCTCGATTATCTCATGATGCCAATTTTATCATCATAATTTTCTTTTTAAGCTGTCTCTTGGACTTATCTCTAACATTCAGATACTATATTCTCAAGCGATAAGATTTCTTTATACAGGGTTCATAGTTCTTTTGTATTCCTTTTTGTTTTAATTCAATAGTGAATTTTGAAAGTCAAGGGGTTGACCTTTTAACTTCCTCGGGACTTTTACTCATTGTCTCCAAATTTTAATATTAACATTCCCATGCGTATTTCTTTAGTTCTTAGATCTATGGCTAGGGGTCTATTACTTTCATTACTCACCCTAAGTCATATTTTCAATTAATTGGCTATTTTTCCTTGTTACCAATATCTTGACTAGTTCCACATCTAGTCGTTATATTCATCTCATTTGGTACTAAGTCATGATTACCTTACTATTCATGGTCGATCTTTCAACTTCCGTTGGCGTCGTATGGCGCATCATGTGATAGGTAAAGGTATCTAGTACCTTGATTTTTTCTTTTCTATCTGTTTCTTAGGTAGTGGTCATAAGAAGTCAATAGTTCGTTTAGAGTGTTTTGGCTTCTCATTTAAGTACTTTAAGTTTTACTAAGGACAGAGTTCTTGATGGATTCACATTATTCTACTTCAATTTATATGGAGGCTTAGGATAATAATCTAGAAGAGAAGGTTTGGATTTTCATCTGTCTAAAGCTTATACAAAGTTGTCTTTCTAATTTCTCCTCCTATTTTTTTTTTGTCACGAGTTCTGCCTCAGATTTACTACATGCGTTCGGTTGTGAGATTTGCAACGTCACTCGTTTAAGTTACTTTTTGCCTATTGGACTTTATCTGACTATGGCAATTATCGTGTTTCCCTTTAGCATTTTCAGCATCATATTCTCTTTTGTTTTCATGAACATCTTTCGGTTCGTGCTAGCATGATTTACTCGTATTCTCCTTGCATTACAATATTTATCCCATGCACAAGTAAACTTAGATTTATTCAAACATTTTATTTGTGATTCTCAATCACGTGTCCATTTCTTGAAGATTTATCAATCCTCTTTTCATTTCATTTTGTATTATTTCATTATTTTTGTACTATTTATTGGCATACCTGCCTTTGTTTTCAAAGTCATGTGAATGTTGAGGAAATTAGTTTGTCACGACCCGAAACCCACCCTCTGCGGATCTCGCATCGCGACCGCCGCCCCAAGGCCCGAAGGCCTCGGGACAAGGCTCACATCTGCAGCGGTATCGAATAGATGTGTTTCAAGTGGTTGCGGAAGCGTGAAAAACTTTTTTCTTTTCTTTGTTATTTAAAATTTGCACATCCGTCCGGTACTGCCGCTCTTCACATTTCGGTATACATGTATAATCATACATTCAGAGCATATCTAAAAACTTAAAGACTTTATAATATTACATATCACTGCCCTGAGGGCTTAATACATATTTTGTACTGTTTACTACTACAGGAGTTCGTACTAAAAATTCACATGGCTTCATAAGGAAACTACTTAAGTACAACTTCCCAAAATGGCAGATCCATCGTCTTCGTCTTCAAATCGAAAACTGCCTTTTGTCATTTACCTGAAAGGGGGATCCGAACAAAGTCCGGGTAAGCTAATCTAAGCTTGTGAGTAATTCCTGCATTCGTCATGGAGTTTTCAACTGGTAGTGGTTTATCACTTGAGAGTTTATAAAATACTCACTACCAATTGTTTGTACAATTTAGAACACAGGATATATGCATTCTCAAAACGGATGGCTTGAAACATTTAAATCATTCAAGCTATGCTTATACTTATGAACTTCAAAACATATAACATAACATGTCATCCTTAAATAGAGTATATAAAACTCAAAACATATGCATTTCATAAAACAGATAGCTTTGAAACAATTAAAGTGTTCAAGCTAAACTCGTACTTCGATAATAAAGTATATAAACTTTAAAACACATAAAAATGTATTTTGAAAATGAGGGTAAAACCTGCTTTCATTTTCAAAATCACTTTGTCGTCTTTTCTCTTTAATTAGGTGAAATCTGTTTCGAACTAGACTCCCGTTTTACTGCAATGCTACAATGGAGATATCTCATTTGCCTGGGGGATTAGATCCTTCTACCAGGCATTTCTTCGTGTCATAGTTGAATCCCGAAGGATTTCAACGTCACATGTGGTGGTACTTAGTACCGTTTATCTTGTAAAACATTTATCACATGACTTCTTCAATAGATACGTTCATGAGTATTTAAAACATGAAATGTATAACTTCTACAATGGAGCTTCAAATACATGTGATAATCAAATTCAGAATATTTAAAGAGATTTGCATTTGATTTAGACATGCTAAATATTTTCAAGAAAAGAGCTGAATATAAAACATTCATCAAGCATGTCGTAACAGAATATTTTAAAAGAACGGAATCATATAAAGACTGAATTTGATATTCAAAGGCTGCAATTACTTGAACTTAAAACTTCTTCAAATATATGGAGTTAAATCTCCAGTTCAAATACAGGGTTACTCACCTCGGTCCTTTAGGCTTAGTGCTAAAATGCGCTTTCCCACTTCCTCCGTAATTCCTAAGAACAATTCATAAACAGTCTCATTAACTTCACATTCACTGCAATATCATCTATCGATGTTTCCTAACTTATGCTTCAATCATATTTCATCCTAACCGATTTAACTCATACTCTTAACCAACGACACAATTTATTATGTTAGAAAATTAATTCATTTCAACCTATACTCTTCTGGTAGTTCCATTAACTTTAATTTAAAGTTATTTACTTCACATGTTAACGCGTCGTGTCTTTTCATACTTTATTTCTTTGTACTTGCCTTAGTTTAATACTTCGGCAATATTTCAGTCCATAGTCATCTGACAGGTGCTATTCATCAAATTTTATGCCTTTTTATTTTAGACATTTCTTTTGATCGAATAGACTCTACCATTGAGTTCGGAGTGTCGAAGAAAGTCAGTTTAGGCTTTCCAATATTTTAATTCAGACTTTTATATGTAAAAGGACAAAATGGTCATTTATCGTTTTACGTGTCTCATTTTTCTATACTTCGTTTCGCAATTTGGACTCCATTATTGAGTCCAGGATGTCAAAGAAAGTCGATTTGGACCCTCTCTGGTTTCATTTTGGCTTTAGGGGTACTAGGGGTATTTTGGTCATTTTACCCCTTTAAGTGATTTTATTTTTCGGGACCCCGTCTCTTGTCGTGGACCTCACCATTGGACTCAGAAGGTCCGAGATAGTAAGAATACACTAATAACTTGTTAATTTTTGGTCAAGGGGTATTTTAGTCATTTATCCCTTTACGTGTCTTTATTTTTTGGGACCCCATCTCACAAAATGGACCCCGCCATTAGCTTCGGAATTCCCAAAATATTAAGAATTCACTATTCATATGTCTGATTTGGACTTTATTTGATCAAGTTTTGAATTAGGGGCATAATAGTCATTTTACTTTATTTATTAAATAATTAAATTAATTATTTAATTATTTTTCAGGGGTCAAATTGAATAAATTTTCCCCCAGTTGGGCCACAGTAGGATTTCTTAGAAAGTTTGGAGTCAATCCGTAAATAAGGAAAGTATTGGTTTATAATTTTTAAATTAAACTAAAAACCAATGGGTTCAGTTAAAATATAAGTGAACCGGTCCGGTTCAGTTGCAAACCAACCGGTCTGGTCGGTTCTTGACATAATGCTGACGTCATGATGACGTCAGCCCTAATGTTTTAAAACATTAACAAAACGTCACCGTTTAAATAAACCCAATAATCTGTTGGATCCGGATTTAACCCAGACCCGTAACCGAATCCGACCCGACTCGAACAGTGTCGTCTTCCCCATGAGGGTCGACACTGTTCATCTCAAACCCTAAAATTTTTCAGTGGTATTTCGTGCAATTTTACAACTCCATTTTTCTTGTTTTCTTTTCCAATCAATTCCTAACATCTTAAGACATGTTTCTACATTGTTTTTGGGACTCGAATTCAGTTTAATCGCTCGATTTAAATCACGATAGTCAGAGCTGTAACTTGTCGGTTCATGCTCGTTTCTTCACCATTTTTAGAATGGTTTGGTTCTGTGTGACCCTCAAGGTATGGGGATTCAGTTTTCATTCACAATGGTAGGTTTAACAGTGAGTTTTTGGGTTTGGGTTTTGGAACCCGTTCCTGCAACTCGCTTTCTCATGGTCATTTCTTTACAATTTTGATCGCGGTCAAGTGTTTTGGGGATGTTTGTAAGGTCTACTAGAAGTCTTGATAGGCCAAATTGGGTTTGGGGAAGCTTGATTCAGTTTCATCATTTTGGGTATTGCATTTCAGTAAAATTTTCTACCCCCCTGTAACCTCCGTTTTCTCCTTCGATTTTCCATGATTTTAAACCATTTTTCTTGCAAAATGAAGCCCATTCTACATAGATTAAGACCCTATGTTTTCATGCTAAAATATGAACAAAATCGAATTAAATTTTGGTTGGGAATATACCTGTTTAAGCGGACTGTTCCCCAATTTCTTTCTCCCTCTTCGGTTTCCAACTTCATCTTCTTGCTTCAGCTTTCTTCTTCTTCTTCCTTCTGGTTTTCCTTTCTCTTCTTCCCAGAACTCCCTCCCTCTCTCTCTCTCTCTCTCTCTCTCTCTCTCTCTCTCTCTTTCTCTCCCTTTTCTGTATGTGATTAGTGGCTAAAGAACCGTGTGTATCCAAGTGTATATAACTTATATGTATATAATGTATATTTCTCTCACACCCATACTCCATCTCAATCACAGCCATGCCTCCCATACTTTCTGATTTTTTGCCCATGCTTCCTTTCATTTCACCATACCTAATGACCTACTCATGTATAAAATATGCATATATGTACTTTCACCACCTTACCTCCATGTCATCATGTATATATATATATATATATAGATACATATATATAATATATATCACATACACAGCCGTCCCATATGTGTATATATATATATATATATATTGTATTTATTTTATTTTATTTTTTCTATATCCAAATATTACATATATAAATACTTACACATGCTTGATCACATAATACACTTTTATGTGTGTATTTTCTATTTATTTTAATTAATAATCAATTTCATAAACTTAATTAATTAATTGTTTTAAATTAATTAATTGTTTTCCTTAAGTGTAGACATCTTTACACTTATTTTTCATAACCTCGAAATGCGTGCCCTATGACCCGGTATTTTTGGGTCGGGGTATTACACAGTTCCTCTTTTTTTTTTCTTTTTTTTTTTTTTTTCAAATTATGGACTCGTGCGAAGGATTTTTACAATTGAGCTTTTCACAGATTTTTCATTCCTTCATGAACTAAACTATAGTACATATATTTAGAAAAATTTTAGGGTTGTCTTTTACCCCAGTCACTAATTCTTCAGCTGACAATTTACTTCAAAAGTGTTCTTAATTGTGTTATCATATTTGATTTACCTTGAACCTTCCACATCATTTGATCAATTCAAATCTCAAAGTCTTATTACTTTTTAATTTATAATCATTATATTGGTTTCATTTGCTCAAGAAGGTTGTTCAAATGTCTCATTTCTTATCATCGTCATCATATTCGATTTTTCTTTATCATATGTTATATTTCTCTCTCTAGTCGTTATTCAACTTTTATAGATTTGTTCTTTCAAAGAACTTATTCAACCATATAGGGAGTTCCTTATACATTCTATAACTTCATATCATATTTTAGGATTGTTCACATCAATTAGTCATCCCATCATTTTATTGTTACATTTGACATTAAAAGTTTATCAAGATTATGTCAAGTTTTTCCCACCATGAAAATTCTCAACTTCCTTAGTTTCACAGGTTTAATTATTCTTACTTTCTACCTCAATCTTAATTGTTCTCGGAGTATCTCAAAGAATTATTTATCACTTTAGCACAGTCATTGTCCTCACCAGTTTTTCTAGACATTATACCACAATTTCTATCTCTTTAATTGTCATATCACGTTGATCCTTAAAATTCATTCAACGTCATCAACCATCTATCTTTTGAAACAGATTCAGCTAACTCAATAAATTAGCACCCATAATTGGGTTATATTGTCACCTAGATCAACAAGATCCATTGAATTTTTTTCCAATAATCATTCATCACGTGTCAATCTCCTTTTAGAACCATCACATTTCATAATGTTCACTTGATAGTCTTGATCAATCAGTATTTGCCTCCCAATGAGCCGTTTGTCTATACCCTATATGACTCACTCAAGAATCCTCATCTTTCTGATATGTCATCAATCCATCTGGAGTCTCAAACTCCTCACGTTACTATTTATCAAGTCTTCATCAGATCATCTTTCATATAGATTTGTTATTAAATCCATCGACTTTTCGAGATTTTACAATCCCAACTCTGTGTCACCTTATGTCTTCCAAAAGAGTATTAACCATTGCCTTTGTTCAAATGATAGTTTCTCCCAATTCATTGATCAATTCACAATTTAATGACTTAAGAGTCATCAACCTCGACACTAGTATGATTCCTCCTAAGAATCCTTAACCTTTGCTCTTAAGCATACTACTTTTTCCTTAAAGTCACTATTCATTTGATCATCTCAATCGTCCAAGAAACATCAAAGTCAGTAATAGCATAGTCATTCCCAAAGACTATTAACCTTAGTATTTAAACAAGCTATCATCCCCAAAAGTTATCGATCATTTAACTATTTAAATCATCGGATTCTTAGTTTCTTTAAGGGTGTCTAATCGGTTAATAACCGTGTACTTATGATCTGTACCTCATAGGCTCTATGTATATCGTTCGTGAATAATGATTTCCTTGTAGCACCTCAAAATCATATATCATCGCAATTTCATGGTTTTTCTAAATGATTTACTCACTACAAGAAAAGGCACTATTAGCGATGCACACGTGCGTCGCTAATAGTGGGAAAATGCGTCGCTAATGATATTTTGCGACGCACACCTAATTGTCGCTAAAGTCGCCGCAAATATTGGCGTCGCTAATAGTATTGGCGACGCACACACCTCTGAGCGTCGTTAAAAGAAATTATTAGCGATGCACAAACGGTGTCGCTAATAATTGGGAATGGGCGTCGCAAATATTATAAATAGAGGCAAAGAGCGTTGCTAAAAGATACTATTAGCGACGCACTCTGTGTGTCACTAAAAGGTTTTATTAGCAACAGACACTTTGAGTGTCGCTAAAAGATACTATTAGCAATGCACACTTGGTCGTCGCTAATAGTATCTTTTAGCGACACTCAAGATGTGCGTCGCTAAAAGGTACTATTAGCGACACACAGAGTGCGTCGCTAATAGTGAATTAGCATTGTTTTAGCGACGCCTTTCTGTGCGTCGCTAAAGGTTTTTTTTTTTTGTCCGTTTTCCAACCATGGTTGCTTTGTTTTCTTTGTTGTTTTATTCCTGTTTAAACTTGTATCAATCATCCTGATATACAATAAAATCCAAACATTCTGAAATGAGTATATTAAAAAAGAAAAATACATTCATATATATATATATATATATATTATACTAATTGCGTACATTTGTAAAAGTACAATTTAATAATAAATAGAAAAATAAAAAATTGTCTCAAAACATATAACTACAAATGTCCATGAAAAGAAAAAAGAACAAATAAAAATAATTGATATACCACAAACAGACACACCAATCACTTTGAGACACGTGTGCCCATCAGATTAACAAATCTCGATCCTACAGAGCTCATATATGTCTGACATACAGAACAGCCACAAGCCTTCAGGGTATTCTCATATATGTCTATCATACAGAGCAGCCACAAGCCTTCGGGGCATTCTTATTTATATACCATTCAGAACCGATAAACTCGGTCATACAGTGCAGATGAAGCATTCAGGATATTCTCGTGTACATCTTCCAGACCTCCTGTTCTGGACAATATTTATTCAACACTGCATATATGGTTTCCTTAACAACTGTTAAGCGGGGAATAAGGAAACAATCTTCAACACGGAAACTACTATCTATGATTATCTCCATCTACGACTCAATGCTCCACAAGGTAACTGCAAATCTCCGATGATCAAATCCCTATATTCGTGGCGGCGAAACCTAATCAAATTAGGAGAACCACGGCTTATATATTAAACCCTAGAGGTACGCTTTATTTTCTGATGCTCATTCTTTGGCTTTCAATACAGTCTTTCAATTCCCTTACTTACTTAAGCATCGGAGCGGCTACCGCCGGAGCCAATCCGGTGGTCCTCTGATCATCTCTCTGAGTGTTCTACAGGTCATGGAGCCCTCACGTGTTGCGAGTCAAAAAGTGCAGCATCAGTTTGGCGCCGTCTGTGGGAATCGACTAATCTCTACGTGCTTTATTCTTAAACTCATCTTTTTCCCCACCGGAAAACCATGGCACCAAATCTCCGACCACGACAGAATACTCAGAGTTCGCAAAACGCTCAGCGTCAGCCGCCTGCTCCTCGCACAAGGGGACCAGCGGCCAACCCTATGCGACAAGAGATCGAAGCAATAAAACGACACAATGAACTGGTGCAGGAGCAATTGCTGGCCATCACTAGAACGCTGGCAACGCTCACGCAGAACCAAGCGGTGGCTTCTCCTAGCCCGCCGGTCAACTTCGTTGCAGGAACGCAACCTCCGGTTGCCACGGAGAATGAAGAACTTCGTGGGCAGGCCCCCACTAACCAGCCTGGGCACCCCTCAGGCGTTGCTCACACTGGCCGAGATCCACAGCCATCAACAGTCCCTGGCTGGGGAACATCTGCTTTTGTTCCCGACGTGCATTACCGGAGCACTACTCGAGCCCCAACTCCTAGGGTTTCGGGAGCACCACCGGCACCGTAGGAACCTTGTCATGCAGCACCAGTCCCTCCGGTTCGGATTCCTCCTCCATCCGAAGGGCGTACTCCACCCTACTACCCTGAAGCCGAGGCTGTCAGGCAAGGTTTACAAGATGTCAGACTTAGAGACCCGCGAAAGGTAGAGGAGATTGCCGAGTCTATGGACCGGACAATCGGCTTAAGAGGACCTCAGAACCCTCCAGAGCAGGACGAACTGGCCAGGCTGCTCGGAAGACTAGCCACTCCGTTCACTCATGCCATCATGTCCGAAGAGAGGCCTAGAAAGTTCATGGTGCCCAAGTTCTCTCTCTACGACTGATCTGGAGATCCAGAAGATCACCTATCTCATTATCAGCATACGATGGCCCTTCACGGAGCCTCAGACGCTTTCATGTGCCGAACGTTCATCACCAGCCTAAAGGGAACAGCTCTGAAGTGGTTCCACAACCTCCCTCTGAACTCCGTTACCAGCTTCTACGAGCTCGGTAGGTGACCAGCAGGAGGCTCAGAAGGGGGCCAGAATTCCTGCTGAATGTTAAGCAGACCAGGGAGGAATCCCTCCGAGCCTACATTGCCCGCTTCAACACCGAGCTCACTGAGATCACGGATTGCAGCCTGAAATTCCTCGTTGCAGCCCTTACTGCCGGGCTTGCCCAAGGTGGCTTCAGAGATTCCTTGACAAAGAGCCCTCCAGCCGATATGGCGGCATTGATGGATCGGGCCAAAAAATACATCAACCTGGAAGAGGCCAACCGCTCAGCCCAGAAGGGCAAGGATCAGACCCAGAGGGATAATCCGAAGCGGGAGGATCACAAGAAGGAGGATCACAGGAGAGACCCCAACAAAAAGAGGGCCAGGAGCCCGGAAAAGAGAACGGCTCCCAGAGCTGTGTACAACTCCGCACCAAGGGAGTTCACCAACTTCACGCCTTTGAACACCACTCTGAACCAGGTACTCCGGCAGATCAGAGATCGGGAGAACCTGAGGTGGCCAGAGCCAATCAAAGGAGATCCCAGCCTGCGGGACCAAAGTAAGTATTGCAATTTCCATAAAGATCATGGACATACTACTAACACTTGCAGGACCCTCCGATATGAGATAGAACAGCTCATAAAGAAGGGACGTCTTCGGGAGTTTGTCAAACAAGACGGAAGGCAGAACCCCCAAGAAGACAAGCCTCAGCAGCGGCCAGATCAGAGGCCCGAACAGAGGCAAGAGCAGCGGGAAGGATGAAACGAGCCTCAGAGGCTGAACAACCATGTTATCTACGTCCTCCATGCTGACTCCCCTGTTACAGGAATGTCCAACAGGGCAAGAAAAAGATATGCTCGGGAGGCCAGAACCGCCCCAAACATCTTGCAGGTCTCCAACGTCGAAAAGAGGTTCAAGCCAGGGCCAGAGATCCAGTTCACCGAGCAAGATCTAGCAGGGGTACACTGCCCTCACAGTGATGCCCTTGTTATCACCCTCAGAATCGCCAACTTCGAGACTAGAAGAGTCCTGGTCGACACTGGCAGCTCAGTCAACATTCTATTCTATGAACCGCTTAAGCGGATGGGCATAGACCAGGACAGCGTCAAGCCCACCACTGCCGTAATGGCAGCTTTTGATGGCAACCTCAGCACCCCACTGGGGAGAGTTGACCTTCCTACCACTGTAGGAGAAGGTGAAGGGCGGAAAACCACCATCTCTGAATACATGGTGTTGAACATGAAGTCTCCATACAATGTCATCATCGGGAGACCCTGGTTACACCAGATAGGGGCAGTCACTTCGACCCTTCATCAGTGTCTGAAGTACGTCCACAATCAGAGCGTGCACTCGGTCAGAGGATGTCAGCCAACCTCACGAGAATGTCACGCTATTGCCCTCAAGGAGACAGCTCCGAAATAGCAATTACAGTACACTCGGGACTGTGTAGATCCGGTTTTCACTCACACTCCCGAGGTGGAAGATTGCCCATCCGGCGTTGAAGAACCCCTGAGCCTAAGGGGACGTGACAGCCGAGCCAAGCCTGTTGGCTAAGCCCATCAAAGTACTGGTCAATTCAGAAGCAGAGGGGCGTTATTTGTACATCGGCCCAGACCTTACGCCTACCGAGCAGGAAAAGATAGTCAGGTTTCTGAAGAACAACCTCTCTATCTTTGCTTGGGAGACCAGGGACATGGAGGGAATAGATCCTAATCTGATAACTCACAAATTGATGGTAGATCCAGATCACCCCCCAGTCAGACAGAAGAGAAGGCCGATCGCTCCCGAACGGCATCGGATTATAGACAAAGAAGTCCAGAGGCTGCTGGATGCCAGGATGATACGGGAAGTTTTCTATCCCGAGTGGCTAGCCAACACTGTGCTTGTCAAGAAGAAGAACGGTAAGTGGAGAGTCTGTGTTGACTATACAGACCTCAACAAAGCATGCCCCAATGACAGCTTTCCACTGCCGAGAATAGATCAACTGGTTGACGCCACTGCAGGGCATGAGCTTATGAGTTTCATGGACGCCTACTCTAGATACAACCAGATCCAAATGTACCCTCCAGATCAAGAAAAGACTGCCTTCATAACCGAGAGAGGACTCTACTGCTACAGAGTGATGCCTTTCGGTTTGAAGAATGCTGGAGCCACTTACCAACGGTTGGTGAACAAGATGTTCAGCCCACTGCTTGGCAGCACCATGGAAGTATACATCGACGACATGCTGGTAAAGAGCTTTCCGAAGGGCAGCCACCTCCAGCACTTGGCCCAGACCTTCGATATCCTCAGACAGCACAAGATGAAGCTCAACCCCTCGAAATGTACCTTCGGAGTTACGAAGGGAAAATTCTTGGGGTACATCGTCTCTCAAAGAGGTATCGAAGCAGATCCCACTCAGATCCAAGCCCTGATTGGACTGAAGTCGCCAAAGACCAGAAAGAAGATTCAGGCACTGAATGGCAGAATCGCCGCATTGAGCAGATTTATATCCAAGTCCACCAATCGCTACCTACCTTTCTTTAAAGCTCTAAAGGGCAGCAAGGCCTTGCAATGGACAGAAGAATGCGAGCATTCCTTCCAAGAACTAAAGGAGTATCTAGCCTCTCCAGAGCTCATGTCAAAACCAGTACAAGGAGAAAAGCTGCTCCTGTACCTTGCAGTCTCTGAGAACGCGGTCAGTTCCACACTGATCAGACATGACAGAGGAGTACAGAGGCCTATATTCTACGTCAGTAGGGCACTACTTGACACGGAAAAAAGATACCCAGAAGTAGAGAAGCTGGCCTATGCCTTGGTCATATCAGCTCGGAAGCTTCGACCTTACTTCCAGGCCCATCCAATTGAGATTCCAACTGCCTATCCTCTAAAGTCAATATTGAGTAAACCTGAGGTATCGGGAAGATTGGTCAAGTGGTCGGTGGAGCTAGGGGAGTTTGACATAGCATATGTACCCCGAAACTCCATTAAAGGGCAGGCCTTAGCTGACTTTGTAGCCGAGTTCACCCCGGCACTGCAGAACGAAGCACAAATCATCGAAACTACGGGAACCTGGCTGCTGTATATTGATGGATCGTCAACCGATCAAGGATCAGGGGTAGGACTGGTACTACAGTGCCCTGATGGACTCACATCGGAAAAAGCAGTCAGCCTGGGATTTAGAGCTTCTAATAATGAAGCCGAATATGAGGCCCTAATCTTAGGGATGAAGCTTGCCCTGGAATGCGAGGCTCAGAACCTCGATGTCTTCTCTGACTCCCAACTGGTAGTAAGCCAAGTTTTGGAAGAGTTTTCCATTAAGGATGACAGGATGCTTCGGTACTCCGAACTGGTGAACCACTTAAAGCATTCCTTCCAGACTTTCACTATCCAGAAGATTGAGAGAAGTCAGAACTGTAGAGCAGATGCTCTGGCCAACATGGCCTCCCGCCTCAAGTCCGAAACAGACTCCACAGTTAAAATCTCTTTTCAGCCAGGATCCAGCATTGAGGAAGCATCAGTTGCTCAAATTGATGAACAGACCCAGAACTGGATGACCCCAATCCTCCAGTATCTAAGATCCGGGCTCCTCCTAGAGGATAAAAACAAAGCCAGGAGAATCCGAATCAGAGCGGCTCGGTACCTGATCCTGAACAACAAACTTTACAGGAGGTCGTATTCTCAACCTCTGTTAAAATGTTTGGCTCCAGACGAGTCGCAATATGTTTTGGCGGAAATTCACGAGGGAATTTGCGGGATTCACAATGGGGGCAGAACTATAGCCCACCGAGCTCTATCACAGCGCTACTACTGGCCCGGCATGCTGAAACAGGCTAAAGAGTATGTTCGGAAGTGTGACAAATGCCAGAGATTCGCCCCGTACCAACATCAGCCTCAGCACGAGCTTATCCCGATTCCTAGTCCTTGGCCCTTTGCTCAGTGGGGGATGGATATAGTGGGTCCATTACCGAAAGCACCTCCTAGCATGAAATATCTCCTGGTGGCCATCGACTACTTCTCTAAATGGGCTGAAGCCAAACCTTTGACGCATATCACAGAAAAGGAAGTCGAGAACTTCACCTGGAAGAACATCGTATGCAGGTTCGGCATACCATGTGTAATTATCTCGGACAATGGGACTCAATTCACTGGTAAAGGCTTCAAGGCATTCTGCGAAAATCTCAACATCAGGCAGCACTTCGCCTCTCCAGGCCATCCACAAGCAAATGGGCAAGCAGAGGTCACCAACCGAACAATCCTTGATGGGTTAAAGAAAAGGTTGGAACAGGCTAAAGGGAAGTGGGCAGAAGAGCTCCCAGGAGTCCTTTGGGCCTACCGTACAACCAGAAGAACTCCCACCTCTGAAACACCCTTCTCATTAGCCTATGGGACAGAAGCAGTAATTCCGGTTGAGATCGGTATGCCAACTCTGAGGACTGAGGCCTTTGAGCAAGAATCCAATGATCAGCAGCTGATGGAGAACTTGGATTTGCTCGAAGAAAGAAGGGATCAAGCCAGCATCAAGATGGAAGCCTACCAACAAAGAATGGTCAACAAATCCAAGATAGGACTCAAGACAGTCAGCTTTCAAGTTGGAGACTTCGTCTTAAGAAGAGTCTTTCAGAACACCAAGGATCCCACCATGGGAAAGTTGTCACCAAATTGGGAAGGCCCCTACAAAGTAACGGAGGTCGTTCGACTTACTACTTACTGGCTTGAAGACATGACTGGGAAACCTGTTCCTAGGCCATGGAACGTAGAACACTTGCGGAAGTATTATCAATGAAGATTTTTTTTTTTTCCATAAAACTGTTCATCTATTAATGCACAGGCCTCTAGAGCCTGGTCCATCTATAAATGCACAGGCCTCCAGAGCCTGGTCCGTCTATTAATGCACAAGTCTTATGACTTGGTCCATCTATAAATGCACAGGCCTCCAGAGCCTGGCCCATCTATTAATGCACAAGTCTTATGACTTGGTCCATCTATAAATGCACAGGCCTCCAGAGCCTGGTCCATCTATTAATGCACAAGTCTTATGACTTGGTCCAGCTATTAATGCACAAGTCTCATGACTTGGTCCATCTATAAATGCACAGGCCTCCAGAGCCTGGTCCATCTATTAATGCACAAGTCTTATGACTTGGTCCAGCTATTAATGCACAAGTCTTATGACTTGGTCCATCTATTAATGCACAAGTCTTATGACTTGGTCCATCTATTAATGCACAGGCCTCCAGAACCTGGTCCATAATGTACGAGTGTTCACTCGGTCCATCTATTAATGCACAGGCCTCCAGAGCCTGGTCCATAATGTACGAGTGTTCACTCGGTCCATCTATTAATGCACAGGCCTTCAGAGCCTGGTCCATCTATTAATGCACAAGTCTTATGACTTGGTCCATCTATTAATGCACAGGCCTCCAGAGCCTGGTCCATATATTAATGCACAAGTCTCATGACTTGGTCCATCTATAATGCACAGACCTTCAGAGTCTGGTCCATGCTATACAGATCTTAAATACTTGGTTCATAAAATATGCAGGCCTACCGAGCCTAGACTGCTTTAATGCACAGGCCTTCCGAGCCTGGTCCGTCTTCAATTAGCAGATTCTGTGATCCAGTCTATCCAAAGCAGAAGTTCTGAGCATCTATCAACTAAAGTTTCCTAGATCGGAACACCTCGGATCTGACACTTATATTATTTGGCTTATCTGTCAAACGAACCAGTACTATGGTTTCAACCAAAGGTAAAGTACTTCGATTCTGGCATTTTTCTAAGTTTTTTGATTTATTTTCAGAACAATCGGAAATGCATGAGAAGGTGCTTAAGTTTCAAAAGAGCACATTCACAGAAAATATCAGATCTGAGAAGAAGAAATTCAACTTTATTGATAACTCAAAAGATTTACATCAGTACAAAGACACTACTACAGAAGCTATTACAGAAGCTATTACAGAAGCTATTACAGAAGCTACGCTTGGCAACATAATGGCTCTTCTCTTGGGATGATAAAGGGGCACAAGATCCAAAACCTTCAAAATCGCCTTCATCGGCTCCATTTGAAAGGAAGGAACCCTGAACCCCAGTCTGCATCAAGTAGTGCCCAGGCCATTTCATCATCACTATCACTGGTCCTATGACCAACAGATGATGAGGGCTCTGAGCCTTAGGAGACTTTTCATTCTCCACCTTTGTAATCGGCATAACACCCCAGCCACTTGGAGCAAGGGTCTCTGACAGGGCGTGAGGAAGAGGAGGCAACTCACCTTCGTCTTCATCACCAACGCTCCAGGCCTCGGTTGAATCAGGGAGGGGCCACCACCAATCGGAGAAATCTTGACTAGATACCAGAGGAAACAAGAAGACTTGTACCTCCTTCAATCCTTCCTTGGAGACTGAAAATAGGGGAGGGTTAACTTTTGGCCACAGTTTAATTTTTCCCAACTCAGGCAAGGAATCATCCATCATCTCCGGACGAGTGGGAGAACTCTGGCAGCATATAAAAATCTCTCTTACAAACAACTCTGGGAGCAAAAGAGTTGAGCACAACCATATGCCCTCGTTTCCATATATATAGACACTGGAAGACCAAAGGCCACCCAGTTGAACCGTCACAACGGTTAAGCGAAGTGCTAGCTTCGAAATCCCAAACGACGGAGGAGCAATAAATGGAGCATTAAACCACCCTCTCGGGAGAAACAAAAGGCAGGGCCATACACGTAATACATAGGCTTTTAATCCTTTCCACGTATATGACGTGACGGTTTCTCCATGTCTTTAACACTTACAGGGCCACGTATACAACAGAGGTCCATCAACTATGACGTTTCTTGATTTCTAATAGGTCTGGAGGCAGAAGTTCTGATCAACCAAACCACAATCACAAGGTATCCACTTATTATTAAGTCTCCGAATTCAGAATGGACAGCTTTGAAATACTTCAAAAAGGAAGTCCCCAATTATTGACCTAAGGCAAGAGAAGAAGCTCGGAACGCAGTTGCCTACAGAGGAAAATCTGATCTGGTATACACTAAACTCCAGAGCAGTGCTACTTACAACGATTATTACCATCAACTACATGTTAAAGCACTACAGAGCCACATAACCCAAAGATATGCACAAATGCTACAGAGCAATATAACTAAGGAGACGAGCATTAACCAAAAGACTGTTCCATTAAACAAATATATGTTTCAAGTACATTGAAAGATAACAAAATATAGATCCTAAGCCTGATCAGTAGGAACAGGATCAACGTCAGGAGAAGGTTCGGCAGGTGCAGTATCAACCACCTCAGTCGGTACAACCACTTCCGTGGGATCGGCCGGGAGGACATCAGCCGCTCCATCCTGGATAACCTCTGAAGGTTCAGATCCAGGTGGCACAATGGAGGAAACGTCTAGGTCAGGAAACTTGGCAAGAAGCCGAGAGCGGAAGTTATTAAACCCAAACGTAATCAAACGATGGGCCATTCCTTCCAGCTTCGACCTCATCTCTTCCTCATTGTCCACCAATGCCTGCTCCACGGCGTCATCGAGCTGTCTACGGTGCTGGTACCGCAAGCCATTCAACTCCACCTACAACCTCTTTGCCCGCTCAACGGCAAGGTTCCTCTCCAACTCCATCACTGTCAAGGAGTTCTGACACTCCTTCAACTTCTCCGCAGAATCGTGAGCCTCCGACCGAGCAGTACCAAGCTGGAGTCCCAGATCGTCCAGATTGGCCCTAAGTTGGTCAAGCTCCTCCATAGATGGAGAAACCTCCACCAAAGCAGAAAGGGTATGCAAGGTCTGCATAACACAAAGAAAACGACTCAACACCAGTATAAACGCTTAAAGGTAAGAGAAGTATGGGCCTGACGAGCTCACCTTAACCTGAAGAGCGGTCAAGTCAGCAAGAAGCTTCCCCGACGCCTGAGGCTTAATCTTAACTGAGCCTTTGGCCCAGAAGTCACTCAGAATCTTCTTGGCCTCCTGACCAGCAACATCAGGAGCCACCGAGGATGATGCCCCCTTACCCGTTCGACGAGACGGGATTGGAGGAACCACCGTGATAGGGACGGGAGCCTCTTCCTCCCTTTCAGCAGGCCTGGGAGAGGACGAAATCAGCCTCCTGCTTCTTCGGAACGGGAGGAACCACTGGAGAAGAAGCCTCCCCCACCACAGGTGGTGATGGCCCGGACTCCCACTGAGCCATCACATTGTCAGCAATTTCCTCAACACTACCCCTGGCAGCCATTAATTTATCAAGGTTGACAATGGAAGAATGATCCCTAATGCTGAGCTTCAAGAGCTTCTTATATTGCTTCTGAATCGCGGGAGAGAAATCTGGTCTCTTCCACGCACTCTTAACTGCAAAGCAAGCACAGAAATTGATCAGTTCAACAAATTGGCAAACAAAACGGAGTCAACGCAGCCACAGAAAAGTTAAGCCTCACCCCTTGGCCCAGTGGTTCGAGGGAATGTGGAAGGTTGACCCTCGAAGTTCTTGAATTCCCATCCTCTTCTTCCAGGTCTTGTTGGAGGAGGGCACAGAAGTAAGGGGTCTGAACCCACTATCAAAAGACATATAATAAAGGCCCTCCGCCTTTTGAAGTTTTAGATCCATATTGCTACGGATCAGGTCAAGGGACACCTCGACATTATTCATATGCCCTAATACGATAAAGCTCAACAGATGTCTCCAACTGTTAAGGTTCAAGTCTGCGGGGCACTAGATCAAACCAACAAAAGAATTGTTTTATTATATCAGGAAAGGGGAGTGTAAGACCCAGTTCAAACCAGGCCAGATAGGCACAGATTTCTCCATCTCTAACATCGCCCGGGCGATCTTGAGAATCTGGGACCCTGAAGTAACATTTTTGGGAAGTTTGAACTTCGCCCATAACTCCTTCAACATACTTTCAGTAATTACACTCTCACCCTCCTCTCTACGACCAGACCGACCAGAGGTCTCGCCAGCCCTGTTCGGGGGATCATCAAAAGCATCGACAATCCTAACCCCCGGACTAGAGGGAGGATCTACCATTCTATTTTCGTCAACATTCACTAATTGCATTGGAGGATCGGTCTCAGAAGGACTTCCCAAACCAGAGTGTGATTCTAAGCCAGACATGGCGAACAAGAGAAAGAAATGAAACAAACGATAAGGAGTGAAGAAGGGGACTAAAAGTCGAACCTGAGATCAAGAAAGGGTTATGAACACCGGAGATCCTCCAAAACTCCAAGATATGTCAAATGGCGGTCTGGTACTGTAGAAGTAAATGCAGAAGAAAGGTGTGAAAGAACTTTCCCTCTCTTTATATACACGTTCGAAATATGAGCCTCCCAAGACGAGCCGACACAACGCTTGAGAATAATGATGGATTCTCAAGCATCGGCTGCGCAATAAATGACACGTTAAATCGACGTCTCGAGAAGTGGGAAGGCAAAACGTATGACTCTTTCACAAAACCCTCAAACCTAGTTAAATCCCTAGCTTTTAACAAGGGCTCGGGGGGGGAGTAGCTGATATACCACAAACAGACACACCAATCACTTTGAGACACGTGTGCCCATCAGATTAACAAATCTCGATCCTACAGAGCTCATATATGTCTGACATACAGAACAGCCACAAGCCTTCAGGGTATTCTCATATATGTCTATCATACAGAGCAGCCACAAGCCTTCAGGGCATTCTTATTTATATACCATTCAGAACCGATAAACTCGGTCATACAGTGCAGATGAAGCATTCAGGATATTCTCGTGTACATCTTCCAGACTTCCTGTTCTGGACAATATTTATTCAACACTGCATATATGGTTTCCTTAACAACTGTTAAGCGGGGAATAAGGAAACAATCTTCAACACGGAAACTACTATCTATGATTATCTCCATCTACGACTCAATGCTCCACAAGGTAACTGCAAATCTCCGATGATCAAATCCCTATATTCGTGGCGGCAAAACCTAATCAAATTAGGAGAACCACGGCTTATATATTAAACCCTAGAGGTACGCTTTATTTTCTGATGCTCATTCTTTGGCTTTCAATACAGTCTTTCAATTCCCTTACTTACTTAAGCATCGGAGCGGCTACCGCCGGAGCCAATCCGGTGGTCCTCTGATCATCTCTCTGAGTGTTCTACAGGTCACGGAGCCCTCACGTGTTGCGAGTCAAAAAGTGCAGCATCAATAATAAATCCCGATACAAAACATAAAGACGGCGGCGCAATAATCCCGATCAATCTGAAATAAAGATCAAATGGTATATATTAGAACAATTATTAAATATATATGAAATATAAAATGTTAATAGTTTATTTATTTATTTATTTTTTGCATGCATAAATAATAAAAACGATATAAAGTAGCATAAGTTATAAACCACTGATCTGAATTGATTTCTGTAAGTTTGTGCAAGTCTATTTTGTCATTTGTGAGGTGTTTGATGGGGTTTCGGGATAGTTAGGCCGATATCCGGCATTTTGGTCTGTCAAAACTCCAAAATGGGCCTTTTTGGAGCAAAAACTTGCATAAGTTTCAAACCAGGCATCCAAACCGAGTGCCATAAGTTTGTGCAAGTTAATTTTATCATTTTTGAGGTGTTTGATGGGGTTTTGGGCTCGTTTGGTTGATATATGGTATTTTGGTCTGTCAAAACCCCAAAATGGGCCTTTTTAGAGTTGAAACTTGCATAAGTTTCAAACTGGGGATCCGAACTGAGTGCCGTAAGTTCGTGCAAGTCTATTTTATCATTTGTGAGCTGTGTCATGGGGTTTTGGGGTGGTTAGGCCGATATTCAGGGTTTTGCTCTGTCAAAACCCCAAAATGGGCCTTTTTGGAACTGAAACTTGCATGAGTTTCAATTCGGGTATCTGAACAGAGTGCCCTAAGTTCGTGCAAGTATATTTTATCATTTGTGAGGTGTTTGATGGGGTTTTGGGCTTGTTTGGCTGATATTTGGTATTTTGGTCTGTCAAAACCCCAAAATGGGCCTTTTTGGAGCTGAAACTTGCATAAGTTTCAAATCGGGCATCCGAACTGAGTGCCATAAGTTCGTGCAAGTGTATTTTATCATTTTTGAGGTGTTTGATGGGGTTTTGGGGTGGTTAGGCCGATATCCGGGCTTTTGGTCTATCAAAACCCCAAAATAGGCCTTTTTGGACCTAAAACTTGCATAAGTTTCAAACCGGGCATCCGAACCGATTACCGTAAGTTCGTGTAACTTGAGGTGTGTGATGGGGTTTCAGTGTAGTTAGGCCGATATCCAGCATTTTGGTCTGTCAAAACCCCAAAATAGGCCTTTTTGGAGCTGAAACTTGCATAAGTTTCAAACCGGGTTTCCGAACGGAGTGCCGTAAGTTCGTGCAAGTGTATTTTATCATTTGTGAGGTGTGTGATAGGGTTTCAGTGTAGTTAGGCCACTATCCAGCATTTTGGTCTGTCAAAACCCCAAAATGGGCATTTTTAGACTTGAAACTTGCATAAGTTTCAAACCGGGCATCGGAATCGAGTGCCGTAAGTTCGTGCAAGTCTATTTTATCATTTGGGAGCTGTGTGATGGGGTTTTGGGGTGGTTAGGCCGATATCCAAGGTTTTGGTCTGTCAAAACCCCAAAATGGGCCTTTTTGGACCTAAAACTTGCATAAGTTTCAAACCGGGCATCCAAACCGAGTGTCGTAAGTTCGTGCAAGGC
Organism: Nyssa sinensis; assembly: GCA_008638375.1. Lineage (NCBI taxonomy): Eukaryota > Viridiplantae > Streptophyta > Magnoliopsida > Cornales > Nyssaceae > Nyssa > Nyssa sinensis. The sequence continues at coordinate 4,642,775 of CM018033.1, forward strand.
TATTTTATCATTTGGGAGCTGTGTGATGGGGTTTTGGGGTGGTTAGGCCTGATATTCGAGGTTTTGGTCTGTCAAAACCCCAAAATGGGCCTTTTTGGACCTAAAACTTGCATAAGTTTCAAACCGGGCATCCAAACCGAGTGCCGTAAGTTCGTGCAAGTGTATTTTATCATTTGTGAGGTTTCTGATGGGGTGTTGGTGTAGTTAGGCCAATATTTAGCATTTTGGTATGTCAAAACCCTAAAATGGGCCTTTTTGGACTTGAAACTTACATAAGTTTCAAACCGGGCATCTGAACCGAGTGCCGTAAGTTCGTGCAAGGCTATTTTATCATTTGGGAGCTGTGTGATGGGGTTTTGGGGTGGTTAGGCCGATATCCAAGGTTTTGGTCTGTCAAAACCCCAAAATGGGCCTTTTTGGACCTAAAACTTACATAAGTTTCAAACCGGGCATCCAAACCGAGTGCCGTAAGTTCGTGCAAGTGTATTTTATCATTTGTGAGGTGTGTGATGGGGTTTTAGTGTAGTTAGGCTGATATCTGACATTTGGTCTGTCAAAACCCCAAAATGGGCCTTTTTGGACTTGAAACTTGCATAAGTTTCAAACCGGGCATCGGAACCGAGTGCCGTAAGTTCATGCAAGTATATTTTATCATTTGGGAGTTGTGTGATGGGGTTCCAAGGTGTTTAGGCTGATATCCAGAGTTTTGGTCTGTCAAAACCCCAAAATGGGCCTTTTTGGAGTTGAAACTTTCATCCTTATATAATTAAATAAGTTCGTGCAAGTCTATTTTCATATGTGAAGTGTCATGCGGTTTGTAGGCTGTTAGGCCGAAATCTTTTAAGGGGTTTTACGTAACATTTTTTATAAATAATAAATGTACCAAAGTAAATAATTTTAAAAACTTACCAAGGTTGATCAGAGCCTCCCTACCGGCTGAGTATTGTCTTCATAAGAGTCTTTATCTGGGCCTGCCGCTCCTTGAGCTTTGTCATCTCAACCCTCATCTCTGCATTTAGTCTCTCAGCTGCCTCAGCTCTCTGGGTGGCTGCCTCAGCTATGTGGGTGGCTGCGTGAAACCTAGTATTGCTCTCGACCGTTGAGAACGATGCCATCGGCTCCATCCCACTCCCTAAGCCACGTACATATCCACGCCTCTTACTTAGAATAGTCTCTCGTATCTGGTCATCGATCGGCGATTGCTTACCCTCAGGGGTCGGCCGAACACGCATCTCGACCATCTCGTCCTAAAAAAACATAAATATTTGTTACTACTTTTAAACATTTTATATTAATATTAAATTCATAATAGTGGTATATAAATCTTTTCTAACTTACATAAAGTCGCTGAGCTTCAGGCCCAGTCCAACCCTTCTCGAGATTGTAGTGCGTCTTATGCCACAACTCAATAGGGCTGGGTGGTGCACCGGTCTCTTGGTCTCGCTGCAATAAATAAATAGTAGCTTGTTAAGATTGATTTCATGAATACATTATACAATGAGAAATTGATACATTTATTAACTTACCATCTCATGCCTATACCTAACAAAAGAACGTGATCCACCACAGTGGGTCACCTTTTGCTTGCTTCTGCTCTCGCTATTTTTCTTACTAAGTTCCTACACTTGGCCAAAACAAAGAAGGATAGTATAAATGACAATGATTCATCATACAACAAAAGTAATTTTGACAATTTTTACCTAGAATGCGTCACTAGCGAACCGGTCGCATAGTAACATCCAATCCTCCACCGCCATCCCTCTGTAAGGTCTGTTGCGAGGCTCTCTACCGGCTGCCACCTCCGCCTCGTAGTGCATGTGGAGCCTATGTCGGTAGTCCCTGAAATGGGTTCCCAAGTAACGGTCGACTGCCTTCACGACATGAGGCAGGTGGAGATCGATGTCAAATTTCTCCTGTAAAAGCATGTCATTGTCAAAACATTACGGCATAACATATGTTAAAATTTAGTTGAACACAATAATAAAAGACATACCTGGATATGCACATGAATATCCCGTCTCTCCGCGTCAGTGACCTGACTCCAGTCACTAACATGGAGTGGGGCGCGTAGCCGACAAATGATGCCGACCTCCGTAATGAACTGCTGTGCCCACCCAGTAACGGGCTTCAGCAAGCCCGGAGGTATCTCAATCCGAAGGGGCGCGCCCCTCACTGCTTCCATCTGAACCTGCAAGCTGCGATTCTTCGACCTACCACGCCCTTGTCTAGGGGTGGTGGCCGAAGCTTTAGAAGAAACAAAATAGAAACAATTAGTACCATATTTATATAATCATTAATAAAAATGAAAACTATGCATACCATCGACGGCAGGATCGGTCGACCCTACAGATGAGAGGGAAGGGGTCGATGGGTCCTGCATAACTGCGCGTCTGCGTGAACCTGGTCCAACCATATCTACAAATAAAGTTTAAAAATAAAATTTTTTCTATTTAATCATAAAAATTAAAATCCTTATCGAAGTAAAAATGATTACCCATTACATCATAAAATTGAATATCCATTACATTATAAAAGCCGAAAACCATTACACTTGATACTAACACATGTAACAACTATTACAATTATTCATTTGAGTCTGTATCATCATCTGAACTTGAATTTTCTTCATTCTCGGTACAATACTCTAACAATGGGTCATCATCAAAATCACTGTCGTCGTCGTCATCATCATTAATGAACGTTGCATCCCTCAAATCTAATTGTGTGGTATTGGTGACATCGAAAGTTACGACATGATTTGGTTCTACATCAGTTCTATTCAACCGATATGAAGTAACATCTTCCTAATCATGCCGGACAACACCATCGTGGGCAGTTTGAGACTCTTCTTGTAGTGCCGCCTCAATCCTCTCCAAATCTTCATCTCCCTCGCCAACTTCTAGGACATCATAAATATTTCTAGTTTTTATTTTTTGGACAACATGCCAATCACCTCTTATTTTTGGGTCCTTCAAATAGAAAACTTGTTTTGCTTGAGATGCCAAAACATACGGATCATCTTTAAATGCCGTACGTGACGTATTAACACTTATGAAGTGCTTATCGATCTGAATTCCAGTCTTCTTATTACTTACATCCCAGCCAATCACATTTAAAAATATATACAAAATGACCATAGCAATAATGCAATTGTATGATGTCTTGTAAAACACCATAGTACTCTATAGTTTGTCCTGTGTCACCATCTCCGTGAACATGGACCCCGCTATTCTGTGTTCGCCGAATGACCTCACGTTCCCTCTTGTGAAATCGAACACCATCAACAATTAAACCGGTGTAGCGGGATATCCTTTGATCAGGACCATATGCTAAGGAATATAATTGATCGTACGCCTCAGGAGATTGTTGGTGGCATAATAGCTTCATCTATTAATTCAATACAAGTACAAAATTAATTGAATACAAATGCATTAACTAATACAATTACAATTAATTGAAACCTTGTCTTACACGTTCTCCGAACCACTTTGGAAACAAATTTTGTTGTCTTTGCTCTAGATTAGAACTTGATACATGTTCTCTCTGAAGCTCCATCGTATGCTCACTGCATAAGATGAAATATGTTATATGTAACTTACATTTGTGTACTAATGCAGTATTGCAATGATTTTGATAAACTTACTTAAAATATGGCAATGTCTCCTCGCAGTTGTTGAGCACGGTGTAGTGGGCTCTTTACAAGTCTTGAGAATGACACCATTCATATATACGGGCACCTATTGGCCGCACATTCTGATTAAACATCGCAAGGCCAGTTCGTTGTTGCCCTGGACATGTATCAGAATTTCGCTCTTGACGATTAAACCTTGTCTCAATATCTTCAAGATGCATAAAGCAGAAGGTGAGACATTCAGCATCAATGTAAACCTCAGCAATTGACCCTTCCGGTCGTGCTTTGTTACGCACATATTGCTTCAATGTGCGCAAATATCTGTTTTGATAATTAATCAGTTATAGATTAAAATAGTTAGGATGGATAGATAACACAATTCACAAAATTAAATGTACCTTTCTATTGGATACATCCAACGGTATTGGATAGGTCCGCTAATTTTTGCCTCATGAGGCAAATGCACAGCTAAGTGGACCATTATATCAAAGAAAACTGGAGGGAAAATCTATTCCAACTTGCAGAGGATCACGACAACATCCCTTTCGAGCTTTTCAAGTACTTCCACATTCAACGTCTTCGCACATAATTCTCTAAAGAAGCAACCCAACTCAGTTAATGTAATCGATATGTCATCGGTGAGATACCCACGTAGTGCAACCAGAAGAAGTCGTTGTAAAAAGACATGGTAGTCATGACTCTTCAATCCGGATATTTTCCCATCTATAACATTTACACACCGAGATATATTCGATGCGTATCCATCTGGGAACTTCACTGATTTAAACCACTCGCAAATCCTCATTCTCTCTACGGATGATAACGTATACTGTGCAGGAGGCACGATATATTTATCACTGCTAGGTATTAGGTGCAGCTCTTTCCTTATTCTCAGCTCCTACAAGTCCAACCGGGCTTTAACAATATCCTTTGTGTTCCCTTCAATGTTCATTACAGTTCCCAGCACATTATCACATATGTTCTTCTCGATGTGCATCACATCCAAATTGTGCCTCAACTTAAGGGTCTCCCAGTACGGCAAATCAAAAAATATGCTCTTCTTCGTCCAATTTAAGTCCATATCAGTACACTTCCTCTTCTTACTACCCAGTATCTTCCCAAACCTCACTGGTTGGATGATTGCCAATTGTGCCAACACGTTTTTGCCAAGCAACAATGGAGGTGACAATCTGCGCTTAATTTGTCCATGAAACAGATGCTTCTGCCGATTTCGCCAGCTATGTGATGGCGGTAGAAAATGACGATGGCACATGTAGCATATCTTCCTCCCATTTGACAAATGTAGGGAACATGCATCCTTTTGCAAACCGGACATGCCAAATACCCCTTAGTGCTCCACCCAGACAAGTTCCCATATGCTAGAAAGTCATTTATGGTCCACAGTAATGTGGCATGCAATTGAAATGTCTCATTCTTAGAGACGTCGTATGCCTCCACTCCCACCTTCCACAATTCCTTCAACTCATCCACTAAAGGACGCAAGTACACATCAATTTCATTACCAGGAGACTTCGGCCCTGGAATAAGCAACGACATGTAGATAAATGGTTCTTTCATACATTTCCATGGTGGCAAGTTATACGGCACAAGCAACACCGGCCACATGCTGTAGGCATTACTCATGTCACCGAACAGGTTGAAACCGTCACTAGCCAGCCCAAGTCATACATTATGCGGCTCATTTGCAAACCACTCGTGATTTGTAACAAACTCAGCCCAAATTTGTGAATCTTCCGGATGCCTACATACATTTTCCTCAACAACACGCTTCTCCTTATGCCACCGCATATCTTCTGCCGTCTTCTGAGACATGTACAACCTTTGTAGCCTCGGTTTTAAGGGAAAATATCTCAGCACCTTGTGCGGAATTGTATTGCCCTTTACTTCATTCAGCTTGTACCTGGGTTCGTGGCACACCGTACACTCCTTACATTATTCAGTCTCCTTCCAAAATAACATGCAATCGTTTTTGCAAGCATGTATGGGAATATACCCGAGGCCCAAATCTCTTAATATTCTTTTCACCTCGTAATATGATTTCGGAAGGGTCTCCCCAGTAGGAAGCGCTACTTTAATCAATTCAATGGCCATATTAACTGATTTGTTACTCCAACGGTTGATGGTCTTAAGATGAAGGAGTTTCACGAGAAAGTCCAGTTTCGAAAACTTATCACAACCTGGGTATAACGGCTGCCTTGCTTCCCTCAACAATGACTCAAACGCGGTCGATAGTCCCGTGTCACTCCTGTGACTACTCATCCCAGTTGTAGCCCCCTACAAGTCTACCAGCATTTGTGGCAAGCCTTCGTAACCAACCCCAACATTATCACCAAAGTCATCATCGTCGTCTTCTTCTTCATCATCAAATACCACTCGTACGTCACGGCGCTCCCCGTGAAATTTTCAACACGTATACCTCTTGTCCATCCCGTGTTCGAGTAGGTGCTCTTTGGCCTCATCTATGTGCATATAATCCTTACTATTGCACCTCCTACATGGACATCTTATCCTATTTCTCCAATCTGTAGATGCACGAGAAAACTCAATAAAATCTTTGATTCCCTTCACATACCCTGGCAAATGCCTGCCCCTCAAGTCCATCCAACTCTTATCCATTTTTGTCTACCTAATACAAGTCAAAAATGATACTCGTTATAAATATGAAACATGAATCCTATCACCTCCAACTTCTCTCTAAAGGGTAAGGTGGTCATATCCCATTCGTGAATGCACAATCTACATTGCAATCAGCAGCAAATCAAATGCTTGATTCCACTCGGACAAAATTTCGGCAGCATCTCCCCATGGTTCTCCAAGTATACGAGATAGACGTTAACACGCCTAAATATATACCCAAAGAACAACAGGAGACCGTGTTGAAATTTTATCATAGTGAAATATTAAAGCATATGCGCTATTATTGCAATGCAGATTTATGCATTACCGAACTGTCCTCTCTGGACAATTCAAGAATCGATTTTCATACACACGAGCCCAATCGCGAATAAATTTCATGACAAGATTCACATGTGATGAAAATGACTCCCGAACGGGACTAGGCTTACATGAATGCAATTGCTAACTTACAAAACAATCACCATAATTTGTTTTTCATGAAGTAATCCCTAAAAAAAAAAATTAGGCCACGCTCACAATGGCCCTACTGAAAATGCACATCAGCACGCAATATAGGGGAAAAGAGAAGTAGATGCTCTTCTAGTCAAAACTCATCTGATCTAATACAATCAAATGCTTGAGTTGTCGGACTGACTAGTAAGGTAACATGCTTCCAGATGAAGTTGACAACAAATAAAAAAACAAAAAAAAAGAGGTTATGTCATATTTTTCTTTGACGAGGTAGTAAACTATGCACTATCAAATACATTAAAAAGAAGACAGAGAGAGAAAAAAAAAAACCATCTTGAATTGCATATCAAATACAAAATCATTTCTTGGAATCTTTGTTTGCTCTGTTTGATTCCTTATTACAAACCATGGAGGAATATCATTTTCTCTTGTTGTAATAGGATCAAATTAAGTGATTTTATTTTCCTTTCCAATATATATTTTCTTTCCCTAAGAACCAAAAAGTACTGTTAGAAATTGCAATGGAGTCCGTTTCAGTACTATTAAAATAATAGGTGGGACCATATCACTTCGTGCCATTTATGAGCTATGGTAGCTCATAGAGTATTAAATATCTAAGTTATACTTAATTTTTTTAATTATTAAAATTTTAAATGAGTTAATAATTTAACATAATATATATATATATATATATATACATATGTGAGTGTTAATTATAATTGATATAAGTATTGATCGGCCCACTCATTAATCTGGTATTAGGTTTAATTATATTTGATACAATATTGAAGATGTATTAAAGTATTAAATATTTGTTTTTGTTTTTGTGATACAATTTTTTTTGTTAACTATAATTTGAATTATGTTAATAGTTCAAGTCCATTATAAATGTTTAAATTTAATAGTTTCCAAGTATTTATTAACTGTTTATCCAAAAAATAAATTCTTTAACTCAAACGACATTTATACAGTCATTTAACTCAAATAGTCTATTTTTTGACAATTGAATCAAGCAAGCACTTTCAATCATATTTTTTAATATGTGTTTATTTTTTTAATCAATGTAATAAAAAAATTAAATGGGTTAAGCTTGTTTTAATTTTCTTATTTTTCTCATTTAAGATTGAAAAGACAAATTGATTTTTTTTGTTTTTGGTTTCGTATCATGAAATTTGAGCCTTGAAATTGGATTGTAATGACTTCAAATTTGAAACTAACTTGCATCTAATTGTAGCTAAAAGGCTATCAAAGCACATCAATGGCCTAGAACTACACACTAAATTTCACTATCAAAATTCAAGGAAAAAAACATCAGGACTGTCCTCAAGACACAACTTATCCAAGGAAGCTCATAATCACAACATAAAATTAAATGTTTGTTTTGCTATTCTAATTACAAATTTATCTTTACAAAACTATTACATCTTATAGGTAAAGATTAGGCTGAAATAAAAAAAAAAAAAAAATTAATGAGTAAAAATTGAACTAAATCTCTGAGCAATCTCAAAATCAATGCACTAGGTAGTATAAACAATATATTGTCCTATGACATTTACAAAAGTAAAATTAATGCGGTTACTGTAAAAAATGGAACATGATAAAATCTAAAACATTGACTCATATCATCAACATGAATTTTATCTAAATTAAAATTTAATAAGGTCCAAAAAAATGGATTGAAGGTTTTGTCGTACGAATTCAATGTAATCTAAAAGCTTTTTTCAAAAAAAAAGTTAGGTATAATCCAAGTTGTTTAGATATCCGTTGTATCTAAATTCTCCCACACAATTTTTTTTTTTAATAATCCAAATATGCAATCTTAATTGAGCCATAGCATACCCAGATGGATCATTTTTTTTTTTATCTTTTTACATAATATTATGTCTCAAATTTTTTACTAAATTTATATTTCAAATAATGTTGCTCGAATTTTTTTTCCCTTCGAATTTTTTTCCTATTAGTATTAATGAATTGGAAGAATTAAATTAAGCAATTTTAGAAAATTAACATTAATAAAAAAAATTTATTCTAGTTTGGATATATATTAGCTTGAACGAAGGACAAAGAATCTAAAATCTCTGAGCAAACTAAATATATAAATAAACATAACACCAACAACTAACATACAAGTGCATTAAAAATAGACAGATAATATCTATTACGTATATGTCGAAGCCACACCTGAAAGAAATCTGAAACCTCCGAACCTCAACAAACTTCAAGATCTAAGCTTTTAAAAGAAGCCGATAAGAACCTTAACGATCGAAAATTTAAGTAGGAAGAAGCACAAGATTTTCTGCCAATCACAGTTGTTCTTCTTGTTCAGATCGATCTGCGGTGGCCTGATGGGGTTTTTATTGAAGGGGAAAAAACAGATAGCGAGAGAGAAAGAGAATAGGGCGCGGCGCTCTGGAAGCGAGAGACAAAATTTCAGGTTATATAAGGACTTATTAGCGACGCACAGTGTGCGTCGCTAATAAGTCTTTGTGCGTCGCTAATTTTACGTGAAACGATAGCGTTTCATATACAATACTATCCGCGACGCTCGATTGGGCGTCGCTAAAAGCTTTGACTATTAGCGACGCACATATGCGTCGCTAATGACTAAGGGTGCGTCGCTAATAGGTTCCTGCCTATTTTTTTGCGCTTTTTCTTGCTTTTTAGCGACACACGTGGTGTGCGTCGCTAAAGGCCACAATTAGCGACGCATTTTGTGCGTCGCTAATAATGTGCGTCGCTAAAACGTTCAATTTTTGTAGTGACTACCCGTTTAGTCTTTACAATCATTTAGATCACATTGATCTCTAACAGTTATTTAGAATCATTTATCATTTACCTTCATCTAACTTGATAGAGTATTGACTAAAACCGAGTCACACATCATCTTAGATCACGAGATTCATTGAATTTCTTCCTTATATTTATTCATCACTAATGATCTCTTGATGATATTAAAATAGTTTAACATGTAACCTAGGGGTTCTGTTTTTAAGTTCAACTTAACAGTAAATGCGGGAACTATAAATCAATACATAGAGCAAATATTTAAAAAATATGTGGGTAGGTTGTAAACAACTGGAAAATACTTGAGACTACTGATACAATAGCCTGATCCTCTCCCAATGGTGTTTTTGGGACATCATCCTTGGTGGACCTTTTAGTAGTTGGGGCATTTAATTATGTCTTTATTGTCATCTTTGACCCTTTTTGGCAATTCCTTCTCACCCCGTTTTATGGTCTTTGGTGGTGCCATTACTTCATTGTAAGTGGTCAGCCGCTGGGGCCTAATTCTAGGTAGAGCCTTGGTGACTCTTTTCATAAGGTGTTCTATTATGTTCAATTGATCTATTCGATCCATCTTAGTCAAATGATTTCTAGCTATCAGCATATTCCTGGTGTTAACCTTTTTTGTAAAAGATAATTAGTCCATGTATATGTAAAATAACAGTCAGTGTTCACATAAAAGTCTAACTTAGTAATATCAATGTTATCTATCGACTGACTCTTAGACTTTAATAGTTCTAATACTCTAATCCTATCTCCAATGACTCACTAGAACCTAAAAACCTAGCTCTGATACCAAGCAGTCACGACCCCAAACCCACCCTATGCAGATCTCGTATCACGGAGCCAACCTTGTGGCCGTCCCTACTTTTTTCTTTCTTTGACCTTTCCTTTTCTGGTTTTTGTAACCTCTCATTCCTCCTCCTTTAATTATTTCTTAAATGTTGTAGGTTACCTATTGATATACCATAAAAGAGCAGGCCAATCAACATTTGACACGTATGACCATAATCCAACTCATGCTCTGCCGACATGGTTTCCACTCGACCAATAACTGAAAAATCAAGCATCCAGATCAGCACAAAAGGTCGAAACTTGACCAAACTTATGCCTTCAGAGCACATATATCCGGACAAGGGTCTCAGAACTTATCACAGGGTCCAGACCAACACTCCAGACCTCGTCACCGCCTTAGCGGATGCCGAGCAGGGAATAAGGAAGCAGTCTTCGATAAGGAAACAGTCTTCAACAAGGGAACTACCATCTATGGTTATCTCTATGCAATACTCTGCAAGGTAACTGCAATCTCCGATGATCAAATCCCTATATTCATGGCATCAAATCCTAATCAACTTAGGAAGGCCACGGTCTATAAATTAAACCCTAAAGGTACGCTTTATTTTTATGCTCATTCTTTGGCTTTCAATACAGTCTTTCAATTCCTTTTTACTTACTTAAGCATCGGAGCGGCTACCGCCGGAGGCAATCCGGTGGACCTCTGATCGTCTTTCTCAGTGTTCTACAGGTCGCGGAGTCCTCACTTATTGCGAGCCGAAAAGTGCAGCATCAGTTTGGCGCCGTCTGTGGGAACGACGGTCAACATGCCTCGTTCTCTACCACTGATATTTCTAACTAATGATTATTTAAATTCTCTCAAGTTCAATATAGATGCTAAATACGATTGAATCAGATTAAATCTTTGCATATCAACGTAGAAATCAAATTCTACAAATTACTTGCAAGATTATGTATATATAGATACCAGTCTATACATATAGTCTGAAGATCTTTTTATATACATATATATATACATATAGCTGTATGTATATTCATATGCGTCACAATCAAATCAATATAATATATATATTGATCAAGCTATTGATCTATGATTTTTTAGCATATCAAATCACTACATGTGATTTAATGTTTTATTATTTTTTGGAGCAGAAGCAACCTTAATCTAACTTCTTAATATTATTTCAGGCAACAAATAAGAATTATTTTGTATTCTTTTTACCATTGAAAGTTATGGACTGAATTGTTCAATTTTTTATTATTCTACACTTGCAAGATTATATATATACATATATATATATATAATCTCACTATCTTTTTGTGTCCGTGTATATATATACACGCATCAGCATGAGCGTCAACTCAAGAGTTGCATCAATCTCAAAATCTTTTGAATAAAGTATGAGATCCATTATTTTAATAATTTGAGTGCTTCTGAGAAAAGCATCTCAGACTCTTTATTGCTTCCCTCATCTCCTTACATCTATATCTTCTGTTAATTAAACTAAATCAGTTTGTCAAAACATTGATTTCAAAGGTTTCAACAGTATCCTTAATGGGGTTCCTATTCTTATGCATATAGACAGGCGCATGGCAGAATCAGAGTACGTGAAATACAAAGACCCAGCCCCATCCATTTTTTGGTCTGTGTTTCGGAAGATGATCTTCACTCTAGACCTGCACGGTGTTCACTCCTGGTCTGTGCCAAGGGCGCACCATCAACGATCTTCATTACGATCGGCGGTTTCTATCATGATCAGCGATCTCCTTATAGGCCATCTCTAAAAATCATCTATCAAGCAGAGGATTTGACATTCCTGAGAAGCCAAACAGTGCAGATTTGGTTTCCCTTATGCTTGTTTAAGAACTCCAGCTCCAGCAATGGCAGTCAGCCCAGACATCGTCGGCCTTCATTCCTAAAAATCCAGTCAATGGTGGTGATTCACCGTCCGATGGCCACCTCGGATCTAGCTGCCCATCCAACACAATTTCTCTTGGTTTTGTATTTCGGGATCAAATCAGAGTGGATCGAATTTTCTGACAGACAATCGGAGTTGGATGATTCCGTAGGCACTATTTCATATGGGCGATCTGTATCTCAGAGGCGACGACATGGTTCGAGTTTATATAATGCTTCCTGGTCCATACAACAACTCACAAAAACAAACCTCCAGATATATCTACTATATGTTCGAAGCTCTGGACATGTCTCTCGATGATATCATCAGGAATAACAAGAGATCTAGAGGTTCCAATAGTAATTTCAGGGGCAAAGGACGAGGAGGCCGTTCTTGTCACAACCATTATGCTTTGTAAAAGGGTTTGCCCCAATCTCCAAAGATCTTTTGTATAGCTGGTTCATATGAAAGGTGGATTGATGGCCTTCAGTTGTCCTCGCTCTTTTGGCCTCCACCGCAAGAAACACTGCAACGACAGGCTCAAATTACTGCCTATGTTGAGTAGTTTGGTCAGTTCATATCAGAGCAATTTCCTGAAGATATAGCTGAGCAACGTTTGTTCTTCATCATCCAGAGCATGGGCATGCTATCATTCTTCATATTATTTCATATCTCATTGATGGTACACTGTAGTTTGATCGGAGCAGCTCTCCATTTGCTTCTTTCAATTCCTTAGTTTGTCCTCGTGGTGAGAATAAGTATTCCGAACAGTGGGATTTGGCATGTGGAGAGATTTTAAAGAATTATAACTCGTTACAATCGTTCAATTTACAAGGATGAACACTTGCCTCTGTTTCAATACCATCAAGGGTCTCTCAGGGCCTTTCATCAAGTGGTTTCCGCAGAAGATTGTTTATAGCCTATAGAGGTCTGAACAGTTTGTTATTGGCATATAAGGATAAATTAGTCTCTACTCTCTGTGTATTTTCTCTTGCTCTTGTGCCAAACGTAGAGTTGATTATTTTTATTGGAAAAATTCTGGGGAAGATATTTCCTCCAAGGGGGCCTAATGATTTTGGGTGGGATCCAATCTTTCCACTTGATAGCTATGATCGGACTTATGCTGAATGCCAGAGGAAGAAAAGAATAAAAATTCTCACCACTCCAAATCTCTTACACTGGTCAAAATTCCACTTTTGCCGAGGCTGGATACACTTTCCAAATGGGCCCCTATATATATATATATATATATATATAAAATGTGGAAGGCTGTTGCCCAGACGCCTGCGTTTCCATCTCTGATTCAACCTGCCATCCATCCACTCACCGTCTCACTCGCCTATCTAGGCACCACTTTCTTTTTCTTCTTCTATTGTGCCATCTACAAGTACTTTAAAGATCGATCCGGTTCAAGGAGGAGATCGCAAACCCAAACAAAGGAAACTCATGATGATTTTATTGATGAAGATCATTGCCCTATTTTGGATCATCTCATTTGGTACATCCTAACTGTTGGTCTGCAACCATCAATCATCAGTTCTATTACGATTTGCAAGTATAAGAGAGGTGATGGACTTGTTGAAGGAACAGAGTGCTCTGTTTGCTTGAATCACCCGCCAATTGCCCCATGTGCCGTGCCGGTGAAGTCTCAGCCGCTGCACGACTTCTCTCTGGCGTTCCTGAAATGGGATCAGAAGAACCAGATGAATTTACCCCTAACCGAACTGCCGTTCGCTGCGCCGTGGAGGCGATTGTGTGATCGACCAACTCAACGGAAAACAATTTGTCAAGATCATCTCGATCAAATCATAGTGAGTGCCGACCACTTTTCTGATGAAATCAAGCTTCGGGTTCACCGTTCGAGTTTGCCATGGCCGTTATGCAGTACCTGGAGTCTCTGCGTAATGCCCATCCAGAGCTCTCCGATTGGTACAATACCTTATCAGATCTATATCAGAAAGAGCTATAACACCAGTTCACTCTCAAGCTCAAGTAGTTTCACTAAGGGATCAGAAGCCCCTACTACCACAGGAAGCCTCTAGCTTTTACACTTACATTTGATCAAGAAAGCACGTCTCCTCAAGGACCATGTTCAGTGCGCCACTGGCAGGAGACGTGGAATCATAGAGGATCTTTATCTAGCAATTGGGATCTTCGAAGAAGCTATATTTGATGTTGTTCACAAGGCAGCACATTGTCTTCTTTCGCCATTCGACACTTCCAAAACACTGTTAAGATGGTGTTATTTTCATAGCAGTGGTACTCAAGATATTCCTGCTAGCAGTTCGGATGCCTCTGCCTCCACCGCTATTCTTGGTGACAACAAATCCAACGCCTACACAAAGGAACTCCAGTTTCCATCAGTACAGAATACTGGTACCCATATGAAGCCATTCAAAGCTCTCCCTCTTTAAGGTGCAGGCCTTGAGTGGATTGACAAAGAAGGGAAAACATCACTTATTGCGGTGAGCATGACTCCCGAGCTATTCAATGTTGCCAATTCTTCGATTGAATCTGGTGCTATCTAACAACCACTTATCTAGTCCGATACCTGAGGAGATTTGCTCCGGTTTTCAAAAAATGCTAATGTTGCAGGGAAACAAGCTCAATAGGAATCTCCCTTATAAGATTTCAGGATTCAGAGCTTGATCCACCTAGAGCTTGAACCTCTCGCTTCCAGTGGATTGAAGGGACTTCAGAGCTCAAATTTATGTGACAAAAATTGAGGGCTGCACTCAGGTCTTGATTCCACTACCACTTTGGCTATCAACTCATGGTTTGTTAGTAACATCAACATCTGGGATTATAAACAACTATGACCCTTTACTGCTAAACTTACTGCTCCAATAAATCTCAGTATTGTCTAGCAACTCGTCATCTTAGCCAGGGCCTTTTGCAACATTTGGAAGATTCTGCACAAGATCTTCCACTATGAAAACTAGTGTAGTTTCAGAGGATCCCCGCCCACGAATATTTGCTCCACAAAGCTGGCACATCATCTAACCCAAATACAGTTACAGAGGGGATTTTTGGGCCAAAGGCAATATGTTGATGAAGGATTCAGTAACCCAAATATTTACAATCTTAAAGCAGCTGGATCTCAAATACCTCACTCAGGGTGACTTCAAAGCCTCGCTTCGAGAACTTTTGGCAAACTCACCCAACTATATCTTTTGCACTACATATATATATATATATATAGCAATTGTCTACTATGCTAATCATGCAGATTCTTCCATCTTAAATGCACAGACTCAGGTCTGGTCCATATCTAATGCACAGGCCTCCAGTGCCTGGTCCATCTCTAATGCACAGAGCCCCAGGTCTGGTCCATATCCAATGCACAGACTCAGGTCTGGTCCATCAAATGTACAAGCCTCATGGTCTAGTCCATCAAATGCACAGACCTCATGGTTTGGTCCATCTTAATGCACAAACCCTCAGGTCTGGTCCATCTCAATGCACAGACTCAGGTCTAGTCCATCAAATGCACAAACCCCCAAGTCTGGTCCATCTCAATGCACAGACTCAGGTCTGGTCCATCAAATGTACAGGCCTTTTGGTCTGGTCCATCTCAATGCACAGACTCAGGTCTGGTCCATCAAATGTACAGGCCTTCTGGTATGGTCCATCTTAATGCACAGACTCAAGTTTGGTCCATCTTAATGCACAGACCCTCTGGTCTGGTCTATTTTATTAACCCCTAAAGCCTTGTATTCATTACAAGTGCTGTAGGCTTGGTTCATCTAAATGTACAGACCACTAGGTCTGGTCCATTTTTCTCACCCTACTGACTTTTATAAAAACCCTGTTTTATTTCTAAGTGCTGCAGGCCAGTATATTATAAATCATGAAGTACGCGTGACTCTTCAAAAATCCTAAACCTCAGATCTGCACGGATCTCACAGAACTGAGGCTTGGGGGGGGGAGTAACTGATGAGCCATAAAATGCGCCTCCAGAGCTAACAGACTTAGCAGAGCAGCTACCTTCAGATCTTGCCTCCAGAGCAGCCTTCAGAGCAGCTACTAGCAGAGCTGCCTCCAGAGCAGCTAAGAGCAGAACTGCCTCTAGAGCTGAGCTGCCCTTAGAGCAGCTACCAGCAGGCCTCCAGAGCAGAAGGAGTTCTGAATTGGTCACCGTCTTCCATAGACTTCCGACCTCAGAATAAGGAATATATCTTGGAGTGCAAGTCTTTCAGATAGGAAAGGAATCCTACCTCAATCAGGGAAGATTATCACATATCTTTTAACCTTATCAAACAAGGAAAGGAATTCTATTCAATATAGGAAACTGCTAAAATCAATGACTCTCAACCTTATAAATAAAGGGGGCAGGTACGCCTAATTATTCAATCTCACATTGAATCTCACATTCAATCACATATACAATCACTCTCTTTTACACATATTCTTCATGCTTTATATTTTATTCCCTCTTTACTGACTTGATCGTCGGAGGGTCCTCCTTCTCTTTTTTGCAGGTCCTTCTTGCCGAATCACATCGAATCAACCGGTGCTGTTTTTTGCAGCATCACCTATATATGTTTATTATACCTTATATATATTATGTTACAACTTATATATTATCACATGTGCGGTTATTTATATATATATATATATATCTATATATATAGATATTTAATATTTCATATATATATATAGTTGTATATATATTTATACATGGTTATATATTAATTTGCATTATATATATACATACCCATATATGTATACATATTTGTACACGTATTTCGATGCTCGCTCAAGTATCGCCTGGGCATTGTTTGTACATTGGAGATTGTTTATATGCTAAAACCAGTCAATTCATTTAATATTATAAAACAAACTCTAACAGTTCGGGTTTACAGTGTTTACTTGGTTATATTTTGGGTCGGGGTATTACAATATCTCTTTTACTACTAGTCCAATTGCAATGATCAAAATTAAAGTATGCCCTTATCAATCTGTCAATAGGTTAGGACCATGCTAACAAGATTGCTTACAGATTTCTTAAGACAAAACGAGAAATCTCTCAAGGCAATCTCCATGGAACTCAAATCCTAACATAGTCTACTTCACCTATGTCCTCATCAATACAAGACAACTACCTCCAAGTTGTGACAACTAATTTCATATATGTCAGCAAGTACAAAAAAGATCAAAATACTTTCTTTGGACCGGCTGTGGCTTCCTTGATCATTGTGAAGCCAATTACTCAATGAAATCTAAGGTTCCACTCACTTGGCGATGACTTTAGGTCACAAATGAACACTTGAGCAAGCAGACTTTGCGCTTTTTGTTTATTAACCTTAAAGACCAAAATTGCATAGACGATTACTTTAGGTCACAAATAAACACTTGAGCAAGCATGCTTTGGGATAATTTCTAAGTCCATCTAGAAAACTTCTAAGATCTAACATGTGCAACAATCATTGGAATAAAGTGGATGGAGACAATTCTCACCACTAGGGAGAATCTCTCTACATAGTCAATATCCCTTTTGGGATAGGTCATTTTCAAAAAAGATAGGGCAAAAACACTAGTTAATCAATCTTACACAAAAGGAGATCAACCATTCTCCAAGTTTGACTTTTTGCTAATTTAGCTCAACTTATCACTTATAGCAGCCATCCATACATCTATTAGTATACAAAACTTTTGCCTCTACGTAAGAAGCAATATTCACTTAAACATATAGAGCAGTAGTTAAAATTTATCCCTTCAATCTCACAAAGACGATGAGAAAAGATTTTACATTTTATTCTACATAACTAAGGATTTTAAGAATCTTTCTGAAGTGGTACACTCCTACTAGACGGCTAGTCACTCCTCTTCCTCAAGTGGTATACTCCCACTAGGAGGCAAGTCACTCACACTATCTAAAATATCATCGGCGATTTAGAATGAGATAAAAATTTCTCACCCTCGCTGAGAGATGGTGTGACTTCCATAGATTCCATTAATCCACAAGGTTAAAGACCCGTTAAAGTTTTCTTATTACGCAACTCAATTTAGTTATTCCTTAATTTAGGGTATTCAATTAAAAATCCAATGGCCCTTTAAACTTTCAAAAAGAATATTTTAAAAAGCTAACATCTTTAAAACATAGGGCCAAGTTTTCATAAAAATAATAAATAATGTGAACAAATCACATAAACCTTAAAAGGTGATAAGCCCTCTAAATTAGGCTTTTCACCATTTTCAATCTTAAAGGAATTGACTATTAGGGCACTTCGTTAAGGATATAGGCCACACAAGACATATTTGCGCCATCATCAACCTAACCATATTTAGCAAAATCTAATTTTCTCATTTTTCTCACTTAATTGTCTTGAAGTAATTATACAAGTACTCTTGCTTACAATTAGTGTGAAGAATTTCAGAATTCTTCATTTTCGACACTTAACCTCTTGACAAATGCTTAAAGCGACTAATGCTTATAGCAATACTCAAAACAACTAATGCTTGAGTTGGGTGAGCAATCATGCTGCAAGTAACAAAGTAAGAAAACAAGAGGTTTTACTATGTGCCTAATTTTCATAACATCATGAGTTTACATATGCTATTAGGAATGACTC
The DNA here is from genome assembly GCA_008638375.1 of Nyssa sinensis. Taxonomy (NCBI): domain Eukaryota; kingdom Viridiplantae; phylum Streptophyta; class Magnoliopsida; order Cornales; family Nyssaceae; genus Nyssa; species Nyssa sinensis. Next base: position 4,661,566 of record CM018033.1, read on the forward strand.
TAGTGGATAACGAGTCGGCCTACCTTACAAATAAAGTTTCTTACAGGGCTTTCTAATCAAATAGGGTTTTATACACTAATAGACTGATTTTTGTGAGTAACCCTAATAGGTCTTCTCAAGCTAATCTAGCCATCCAATCTAGTTCAATGTGTTAATGTTATTGTTCAGAAAATAACATCGTGGAAAGCCATAAAGAGATAAGTCCAAAATTATCAAATAATCCAATGAGATAGAGCCACTATCATACTCAGATAATGAAGCTACTTCTAATATGGGATAGATCAAACTAATCAATTTACATTGAACTATTATTTCACAAAGAATAAATAGTTCTATTCAGTCCCGAAGATTGAAATTTAAAAATGAGAAAAAGCCAAAAATCAATTGGATTGGAAGGGGACCCAACGTTTAGTCAAACACCAATGTCCAATGATTTTATAATAAGGCTATATGTTGCTCAAAAAAATTAATCAGCTCACTCTTGTGGCGATTAATTCTTATGCTACCACTTGTACACAATGTACAAAACACTATGAGCATTGTAAAGTCATGCGTTTTATGCGCCATTTTATGTCTTTTACTTAATCTCCTCTCTATTTTGAATAAAATAGTAAACTTTGACTCAATACAACTACGAGCAAAATAATTTTTTTTATTCTTAAATAACAGCTCATTCTATATCTCATTATCTGTCATGCATGCCCCTATCGCACTTGTAACACCCCGAACTTAGTTTACCAGTTAATTAATGTAATGAAATTCTTTGTGAAATTTAAGGCATTAATTAGTCATTTTAGCTATATTTAACACTATTAAAACTCAAATTAGCAAACTATGAAAAACACAAAGAAATAATAATTGACGCGAGGCATTAGACATCCAAGCTAACCGAAATAGGAAGCGACCAGAACAAACTGCTTCGTAAAAAGAGCAATAGAAAAGAAAATATAACGAAAATAGCTAAAACAGAAAACTACGCCAGCCAAACGGGGCATAAGCACAAAATAGAGGAAAATGCCAAAAGTGAGGCCAAGGGGATTTAAACCCTTGACCCAAAATGAGAAAGAAACTTATTCCCAAAAAAATTTACCACTTTTGTAATATCTCAACCCGAGATACGACATCCATATCGAGGTAGACCCGGTCGAGTAGTGTAGCATCAGTTGTAACCTGAGATGTTAAAACTCTACATCATGATATCATATGCACTGTACGATTTTGGGATGTGAATGCTTTGTTTTGTATAGCCAACGTCGGGCGATATCCGAGCAACTTAGGACCAAGTCTCGTAATGCGTGCATACACATATTTTCATGCAAGCATGCGTACACATGTATGCCTAGGCCCCGAGATATCAGTGTATGTGCATATGCTCAGAACCTAGTGTACTCGTATGTATATGAATATATATACATGTGTAATATATGTATTATATATATGTGTAAATATATATATATATATATTGTATAATGTATTATATATATAGGTAATTAAATATAAGTAAAAGCAAAGAAAAAGAAGAAAGGAAAAAGAGAGAAATAGATTGTGTGTGTGTGTGCGCTATATGAGTGAAGTGTGTGAGAGGTGTGTGGATGGAAGGAAGGCAACAAGGCTACCGACCTTGGTGCAAGTGGGGGGTGATTAATATACGTATATATATAGCATGCATGGTGTGTGGATGGTAGGGATTTAATGGGTGGTGGAAGGCAGTTAAAGATGGCTGCAAGAAAGGGGGGAAGAGTGAGAGAGAGATTGTAGGCACTAAGAGAGGAAAATTTCCTATAAATACTGAGAGGTGTTTTGAGAGAAATTAGAAAAAGAAAAAAGGAAACCAAGAAGCTGAGAGGAATCCTGATACTCTGAAGTGAAGAAGAAGAAGAAACCAAAAGAAAAAGAGGGGGAAACTGCGAGCCAAAAGCTCACACGGGTGAGTAAACTTCCAGTTTCTATTTTCATGATTTAGGTATATTTGTTTAGTTTTAAATGTAGGGCCTTGATAAGCATGAAGTTAGAAACGTTTAAGAAAAAGAATCAAGAAGAATAGTGCAGAAATGAAGTAGAAAAGTGAAGTTGCAGCTCTGATAGATAATTCGGGTTTCATAAAATTTATGAATAAAACCTTGTTTTAAGTTTAGGAAAATGATCCTCTTGACTGTAGGAAACCATTAGGATGAAATGAGAGTGGAAATAGTAGTCAAGAAGTCACGAAAATGGAATTATAGGTTTGGCCGAAAAATCGACCGGAGATGTTTGACTCACTATTCGTGAAGATTGTGAGGATTTTAATGGGAATTGAGGGTGGGTTTGTGATCTACATGGAAGGGGCTATAAAACTGCATTGGAAGGGGGTGGAAATATGAATGAAAATGGGTCGCCATCGTCGGAGAAGGCGACGGAACCGTACTACACCTTCACCGGATTAACGGGGAAGGTGATGAACAGTGTTGGGCTAAACGGTTTCGTGTTGGGGTGTTAAGCCTCGATACTACGTCGTTTGGGTTTAGGGCTTTTAAATTTAAAAGGGGAAGGGGACTGTTTGGTTTCAAGCATTTCGAATTAGAATTGGGATTGGGGATATCCTATATACGGATAAGTGGCTTAACCACTGTTTGGTTTGGGAATACAAAGAAAAAAAATATACGAGGGCTGCTGCCCCCAAGATTCGAACGGGGAACCAAAGGTAAGACTGAAGCACATGTAACCATGTTGACAGGCAAGCCTGTGTCAACTAATTCGCACAACAATATATATATATATATATATATATATATTATGTAACTAATATATAAAATGAAAAGGGATTGTGCCCTATAGGATTCGAACCCGTGACCTAGTACAAGAAACCCCCAACCCTAACACTTGGACAGGAAAGCCCATTCTGTCTTATGGGCATAAATATATATATATATATAAAATGTAAAACCTAAATTAAATTAAATTAATTAAATTAAATATAGCAAAATAGCCTCCGAAGTCCAAATTAAACAATTTATTAGTGTATTTGGACTATCTTGGACCTTCTAAGACCAATGGTGAGGTCCATATCACGAGACGGGTCCCCGAGAAATAAAAGACACGTAAAAGTACAAAATGACCAAAATACCCCTGTTGCTACCCGAACTCAAATGGAATTTCGCGAAAGCCTAAACCAACTTTTTTCGGCCTTCCGGACTCAATAGTAAAGTCTAGATTAGTGATAGAGATACTTATGATAGCAAGGCATAAAATTTGATGAATAGCATTAATTCTGAGATGTATCTACTGATATATAGGGAACTCGAAAGGAAATGGCAACCTCACAAAATACTGATCTAGGACTGCATTTAGAGGTAAGCAAATTCATTTTCTCTTCCATATGGTGTTTCCAAAGCCAATTTTATTCTCTTTACTGCCAAACTTGTACTCTTGAACATACCTGATGTTATTGTTTTCCATAATGTGATGTTGTTTTATCTCGTGGACATTGATTGACTGCTATATCATTATTATCATGTTGAACCATGCCTTGAAAGGCCTACTATTATGTTTTTATTGTATGTATGACATTCCATTTTTATACTCTTATGGAATCACTTATGATCATGATATGTTTATAAATACGGGATTTGTGCTCAGTCACAATATCCATCCGATGCTTCTGTGATAATGATGACCTACGAGTCAAGTCCGTGAACGGACGTGTGGCACAAGATGTGAGTTTATGGAGGTATGTCGGGCCTCAAAATACAGAGGGACTGCCATATCCTACTACAGATTATAAGCATCTCTTAGGGATTGTTATGGTTATGTTATTGAATGGTATTATTCCCTATGATTATCTTATACTGAGAGAACTTTCTTATTGACTTGATTGTGATCGATTTATTGTGGCAATACACTTATGTTGATACATTGTTGTTGAGAGTTTCATGTTGATGTTATATCCATTACTCCTGATTGTATATTGTGACCCCATTATCATTAGCCATTATGGCAACTGTTCTCATTGGCTATCACAACATCTTACTTCATATGATTGGCTATCATATTCTTATTCATGGATTTATATTCTTTTATGATCACCAATACCAGTGTCGGAGATCTATATTTACTTGCTGAGCTTTTGTAGCTCATTCTACCTTACTTAACACCTTTCAGGTAACGATGCTGCAAGATCCCAGTAGGACTCTAAGAGCGTAGGAGGACATTTTGAGGAACTGTACCAGTTTATATTTTAGTTCTCCCATGTATTCACCACCCACGGGTGCTGGTTATGTTAGTTTTGTATTAACAATTGTAAACCACATTATATATTGAAAAAACTTCCGTTGATTATTGTATTGAAAGACTTCCGCTGATTATTGTTTTAAATTTTAGTACATTGCATATTAGCACTATGATACAGGAATAGAAAAAGTAGGAACGGCCTCAGTGTCGGCCCCGCGACATGAGATCCGCATAGGGTGGGTTTTGGGTCGTGAAAACTTGGCCACAAGCACTTTTGTGCTTTATTATATATAAGATATATATATATATATTATTTAAGGTCTAAATTCCAAAATATAAAAAATGAGGTGGCAGCCCTTCATTAGACCAACATCCCCACGAATTAGAATACATGCAAATTTTATGCCTATATATATATATATATATACACCTAAATTATGATCTATAGGTTATGAGTGCATAGACTAGGGAAAAAGTAAGGGAGGGTTGCGTGTGATTAGCTGAAGACAATAAGTGTTCTGTCTATAGAATGTGTGTTGTGTAGACAATGTGCATGAGGACCTGTGTGTGTGATGATGGTGTTGGGTCTATAATAGTGTAAGTGTATGCATATGGGTTTTGGCTAGAGAGAGAGTGTGAGATAAAAAGAGGTCTATGAAAACACACTAAGTGTTATGTGCTATATATACAGACAATGTGTGCGTGAGTGAGTGATTTTGTGGGAGAGGATCCATGTGTGTGAGGGTCGTGTGTAAGTGAAAAGTGTGTGTGCATGGTGTGTGTTTCACTTGGGAGGGTACAACTAGAAGAGAAGGGGGAGGAGGTCGAGACTGCTCTCTAAAGAAACTCTAAGAAGTAGAACTGAGCCTAAGAGAAGGAGAGGTCGACCAAAGGTATATGCATGGCACCAAAGTCTTAAATTTTTGTGCTATTTCAGTCTTTTTAAGAGCCCTACACTGCATGCATGGCATTTAGCAATGATCTTCTTGCATAAGGAGTGAGATCTGGACTCTAAATGACTCAAAAACACTAGACTGTACACCCACCTCCATGGATGACCACCTTAGAGTTTGGGTTTGAATCGACCGAAGCAGAACTCCATTCTCTCATTTAGGACTGAAATAAGATCCCTTAAGGATTCCAAATCCATTGGAATCATCTCAAATGGATGAGAAATAGGGAAGAAAACCACACTTACAGTCACAGTTCAAGAATCGATTTCCTTGAAATTAGCCCCAAAACTGATTCTTGGAATGTGGCTTGAAAGCCAATGGACTAATGGTCATGTTGAGCCAAACCTTGTACGATTTGGTGACGGAATGGGGATTTATGAGCCAATTGTAGACCGAGACCACCCAACCCACCATAGCCCCTAGAGCTCGATTCGAGCCCTCAAATGAATGCCAAACTATGGCTTAGACACTCAGTGACCTTCACCACCCAAAAATAGAGGCTAAATTGACCCCAAACTTCACGAAATAGAAGTTTAAGAAACCCAGAAATTAGGGCAATAGTTGTGAGAGGCTTGGGACAATGATGAACAGGATTGCACACGACGCTGTTTTAAAACATGTGCTGTTTAAATTAAAACCTAAACTACGTTGTTTGAGTTAGAAGTATTGAGTGGAATGACGGTGTTTTAATTTCGTGTTTTTAAACAAATCTGACGCCGATCTGTTTGGTTACAAGTGTAAGCCACGAATTTGATGCCCCTATTTGGAACGAGGATAGCCTATCCCTGGACAGCTACACTGTTCGCAGTTTGGATTTGGAAATCTTCAAAAAATAAATGGGGCTATCGCCCTTGAGACTCAAACGGCCAACCTTGGTCACGTGTGGGATTTAACCTCCCACGCGTGACCACCGTACCAACCACGCTAACGTGGTTTTAATGGGCAAAATATATCTATATATATATATATTATAGAATGATATTATTATTTTAAATTTAATTAATTTAAAAATTAAAAAAGTATCGATGTCCAAATTAAATAAATAGATAGTGTATTTTGACTATCTCGGACGTTGTAGACCCAATGGCGGGATCCGTTTTACTAAATGTTCCAAAAAATTCAGTCATATAAAATATGAAATTACCATTTTTCCTTTAGAAGTACCCGAAGCCAAATGAGAAGCCACGAAAGCCTAGATTTATTTTATTGGACATTCCGGACTCAACGGTGGAGTTCGTTTACCCAAATAAAATATTTTGAAGACCGATGTATAATACTAAATGATACCTGAGAGAGTTAAATAAATTATGAACACTAGCATTGACCTAGATAATTAAAGAATGAGTTAATAATGATTAAATTTATGATTTATAGGAACCTCCAAAAGGAAGGAGAAGGAAACTTGAGCTTAAGTAGAACTGCTGAAAACTATTTTGAGGTAAGTAACTCAAACGCTTTAATATGGGTTTTTCCTTAGCCATGTCACATTTTGTTCTAATGCTACCAACATTGTACTCCATTACCTACCTGATGATCTTAAATTCTTTGAATTGATGCCAATCAATTTGTGATGCTTGTACTTCGGATTTGATTTGCTTGCCTATATCATTTGAGAACTTGATTGTTGATATTTGAGCTTAATTATACCTTCATGTATGCTACGTCGTGATCTTGTGATATATCATATTGTTAGAAATCTTATTATACCACGCATGTTATGACTCGTTGATTAAGAAATTGATCGATTCATATGTTTGTAAATCTCGTGTGGTATTTTGTTGATCATGACATTTTGTAAGTGCTTGGAGTTGTGCTCAGTCACAATGGCCCACCTACTCACAGATGGCGTTTTGGACTTGCATGGTCATTTGTGTCCTTTGGGACTTGTGATAAAAGAGTTCTTACACTATTCAGTAAGCCCAGGATAGAGAGGCGGATCTGAATGTGCGTTTTGGGGGTATGCCAGGCCCTGTTTGGTTTACGCATCTGTTTTGTTATAACTCGGTATATTATATTTTGGCATTCATTAAATGATCATATTCTATGCCCTGTGAATGATCATATTATTACAAGCATGTTACGCTTTTGATTGGCTAACATTTTGCATGTGACAGTGATTCATCATGATAGTCTAGATCCCATTTTGATTGATTTTGTCATTGCCTTCTTATATCATATTATGGGATATGCCTCTATTTGGACCCTCGGGTCATTGTTACTCTATTTTTGTGACTGGCTATCTTTTATCCCTTTCTTCTATTATTCTTGTGAACTAACCCTGACTCATGGCAAAGCTAGGAATTTACTTACTGAGCTTTGTTAGCTCACTCCTCCTTTATTTCTTTTTCAAGACAGCAAGAAGTAGGAGGACCCTCAGGTGTTCCGGAGGTCTAGACGCCTGCGAGCCACTAGTAGCTCTTTGCGAGTTTTTGTATTAATCTGAATACTGGAAAGTCTTAATGTCTCCCATGTCACCACAGTCCTGTCAGTTTTGTGTTTTTGAGGATCTGTAATTATAAACACTTAAAATCTTTTGGCATGTATAAATGATGGCCTGACTATGCTATCAGATTTACTAATGACTATAAAATGTTTTGTTAAAAGCCTTATTTAGTATTTCAGACCCTTTTGACGGGGAACAATGTAACATCCCAACCTTGATTAATTAATAATTAGTTTGTTAATTATTAATTAGAACCGACATAAAGAATCATTAAGAAAGTTAATCGAGAATCTCTCGACAGTCACGATAGACCAATAAAATAATTAAACACGTCAAGAGAGGAGGGTGTAATACTTGAGCCTAATTACCAATTAATTAGGTGAAATGATGTCATCTTAACACTGTGGAAACTCGAATTAGCGAACTTTGACGGCCACAAATAAATAATAACTAACACGACGCCTTTGACATCGAAGCTAACTGAGATAGGACGCGAGCAGAAGAAACTGTTTCGTAAAAAGAGCACTAGAAAAGAAAATATAACAGAAATAGCCAAAATGAAATTTTGTGCCAGCCAAACAAGGCATAAGCCCAAATGAGGGAAAAATGCCCAAAAGTGAGGTCAAGGGGATTTGAACCCTTAACCAAGCGGGGCAAGATTTTAGGCACCCAAAAATAAACCAAGTGGGCTGCCAACAATTTTATGCTTAAATATACAATAGAATTGTATATAAGCTTAAGTCAACCAAGGCCACCTCCCAAATTGGCCAATGGCCATACATGCAAACCCCTCATCATCCACTGATCCTCTTCACATTAGCCCACATCACCCTCTGCCCTAGCCTATATCATTACACTTGGACCATACAAGTGTATGCATATATGTATGTGTATAGGTGAGCAATTACATATACAGTTACACGTCTTTGAAATGTTTCAAATATGTGTGTTGTATATTGAGAATTCAGAGATCAGACTTTTTGTAGGCTGAGAGAGAAAGGTAGAGTTAGGGAGAGAGAAATGAAGAAAGGGGAGATTGTGTGTGCATGTGTGTGTGATTCACATAGAAGTACAAAAGGGAAAGAAGGTCCCTTGCATAGCTCGTTGGCCTGAAAGGATTGTCAACTGAGTCGAGCCTAGAACAGAAGAGGGGAGAGAGATCCATCGAAGGTATAAAATTCCAAACCCACCATTGCTCTCTCTCCAAGATTTCTATGGTTATATAAGTGTTTAAGATTTCTGTTTGTGTGCATGACATTTAGAGTGTATAAAACATGATCAAGGCATGAAATGAGACCCTGAAACAGCCCTAGAACACCAAGTCGTGCCCAAACCGCCATTAACAGACCTTGATAAAGTAGGTCTGATTTGACTAAGGTTAAACCTCGATTGAGGGATAAGGATTTCAACTAGATGCCATAGGGTTTACAATGCAACAAAAACCAAGCCAAATGTCTTAGAAAAGACCCCCAAAAACATGAGTTGTAGGTTCGGGTTCAAAGATGGAACCTTCGACTCTTGTTGTAAAACCTGATTTTGGGAATGGGGACTTGAACCCCATGAGGCATGGATCACAACTAAGGAAACTTCACAAGATTTGAGGCAAAAACAGGGATTTACAAGCCAGTTGCAGGTTTGATTATCAAACCTTGGACCGAGCGTTTGAGCTCGAATTGAGGCACAAAATGAATGCCAAGATATTGGCCTGACCCCCAGAAACTCGAACCACCCAAAAGCAAATGAAAACAGTGCTTGAAAATCCACGAAATTGGAAGAAATGGAAATAGTGAACTAGTGCTACAGTAACCTGTGCGATGAAGAAGACGACGAGTCGACTGAGTCAACTCACCCAACTCGTTCAGACCGAACGTGTCAACTCAGACACGTGTCGAATTGCGGGATGGCCACCACATTAATGAAACTATGTCGTTTCAAGCCTTAAGTTTTAAATAAAATTCGAACTGTTTGGTTACAATTGTAAGAAATTGGAAATCAGGTTGGAGGATAGCCCAAACCGTGGATAAGGGGATTAAGGGGGATATCGTATTCTGGTTCTCTGGCTTAGCCTAAACCGGCTGGTTCACCATGTATCTAGTCCGGTCTAGGGTTTAATTAAACAAACCCAATGGTTAAAGGGCTAAAATGAAAGGAAGTTAAACCAAAATTTTTCTAAATTGCACTGTGATCCCGACTGTTCCGAATAATGTTATTCTGGCCCAAATTTTTAAAGATAAACTCAAATAAGCCCCTGAAAAATAAATAATTAATAAAATAATTTATTGGGTAAAATTACTATTCTGCCCTTGGACACTAAATAATTCAAACGAACTCCAAATTAAATAAATAAATAGTGTACTTTTACTATTTCGGGCATTCTGGACTCAACGGTAGAGTCCGATTTAGAAAATTAAGTCCCAAAAAATAAAGACACATATATGGTAAATGACTGTATTGCCCCTAATGATACCTAGGGCCAAATAAAAAATAAAAGATAGTCCAATTTAACTATGGCGGACACTCTGGACCTAATGGTGAGGTCTATTTTATGAACTGGAGTCCCAAAAAATTTGGCTATGTAACATGTGAAATTACCAAAATGGCCCGATGCTATACAAAGTCCAAATGAACGTCCGATTGGGACGAAATTGATACTGATAGAAGCCTAGATACTCGTGAAACTGTGCACAGGATTAAATGATGAATCGGGGTCAGAATTTCACAAAACGTAAAATGACAAAAATACCCCTAAGCATGGTAAATGCAAAGTAGAGGCCGAATAAAGGCCAATCTGATCTGATAAATTGTCATAAGCATAATTATGAAAATTGAAGGGCTAAATAAGACTCCGAAACAGTCAACGTATAAAATGAGAAATGACTGATGTGTCCCGTTGATCAAAAGCAGATACCAAATGAAGTCCAAAAGACTTAGAACTTTATATTTAAGATATGTGGACTATTCTGAGGACCATGAAAGGGTCTGGGACAAGAATGACAAAATTATCATTTTTTCCCTAAGGTTAAATAAGTACTTAACTGATAACAATTCGAGTCCAAAAGACTTAGAACTTTATATTTAAGATATGTGGACTATTCTGAGGACCACGACAAGGTCCGGGACAAGAATGATAAAATTAACATTTTACCCAAAGGTTAAGTAAGTACTTAACTGATAACGATTGAAGTCTAAATGACTTAGATTATAATCCTGATAACTACTAAGCCTAATTAAGGAATGAACTAGCCTTGGATGAAACCCAATGAAAGGGAATAGGCTATTAGGCTATCTTAGGTAATTCGATAGACGCCTAAGATGATGAATAAGTCATGAATGGTTAAATTCTGATTTGTCTGTGATTAATGATGATTATTCAGGATATACAAGGATATGCCTAAGACAATATCTGGAGGTTATCAAATTATCTATACAAGGAGATAAGCGAACAATTTGTGAGTAACTTAGAACTTTTGACTTGGTGTATAAGTTACATTGTCTAGATATTGTATTTTGATGCACTGTACCATTTCGTATGCTGTACTGTTTAAATGCATATATTTAAAGGCATACTCTTTGTACTGCATTACACGTGGTATGATTTTGTTCTGTCGTGCTCTTTTGTTTGTTCGAGTCTATTCTATTTTGGTATTTGGTCTGTTCCGATTCTGTTTCATTATGTTGTGTCTTACTCATCTTGTTTTGTTATGTTCTGTCCGGTTCTTTGGCTCTTCCGTTCTGTTCTATTATATATGTAGTTTATTCTGATTCCGTCCCATTATGTTGTGAGTAACTTGGAACTTCTTACTTGGTGTATAAGTTACACTGTCTAGATATTGTATTTTGATGCACCGTACCGTTTCGTAAACTTTACTGTTTAAATGCATATATTTAAAGGCATACTCTTTGTACTGCATTACATGTGGTATGATTTTGTTCTGTCCTGCTCTTTTTTTGTTCGGGTCTATTCTATTCTGGTATTTGGTCTGTTCTGATTCTGTTTCGTTATGTTGTGTCTTACTCATCTTGTTTTGTTATGTTCTATCCGGTTCTCTAGCTCTTCCGTTTGTTCTGTTATATATGTAATTTGTTCTGATTTCGTCCCGTTATGTTGTGAGTAACTTGGAACTTCTGACTTGGTGTATAAGTTACACTGTCTAGTTATTGTATTTTGTTGCACTGTACCGTTTCGTAAACTGTACTGTTTAAATGCATATATTTAAAGGCATACTCTTTGTACTGCATTACACGTGGTTGATTTTGTTCTGTCCTGCTTTTTTGTCTGTTTGGGTCTATTCTATTATGGTATTTGGTCTGTTCCGATTCTGTTTCGTTATGTTGTGTTTTACTCATCTTGTTTTGTTATGTTCTGTCCGATTTTGTTTCGTTATAGTTTGTTCTGATTCCGTCCCGTTATGTTGTAAGTAATTTGAAACTTCTGACTTGGTGTATAAGTTACACTGTCTAGATATTGTATCTTCAAAACATTGTCGTTTCATTTATGCGGTGGCCCTCTGCAATTATAACACGTGTCCGAGCCAACTCTCTGAGTTCAACCGAGCCATTCAGTTGACTCATTGTCTTCCCCACTGCCTAAATCATGGTTGCCCTAATTTCTGCAGATTTGCTTTTGAAATTTTGTAAAGTTTGGATTAAGGGATCCTCACTGTTTTCATTATAAATCATCTCTGGGTTATTAAGGAACATTTTAGCATTCGTTTTAAGGTTCGAATTGATCTCACGAGTTCAGGCAGAGGGTTGATAACTCAACCTGCAACTTGTTCGTATACATTCATTTTTGAGCCAAAATCGTTGGGGTTTGTTCTGTCGTGATCCATTTTCCATAAGGTTTCATTCCCCATTCTTTAAACCTAGTTTTGGTGTGAGTTTCAGAGTTTGGTTTTCAAAACCAAAACCTACAACTCGTGTTATGGAGGTCATTTCTTTTGATTTTTGATCACGGACATAGGTTTTTGGAACACCCATAGGGTTTACTTGAAGCCTCACTACACCAAACTTGGTTCGGTTGCCATGGGTTCAGACCTGCTTCAAGCAAGGTCCTCCCTTGGCTGCCTTATTGGGTTTGACGTTTTAAACTGTTTTTAGGTTCTTATTTCATGCTTGCATAAGTTTAAACATATTATAAATATCATAGATACAAAATCAAGGCTTAAAACAGTTCATACGTAGGAAAAATTCTAGAGAGAGAAAAATAGTGAGTTGAAGTTTTTCTCACCTTTTTCTTCAGTTTTTCTCCTCTTTTCCCCTTATTTTCCACTTCTGAATATCCCAGAACTCCTTCGGTCTCTCACTCTTTCTCAATATGACCAAATGGTCGTGTGCATACAATATGTTTATAAGTATAAAACTATACACTTGATCATTGCAAAATCTGATTGCCCCAAGCACTAAGTTGCCTTGTTGCTTGTTGCAGCATCCCTAATGAGTGCTCTCCTTACTCAGGTTTACTGTTTTGGGCAGGCCATCAATTGGCCATGTGTGTGTGTGTGTGTTATTTACAAGTTATATGTATGTTATATATATATTCACACACTAATACACCAAGACACACACACACACCTTAACCGATACACACACACATCTCAACCGACACACACACATACACTTTTAGATATTTTAGGTTTTTCTTTACTTATACATATATATATTTATAAACATATATATATATATATAACTATACTTGTACACATACATGTAGGTGTATAGGTATATATATACACACTTGACTACACACACACAATACACCCTTAGTGTGTGTATTGTATGTATTTCATATACTCCATTTAATTATGTAAAAAAATATAATTTCTTACATTTAATTAATTAATTATTTTAAATTAATTAATTATTCTCTTAAGTTTATAAAAATCTTTACGTTAATTTTTCATAACCTCGTAATGCGTGCCATATGACCCGATGTCTTTGGGTCGGGGTATTACAATACCAATGAAGGAAATATATGAAATTACAATAGGGTTGAACCTGATTACCTCTTGTAGTCCAGGTTCGCAGAAGCGGAAGGAACTAACTTGTGTTACGAGCTTCTCTGTCATGTACGTCGATGTAGAAATCTTTCTCATCAATAGGATGGCTACAAAATCGAGTCACCTATCTATTTCTACAATCCAAGTGCAGAAGTCTTGTGATGGTAATCTCGGAAGAATCTCAGAGAGAAAACGGAGAGAGGATCTAAGTGAGTTGACGGATAACCAAAAATCCTTCCATACTCATCGCGTAACCAAAATCGCGATATATATCTGTGTTGGTTAAAATTCGAAACCAACTAGATAATGATAAGAATTTTAATCTTATCACAACTCTCATTCAAATCTTATAAATACCCAAATAATTGCGATATATAGGCACTTTTGTCATTTTGAGAAAAAGTAAGTCTAGATATAAATTTTTTGTAGTTTGTCAGTAAGATTAAGGGAAATCAGTATTATTTTAGAAACTTCAAAAAACATCTTTTGTAATTGTCAAAAAATTCAAGAGAGATCAATATAATTTATACTTATATTTCTAATATGAGAGATTTATATATTGAATAAAATTTTAATAATAGAATTTTTATATTATCAAACAATTTTAGGAATCTTTATAGAACGTTCTTTGTGATTTGAATTTTTATTGAATTTAAATTTTTAATTTGAATGATATTATAGAGATATAAAATTTAAAATTTTATTTATGAGTGGAATTTAAAATAATTATTTATTGGCTTAATAAGAGAGCCGGCCACTGTAGGTATAAAGCCATATTGGCGTTAATATATAATACATATGCGCAATCCATTTCAATGTGAATTTGCTATGATAATAGCTTGCTCAATTAGTTCACGAAATCAAGTAAATAAATATGCTTTCTTAGGGATTAGATAATAGTTTCTCTCTCATGTTTTAGTAAATTGTGGTTTTAACTTCAACAAGCAAACGACGGCTCTGCTACTATAATATAATATTTCTTACGGTGTTTCCCATTCATATTCAAAAACCTAGGTGGGTCTAGATTATTTGACGTTACTGTCTAAGCTGATGTGGCAGGCGGAGGAGACATGTTGATCCAGTATAACAAAGTATAATTTATTGGATAAGAAGGAAGCATGCATCATGCATCTCCCATTAATTTAATTACTTGTTTCTATGTAAAATTTAAGTACAATCCGTAACTTCATATTCTACATGCATGGTTAATAGTTTGTGATTGTATAATTATATGTGATATTGATATATGTAATACTACATTAATTAAATGATAAATTTTTACGATTTGATTAACACGTGTATTATATATGCAGGTATGATCATGCGTATATTACACATGCGCATATAAAATTGACACGTATAATACACTCGTCTATTAAATCATAAATTTCTATACTCATAACTGGCGCTAGCATTCCTCTAATTTTTTTTTATCTCCTCATTATTAATAAGGGATGATTAGTGATAAATTCAGTCCAAACGTTTTTCGGGAGTAAATCTGTCCCCATAGTTTTTTGTCCCTACTAGGGGTGCAAACGAACAAAGCCGTTCATGAATAGCCCAAGCTCGTCTCGATTATGACTCGTTCAAACTCGGTTCAATTAATACACGAGCCGAGCTCAAGCTCAAAATAGGGCTCGTTTATTAAACGAGCTAAGTCGAGCCAAAAGGAGGCTCAACTCGTCAGGCTCGTGAATAGGCTCGTATAAGCTCGGATAGTGGCTCAACTCGTGACTCATTTATGTTTTTAAGTATAAATACTTATTTTTCTGCTAGGGTTTTGTAGTTCACAACTCATTCATCCCTAGAACGCGTGAAGGGCGGCTGAGCGGGGTAATAGGCCAGCATAGGATTCTCCATATTTCGTATTTCGATTAGGGCTCTTGCGATTTATGAGTTTCTCTCATTCTCTCTGATAACCCTCAAGTCCCATCGACCGAGTGAACGACACTGTTGATTTTCTTCATCTCCGATTATCTGTGACATTGTGACGATCGGCGGGGGCTACTTTTTTTCTTCATCAATTCATCTCTGATTCTCTGTGACGACGGTAGCGGTGACTGGAGTAAATTTCACTGGGGCTTGAGTTATTTTCTTGGATCCTTGGACATTGGATCGTAGGATTTGGTTCTGAATCACCTTGGCAGCAAATACCGAGGTTCTCCCAGTTTCACAGTCAAGTGTCAAGCTTTCCTTTCCATCTGACGGTAAGCATCTTTTGTTGATAGCTCATCTCTAATTTTGGCAGGCGATTTATTTTTCTTGGTGTGTGCACTTGCGTGTATAGAGGAGTTATTTTTTTGTGATTCTGTGAAGCTTGTGCAGCTGTGCTCGTTCTAGTTGCAAATGCATTTCGCATTTTCGACTTTCTTTAAAAAACAAAATTTGAAAATTTCACATATGATTTTATGAGTTATGTGTGTGTAAGGAATTGGACTTAAGTTATTTGTTTGTGAAGCTCGTGCTTGTCCTAGTTACAAACACATTTCCCATTTTTAACCTTTTTTTTAATAATTTTTATTATTTCACATTTGATTTTTTATGAGTTACATGTGTAGGGAATCGGCCTTAATTTAAGAAAAGCATATGGTATAGAATAGATTGTGTAATACCCCGACCCGGGGTACGGCACAAATATCGAGGTAAGTCGATACAATAATAAAACCCGAACTGTTTTAAGTTATGTTGCATAATTAAATGGATATGTGTATATGAATATGTATGCATAATAATGTATTAGGTGTTCTCATGAATACATATGTATATATATAATTTGAGTACGGTATATGAATATATATATATGGTAAATTGGATAATATGTATATATATATGTATATATATATATATAAGAAAAGTTGGTGAGGTGTCTTGGTGCTCGGGTATGCTGCCACCGCAGCAACAGGTGGCAAGGGCCACCGACTGAGGGTCGGTTAAGGGGATAAAGAAGGTAAATGAAGAGAGAAAAAAATAGAATCAGACATAGAGATAGAAAGAGAAAACTGAAAATTGAGGTATAGCAGTTGCTTGAGAACAGGTAAACCCCTACGTCTTTGTTCTTTAAATTCATTTTGTATAATTATAGAATTGCTTACTGGAATTGTAGGATCTGAAACAAAGAAGGAAAAACAAAAGGAAAAGAAAGAAATTGAGTTTCGGTTAGAAATGGTGGTTTAAAATAGGTGGACCTAAATGGAAAATTGAACCATAATATGCATAGGAAATTACCCCAGGATCTCAAAACACTTTGAATTAGATTAAATGGTCAAGAAATGGCCATTTTATGGCCGGTTATTCCCTCACCGGTGCAACGCCGGAAACTGGGAATGGGTGCATGAAACCGATGAGGTTGGAGGTTAAAAACAGTCCTAAAGTATTCCTTGCAATTTTAGATTTCATTGGGAAGAAAAACAGTGAATTTTGGACGTAAAACCATGAAGATCCGTGAAGAATTGCATTTTTCCGGTGACCGTGGTCGGAAAACCGACCGGAGAAGACGACCGGATAGTCGGGGGCTTCTTCGGGTCATAACGGGACCGGGTTTGGGTCGGACCGGGTCGGGACCCGACCGAAAGCGATTAGGGGCAGTGATGCTATGTCGTTTTGAATGTAAAATTAAAATCATTGGGCTGTTTGGTTGCAGAGACAATAAATAGAAATGGGGTATAGGGGTTAACCGAACCATGGATAGGGATAGGGAATTGGGTTATTGTATTCCGATTCTTGTATGAAACTGAACCGTTTGGTTCAGGTGAAAGGCTGACCGGTTTAGGGTTTTGGGGTCTGAACCAACTGGTTCAGACCGCAGCTTATGGGATTTATGAACCGGCCCCAAAAGTTTTGAATAATTACACTAAGGCCCAACAGAAAAATGTAAATTTTACAATATTACCCCTGACTCAAAAGTGGGTCAAACGAGGTCCAAATAAGGTAAATGATTAGTCAATTTTTATTATCTCGGATGCTCTGAGTCCAATGGTGAGGTCCGTTTCACGAGACGGAGTCCCGAAAAGTTACAACTTGTAAAAAATGACCAAAATACCCCTGCTTCATAAGTGAGTCAAATGGACTCCGATTAAGTTAAAGAACTAGTGAAGTTTTATTATTCCGAACCCTATGGACTCAATGGTGAAGTCTAAATTGGCATTAGAGATACTTAAGATGACGAGACGTAAGATTGATGAATAAACATTTATTCTGAAACACGTTTATTGATATATAGGGAACTTGAAGGGGAAGGGCCCACTCACGAATTTCTAAGCTAAGATTTCATTAGAGGTAAGTAGATACCCTTTCTCTTCCATGTGGTGTTATCAAGCCAAGTTCATTCTTTTACTGCCAAACTTGTACTCCTGAGCGTATCTGATGTTATTGTCTCCACAATGTGATATTGTTCTATCTGGTGGACATTGATTATTGTTGTACTATTGTTATCATGTTGAACCGTGCTTTGAAATGCCTATTGTTATGTTTCCATTGAATTGATGATATTCCATTTTTATATACTCCTATGGAATCATTTATGATCATGAAATGTTTATGTATACTGGATTTGTGCTCAGTCACAACATCCATCCGATGCTTTTAAATACACTGAAGGCCTTCGGGTCGAGTCCGTGAACGGACATGTGGCCATACATTGGAATGCACTGAAGGGGGTAAACCGGGCCCCCAAGGACCGAGGGCGTGCTAAGCCCTGACATAGTATAAAAGCATCTCTTACATGATTGCTCAACTATGATTGTTGAATTACAATATTCTTGTGATTATCTTGTATTGCGAGATATTCCCTTATTGATTTGTTGTGATCAATTATATTGGCAGTACTTTCTTGTTATTGTATTATCGTCGAGAATTTCAGAACATTGTTATGCCATTCCTACTGATTACACATTGTGATTTCACTATTCATTTGCCATCATGACAATTGTTCCCATTGGCTATCATAGCATCTTATTTTTTTTATGATTGGCTATCATATTCTTATTCTTGGATTCATATTCTTTTATGATCCTCGATACCAGTGTCAGAGATCTGTATTTACTTGCTGGGCTCTTGTAGCTCATTCCACCCTACTTACCCCTTTTCAGGTAATGACACCGCAAGACCCCAATAGGAGTCTGGAAGCATAGGGGGATATTTTGAAGAATTGTATCAGACTATGTTTTAATTCTCCCATGTATTCACCACCCACGGGTGCTGGTTATGTTTAGTTTTGACTTGGTACTGTAAAACCATATGATGTAGGTTAAGACTTCCGCTGACTATTGTAGTGATAAACTTCCGTTGTTATTGTTTTAAGAATTTGGTACTTTGCATATTAGTTCTATGATACAGGAATGGAAAAAGTAGGGACGGCCTTAGGGTCGGCCCCGCGACACGAAATCCGCATAGGGTGGGTTTCGGGTCGTGACAGCTTGGTATCAGAGCTATAGGTTCGATTGTGAGTCATGGGAGATAGGACTAGAATTAGAATGGTTAGATAAAACTGACGTTTATGTTCTAGAGGCATTGATTGTTATCTTACACATTAACTGATCCTCTCATTGGTTACCTTCATTGGTTATTCTTACAGACATGGTAAACACAAGGCAAGGTCCGTTGCCTATGGAGCGTCTGGAACAGTTGGAAAGGTTGATGCAGGGCGTCATTGAGTCGTTGCCACGGGTGCAGGCCGGTATTGATCGGCCGGTACAACTGGAACAACAGGAGCAGCCTATCAATATAGGCGGCAACATAGGTGGTCATCAGGGGAACGAGCGAGACCCTGCATACTTATATGAACGTTTTCAGAAAATGAAACCTCCGATATTTGATGGTACGGGTGGGGCCACCAAAGCTGAAGAGTGGATGTTAGAAATGAACAGGATTTATGACATCCTGATGTGTACTGACATTCAGAAAGTGGCCTATGCCACATATATGCTCAAGGGAATGGCCCATAAGTGGTGGATAAATGAGAAGACCAGAGAACCAGGGATGAACTGGCAGAGGTTTACCGAGATCTTCTACAAGAAGTACTTTTCCCAAGAAGTACAAAACCGAAAAGTTGCTGAGTTCATGACATTGCATCAGGGGAATATGACGGTGGAGCAGTACGAGGCCACATTTACTGAATTGGCCAGGTTTGCCCCAGAGGCTATCAATAATGAGAATCGAAAAGCTCGCAAGTTTGAGGAGGGATTGAGGTGGTCCATCAAGGATAGACTGGTGCCCCATCGTCTGGCTACCTACGATGATGTGGTAGAGACAGCTCGGATCATAGAGAGGAGTGGCGAGGAATTCGCCAAGAGAAGGGGGAATCAGAAACAGGGAGGTAATCAGAATAAGAGACAAGGGCCTTCTTCTTCCGGACTGGGACCCACATTTACCAGACCTGGAGCTGTGTCACAAGCAACAGGGTCCGGTCAGAAGAAACAGGGCAACACTAAAGAGGGTGCAATCAAATGCCCTCGTTGCGAGAAGGTCCATAAAGGCCAGTGCCTCAAGGATAGCAATATTTGTTACTACTGTGGCCAGGAAGGACATTTTGCGAGGGATTGCCCCAAGAAGGGTCAGGCCACGACAAGTGCTACTTCGGTTAAAGCGCCGGGACCTGGAGCAGCAGCACCTAGATCTCAGATCCAGAGGAGTGGACAAGGAAGCGTCCAGCAGCAAGCAGGACGGGTTTTCTCCATCGTGCCAGGAGACATGCAGGCTACAACCTCTGTAGTTGCAGGTACTCTTTTAGTCTGCTCACAGCCTGCTCGTGTTTTATTTGACACTGGATCTACACATTCATTTATATCCCCTACATATGCTGCTAGATTGAACATAGTGACAGAACCCTTAGGATATTTACTGAATGTTTCTATACCATCGGGGAAATCTTTGTTGGGAGATACCATGTATAAGAATTGTGCAATACAGATTGGGGATATACAATTGCTAGCTGACCTGATACCATTGGGAATTTGTGGGTTTGATGTTATCCTTGGAATGGACTGGCTGGCTGCCAACTACGCCACGATAGACTGTGAGGCCAAGCGAGTTCTCATACAAAATCCTCGATTTCCGATCGTTGATTTTAAAGGGACAGGGGTGGCTTCACCACCCTACTTTGTTTCCTCCATCCAGGCTAGGCGTCTGCTTCGCAAGGGATGCCACGGGTTCTTATGTAGTGTCCAAAATGTTGATTCACAGCAGCCTGAACTAGGGAAGATTCCTATTGCCAGGGAATTTCCCGAGGTATTTCTGGATGATCTTCCGGGGATGCCCATAGATAGGGAGATAGAGTTTTGCATTGATATATTGCCAGGCACTACACCAATATCCAAAACCCCATATAGGATGGCACCAGCAGAATTAAAAGAGCTGAAGCTCCAGTTACAGGAATTATTGGACAAAGGTTTTATACGACCTAGTTCATCACCATGGGGTGCACCCGTATTGTTTGTAAAGAAAAAGGATGGAACCATGAGGTTATGTATTGACTATCGTGAACTGAACAAGGTTACCGTCAAGAACAGGTATCCACTGCCTAGAATAGATGATCTGTTCGATCAGTTGAAGGGGGCTCAAGTATTCTCGAAGATTGACCTGAGATCCGGTTATCACCAGCTGAAGGTCAAGCCCGCTGATATTCAGAAGACGGCATTTAGAACACGGTATGGACATTATGAGTTTCTTGTTATGCCATTTGGGGTGACTAATGCCCCAGCTGCATTTATGGATATGATGAACCGTGTATTCAAGCCGTACTTGGATGACTTCGTGATTGTGTTCATAGATGATATCTTGGTTTATTCTAAGAGCCAGGAAGAACACGAGGTACATCTGAGGAGAGTTCTACAGAAGCTAGAGGAGCAGAAGTTGTACGCTAAGTTGAAGAAGTGTGAGTTCTGGCTCCCTAGTATAGCCTTTCTGGGACACGTGATCAGTAAGGAAGGAATCTCTGTCGATTCAAAAAAGATTGAAGCAATTATGAATTGGCCTCAACCCACTAGCGTCACAGAAGTGCGAAGTTTCATGGGGTTAGCAGGCTACTATAGGAGATTTGTGAAAGACTTCTCCAAGATAGCTACGCCAATTACCCAACTGACTAGGAAGGGTGTTCCTTTTGATTGGACCGAGGAGCAAGAGAGAAGTTTTCAAGAATTGAAGGAATGTCTAGTTACAGCTCCTATATTAACAGTGCCGGATGGAACTGACGGGTTTGTGATTTATAGTGATGCCTCATTCAAAGGCTTGGGGTGTGTGTTGATGCAGAACGGAAAGGTGATAGCGTATGCTTCACGACAGTTGAGACCCCACGAGGGGAACTATCCGACACACGATCTCGAGCTGGCAGCTATTGTCTTCGCCTTGAAAATGTGGAGGCATTACTTGTACGGAACCACGTGTGAGATCTTTACTGACCATAAGAGCCTTAAGTATCTGTTTACACAAAAAGAGCTCAATATGAGACAGCGCCGTTGGTTGGAACTGTTAAAGGACTATGAGGTCAGCATACAATACCACCCGGGGAAAGCAAATGTGGTAGCTGATGCTCTGAGTAGAAAGTCATCAGGAAGTATGGTTTGCCTGTTAACAATACAGACAGAGATACTGAAGGACTTGGAAAGTATGGAAATAGAGGTAATTTTGCCCATCTCTGAGGCAAGACGTGCCAACGTCACAATCAGTCTATCGATTGTGGACAAGATCAAAGAGCAGCAAACTCATGATGAGAAGTTGACTAAGCTTCGTCAAGAAGCCGAGACAGGCATTGACTCCGAGTTTACTGTACAAGAGGGGATGTTGTGCTACCAGGGTAGGATCTGTGTACCCGACATGCCCGAGCTCAAGAAAGAGATCCTGAATGAGGCACACAGTTCAAGATTCGCTTTGCATCCAGGGAGCACCAAAATGTATCACAATGTTAAAGGTACTTATTGGTGGTCTGGGATGAAGCGGGATATAGCCAAGTACATATTACAATGTGTCGAGTGCCAGCGGGTCAAGGTAGAGCACCAGAAGCCGGGAGGACTTTTGCAGTCGCTACCTATTCCTGAGTGGAAATGGGAACACATTACAATGGACTTTGTGTCAGGGTTACCAAAGACAGTAAGAGGGAATGATTCGATATGGGTGATCGTGGATAGGTTGACTAAAACAGCGCATTTCCTGGCAACTAAAACGACACAAAGCCTACAGCGACTAGCCGAGTTATACATCCGAGAGATTGTTAGACTTCATGGAATTCCAGTCTCAATTGTATCTGATAGAGATCCACGGTTTGTGTCAAGATTCTGGAGAGGTCTACAGAGTGCTATGGGTACGGAGCTGAGTTTTAGCACTGCATACCATCCTGAGACTGATGGACAGTCAGAAAGAACAATACAAACTTTAGAGGACTTGTTACGTTTTTGTGTCATAGATTTTAAAGGAAGTTGGGAAGATCAGTTGCCCTTGGTAGAATTCACATACAATAATAGCTATCAAGTTAGTATCGGTATGGCACCATATGAGGCGTTATACGGCAAGGAAGTGTCGATCACCGCTGTGCTGGACAGAGGTGGGTGAAAGGAAACTCTATGGGCCAGAAATAGTAGAACAGACTACCGGGAAAATACAACTGATCAAGCAACGTTTACTAGCAACTCAAAGTCGACAGAAAAGCTATGCGAATGTTCACCGACGAGAGTTGCAGTTCACAGTGGGCGATTACGTGTTTGTGAAAGTGTCGCCCATGAAGGGAGTGGTGAGGTTTGGCAAACGAGGGAAGCTAGGGCCAAGGTATATTGGACCATTCAGGATCATGGGGAGAATTGGGCCTGTAGCCTACCAACTTGTCTTACCTCCGGAGTTAGCACATGTACATGACGTATTCCATGTTTCAATGTTAAGGAAATGTGTACAGAGTAAAGACCAGGTAATTAAACATGAGCCTCTAGATGTTCAGGAGGATCTGAGCTATATAGAACACCCAGTGCAGATTTTGGATCATCGAGATCAGGTTCTACGAAACAAGACTATTCCATTAGTCAAGGTCCTGTGGAGGAACCATCAGATAGAAGAAGCTACCTGGGAGCGGGAAGATGACATACGCGCCAAATATCCGCAATTATTTTCATAGTCGTGTATGCTAAGTTTGGGGACAAACTTATTTTTAAGGGGGTAAGGATGTAATACCCCGACCCGGGGTACGGCACAAATATCGAGGTAAGTCGATACAATAATAAAACCCGAACTGTTTTAAGTTATGTTGCATAATTAAATGGATATGTGTATATGAATATGTATGCATAATAATGTATTAGGTGTTCTCATGAATACATATGTATATATATAATTTGAGTACGGTATATGAATATATATATATATGGTAAATTGGATAATATGTATATATATATGTATATATATATATAAGAAAAGTTGGTGAGGTGTCTTGGTGCTCGGGTATGCTGCCACCGCAGCAACAGGTGGCAAGGGCCACCGACTGAGGGTCGGTTAAGGGGATAAAGAAGGTAAATGAAGAGAGAAAAAAATAGAATCAGACATAGAGATAGAAAGAGAAAACTGAAAATTGAGGTATAGCAGTTGCTTGAGAACAGGTAAACCCCTACGTCTTTGTTCTTTAAATTCATTTTGTATAATTATAGAATTGCTTACTGGAATTGTAGGATCTGAAACAAAGAAGGAAAAACAAAAGGAAAAGAAAGAAATTGAGTTTCGGTTAGAAATGGTGGTTTAAAATAGGTGGACCTAAATGGAAAATTGAACCATAATATGCATAGGAAATTACCCCAGGATCTCAAAACACTTTGAATTAGATTAAATGGTCAAGAAATGGCCATTTTATGGCCGGTTATTCCCTCACCGGTGCAACGCCGGAAACTGGGAATGGGTGCATGAAACCGATGAGGTTGGAGGTTAAAAACAGTCCTAAAGTATTCCTTGCAATTTTAGATTTCATTGGGAAGAAAAACAGTGAATTTTGGACGTAAAACCATGAAGATCCGTGAAGAATTGCATTTTTTCGGTGGCCGTGGTCGGAAAACCGACCGGAGAAGACGACCGGATAGTCGGGGGCTTCTTCGGGTCATAACGGGACCGGGTTTGGGTCGGACCGGGTCGGGACCCGACCGAAAGCGATTAGGGGCAGTGATGCTATGTCGTTTTGAATGTAAAATTAAAATCATTGGGCTGTTTGGTTGCAGAGACAATAAATAGAAATGGGGTTTAGGGGTTAACCGAACCATGGATAGGGATAGGGAATTGGGTTATTGTATTCCGGTTCTTGTATGAAACTGAACCGTTTGGTTCAGGTGAAAGGCTGACCGGTTTAGGGTTTTGGGGTCTGAACCAACTGGTTCAGACCGCAGCTTATGGGATTTATGAACCGGCCCCAAAAGTTTTGAATAATTACACTAAGGCCCAACAGAAAAATGTAAATTTTACAATATTACCCCTGACTCAAAAGTGGGTCAAACGAGGTCCAAATAAGGTAAATGATTAGTCAATTTTTATTATCTCGGATGCTCTGAGTCCAATGGTGAGGTCCGTTTCACGAGACGGAGTCCCGAAAAGTTACAACTTGTAAAAAATGACCAAAATACCCCTGCTTCATAAGTGAGTCAAATGGACTCCGATTAAGTTAAAGAACTAGTGAATTTTTATTATTCCGAACCCTATGGACTCAATGGTGAAGTCTAAATTGGCATTAGAGATACTTAAGATGACGAGACGTAAGATTGATGAATAAACATTTATTCTGAAACACGTTTATTGATATATAGGGAACTTGAAGGGGAAGGGCCCACTCACGAATTTCTAAGCTAAGATTTCATTAGAGGTAAGTAGATACCCTTTCTCTTCCATGTGGTGTTATCAAGCCAAGTTCATTCTTTTACTGCCAAACTTGTACTCCTGAGCGTATCTGATGTTATTGTCTCCACAATGTGATATTGTTCTATCTGGTGGACATTGATTATTGTTGTACTATTGTTATCATGTTGAACCGTGCTTTGAAATGCCTATTGTTATGTTTCCATTGAATTGATGATATTCCATTTTTATATACTCCTATGGAATCATTTATGATCATGAAATGTTTATGTATACTGGATTTGTGCTCAGTCACAACATCCATCCGATGCTTTTAAATACACTGAAGGCCTTCGGGTCGAGTCCGTGAACGGACATGTGGCCATACATTGGAATGCACTGAAGGGGGTAAACTGGGCCCCCAAGGACCGAGGGCGTGCTAAGCCCTGACATAGTATAAAAGCATCTCTTACATGATTGCTCAACTATGATTGTTGAATTACAATATTCTTGTGATTATCTTGTATTGCGAGATATTCCCTTATTGATTTGTTGTGATCAATTATATTGGCAGTACTTTCTTGTTATTGTATTATCGTCGAGAATTTCAGAACATTGTTATGCCATTCCTACTGATTACACATTGTGATTTCACTATTCATTTGCCATCATGACAATTGTTCCCATTGGCTATCATAGCATCTTATTTTTTTTATGATTGGCTATCATATTCTTATTCTTGGATTCATATTCTTTTATGATCCTCGATACCAGTGTCGGAGATCTGTATTTACTTGCTGGGCTCTTGTAGCTCATTCCACCCTATTTACCCCTTTTCAGGTAATGACACCGCAAGACCCCAATAGGAGTCTGGAAGCATAGGGGGATATTTTGAAGAATTGTATCAGACTATGTTTTAATTCTCCCATGTATTCACCACCCACGGGTGCTGGTTATGTTTAGTTTTGACTTGGTACTGTAAAACCATATGATGTAGGTTAAGACTTCCGCTGACTATTGTAGTGATAAACTTCCGTTGTTATTGTTTTAAGAATTTGGTACTTTGCATATTAGTTCTATGATACAGGAATGGAAAAAGTAGGGACGGCCTTAGGGTCGGCCCCGCGACACGAAATCCGCATAGGGTGGGTTTCGGGTCGTGACAGATTGGATAGTAGATAATGATATAGAATAGATTCCTCTTGCTTTCAGATCGGATTTCTTGGTATATGGTATCCACACTGGTTTCCTTTGACAATCTGGAAAGAATTTTTCATGCATTATCTAGTGGCTCTAAAGATTGAGGAACCATTTTGTTTAAATTGACTTCCACACTTATCCCTAAGGTTGCATTTTGATTGATGGACTTGAAATGAATGGATTTGAATTTGAATTCGATTATTTAATAATCATAGCTTTGGTATTGATTTGTGCAAGGATTCTAATTGCATGTATCTTAGCTTTAATTAGCTCTTTGATTCATTCCAGTGAAACTCTAGTAAATTAGACTTGCTCATTTCTTGTTTTATGTTCACATGTTTTCACCATTTGTAGGTGGTTTATATTATATCAATTCACGTATAATCATAGGCTAGTCCCAATGGCATTTATTAGCAGTATGTTTTTTTTTTTTTTTTTTTTTTCTGGAATGCACCTTAGTTGCAGGACAAGAGTTTTGAGTGGCCAACCCAATTGCTTGGCAATTTGATAATCCCAAGAGGTAGAAGAGGTAATGAGCTGAAAGAAGGAATAAAGGTAGATGATGAGAATCCTAATCTTGTGTGTATTTCGACACATATAGTTGAAATTCCTTCCCTGAATCTCTAACAAACAACAGGAGAGATTTGTAAATACTTTTCCCTTTTGTGATAATGATGATATGTTTTTGGTGTTGAACAATATGGCCTTTACAGTGGAGACTGGAGATATAATTTGTAATTTCTTAACATTTTTATGGTATTTCTAGGCTGGTTGAGAATAAATTTATTCTGAATTTTGTATTCATAGTTTTGGGATAAATTATTAACTTGAACTTTGTAATACAAATTTTTATTTTTTTTAGTGGTTTCTAAATTGTTATCAAAGTAAAAATTTTATCCAAAAGAATTTGTGATTTTGGACGAATAAATAAAGGTACTATTTGATAATAATATTTAAAGTAAATTTTTGTGTTTCTAAACTAAAAAAAATTAAAAAAAATAGCGTTTGGTTGATTTAAAATAAAAAGTAGTTGTATTTTTATGTTTTTGTAAATTCATTTACGTGCACCTTTACATACAAAATTAATCTATTCCTATATGATATTTATACATGTAAGAGTTGATGCTGCACTTTTCGACTCGCAATAAGTATGGGCTCCGTGACCTGTAGAACACTCAGAAAGACGATCAGAGGTCCACCAGATTGGCTCCAGCGGTAGCTGCTCCGATGCTTAAGTAAGTAAAAGGAATTGAAAGACTGTATTGAAAGCCAAAGAATGAGCATAAAAATAAAGCGTACCTTTAGGGTTTAATTTATAGGTCGTGGCCTTCCTAAGTTGATTAGGATTCGGAGCCATGATTGTAGGGATTTGATCATCGGAGATTGCAGGTTACCTTGTTGAATATTGTGTAAAGATAACCATAGATGGTAGTTCCCATGTTGAAGACTGTTTCCTTGTTGAAGACTGCTTCCTTATTCCCTGCTCGGCATCCGCTAAGGCAGTGACGAGGTTTGGAGTCCTGGTCTAGACCCTGTGATCAGTTCTGAGATCCTTGTCCGGATATACATGCTCTGAAGACATGTGTTTGGTCACTTCCGACCTTTTGTGTTAATCTGGATGCTTGAGCTTTTAGTCATTGGCTGAGTGAGAACCACGTTGGCCAAGCATGAGCTGAATTTATGGTTATACGTGTCAAGTGCTGATTGGCCTGCTCTTTTATGGTATATCAAGAGTCTAAATTGAATATGTTGAATTTTTTTTTTTTTTTTGGTGAAGGATCCATGAAGGGATCGTGTAATATAACCCTTTGATTTGGATAAGTTGTGAGCATCCCAGGGATTACATGATTAGATAGTTTTTGGGATTAAAACCTCAAATATTTTTTTCAACCATTAAAAGAATTTTCTTTTCTTAGATAATCAATCGATATTTAGTTATTAACAAAGCATGTTTCTAGCTCTCTTTTTTGGCTTATTAGTGATTTAATTATTGTAGTGTTCCACATCTCAAAACTGTAATCCAGCTACAAAGAATGGAGGCTTGCTATGAAGGAGGATATCTCAATGATTGAAAAGAACAAGACTTGGAGCTTGGTGAACAGACCTTTTTTTATTTTTTTTAATATGATGAAGTGGGTGGAACTCCATGGAGATCGTGCAGGCTATGATGATCCAGCCATTGTAACTGGTATTGGGAGCATAGATGGTAAAAGTTACATGTTCATTGGCCATCAAAAAGGTAGGAACACAAAGGAAAACATCATGCGCAACTTTGCGATGCCAACTTTGTAAAGATCCAAAATTTTGAATGAATATTTTTTTTTTTTGGAATAAATTTTTTTTTTAAATAATTATGTTTATTTATTTATGTATGTGCATGTACATAATGTTATGTATTACATGTGTGCCACTAGTGTGTATGTATGGAAAGATATATTCTAATGTGTGTGTGCATAAATACATATGAGTGTATAATGAAGTGTGTATATATATATATATATATATGTGTGTGTGTGTGTGTATTGTGTACACAAGTGTGGGTTGCAGCCCACGTGCATGTGAGGTTGTGTGCAATAGTGAGTGTATTGGTGGGTGCAATATAGTATGTATATATATCTATATATGTGTACCTAATGAAAACCAAAATGGGAGAGAAGCATTAAATGCAAATCAGAAAAGTAGGGAAAGAATAGAAAAAAGAAGTCAGAAAAGAGGTGTGGGTATGTGTTTGTAATATAATATATGTATATATATATATATACATAAATGCAAGCAAGGAAGGTGGTGAGAAAGTCAGAAATGGAGGGTGGCTAGAGCAGTAGGGCAGGTCAGGACAGTGGGAGTAGGTATGATTTAGAGAGAGAGAGAGAGAGAGAGAGAGAAGAGGTGGTATATACACATATACATATGTGTATCCGTTGGGTGAGAAAAGAGAAGAAATCAGAAGGAGAGAGGTCGAGCTTGAGAGGTCGTGAGCACTGGAAGGAGTCCAAAAGTGGGAACAGAAGTGGAGGAGGAATACACCACCAGGAAACTCAAGGAAAAGGTGAGATGAATCCAGTTCTGTTTTTAAAGATTTTAAGCATGTTAGTGGATTTACATTATAGGGCCTTATAGGGTAAGAAAAATGTGATCTAATGCAAAAAGAATCGAGTGAAGGGGCCAAGAAATGAAAGAGAAACTTCTAGTTGCAGGCTTTCCCAAGATAATTCGGTTTTAAAGTTTTTTTGTTTAAAACTTGGTTTAAATAATGAGGAAATGTTCCTCTATGATGCAGAAACACATTGGGGTCGAAATGGGGTTGAAACATTTGAGAAACAGCCACGAAATTGAGAAAAGAGCTTCGGTCGAAGTTTCTGTTTTTTCTCTATTTGTGGAGATTTGATGAGCTAAATCAAAAACAAACCTAAGATATGTGATCCCCTTGAAAAGATGAAGAAAATCGCATTTAAAAATTGATGAAATCGTGCCGGAATTAGGTCACCGTCGCCGGAGATGGCGACGGAACCCTAGGGTTACTCTACAGAAAAGTCGGGAAGAAGAAGGCACTGTTCAGGGTTTGGTTTGTGTCACGACCCGAAACCCACCCTATGCGGATTACCGGATCGCGACCGCCGCCCCGAGACCCGAAGGCCTCGAGACAAGGCTCGCATCTGCAGCGGTATCGGATAGATGTGTTTCATGTGGTTGCGGAAGCGTGAAAAACTTTTTCTTTTCTTTCTTATTTAAATTTTGCACATCCGTCCAATACTGCCGCTCTTCACATTTCGGTATACATGTATTATAATCATACATTCAGAGCATAACTAAAAACTTAAAAGGCTTCATAATTAAAATCTTAATTCAACTGCCCCGTGGGGCTTAATACACATCCTTAAAATGTCAGCTAATACAAAACATATTAATCAGAGTTCATGTGATTTTTCCCCATAAGAACTCCTCAAGCAAATCTTCCCAAAAGCTAGGTTCATCCTTATAGTCTTCAAAAATCGATCTGCCCTTAGTCACCTGAAAGGGGGGCGGATAAAATCCGGGTAAGCTAATCAAAGCTTGTGAGTAATTCCTGCATTCGTCATGGGGTTTTCAACTGGTAGTGGTTTTAGCACATGAGGGTTTTTGAAATACTCACTACCAATTGCTCGTACATTTTAGAACACAGAATATATGCATTCTTAAAGCAATAGCTTTGAACAATTTAAGTATTCAAGCTAAATACACATTTTCTTCAAATAGAGTATATGCAATTTAAAAGCATATAAACACGTGAAATAGAATAGGGATAATACCTACTTCTATTTTCAAAATCACTTGTCATCTTTTCTCTTTTATTAGGCGGAATCTGTTTCGAACCAGACTCCCATTTTACTGCCAATACTGTCGATGGAGATATCTCATTTGCCTGGGGGATTAGATCCTTCTACCGGGCATGTATTGTTGAATCCCGAAGGATTTCAACCATCATATAGGGTGGTACTTAGTACCGTTTATCTTATAAAACATTTGTCACATGACTTCTTCAATAGATATTTTTCATGAACATTTAAAGCATGAAATGTATAAATTCTACAATAAAGCTTCGAATACACGTGATAATCAAATTCAGAATATTAAAGAGGTTTGCAATTGATTTAGACATGCTGATGTATTTTCAAGAAAAGAGCTGAATTTAAAACATTTAATAAGCATGCCGTAACAGAATATTTTAAAAGAACGGAATCATATATAGACTGAATTTGATATTCAAAGGCTGCAATGACTTGTGCTTAAAACTTCTTCAAATATATGGAGTTAAATCTCCAGTTCAAATACAGGGTTACTCACCTCGGTCCTTTAGGGTTAGTGCTAAAGTGCGCTTTCCCACTTCCTCTGTAATTCCTAAGAACAATCCATAACAATCTCATCAACTTCACATTTACTACAATATCACCTATCGATGCTTCTTAACTTATGCTTCGATCGTATTTTATCCTAACCAATTTACTAACATTCTATAAACTTCGCACGTACTTAATTCAACTCGTACTTTTAACCTACGGCACAATTTAATGTGTTAGAAACTTAATTTATTTCAACTTATACTCTTCTGGTAGTTCCATTAACTTTAAATTAAATTTATTTACTTGTCAAGTTAACGCGTCGTGTCTTCTCGTACTTTATTTCCCGTACTTGCCTTAGTTTAATACTTCGGCAATATCTCAGTTATAGTCATCTGACAGATGCTATTCATCAAATTTTACGTCTTTTTATTTAGACACTTCTTTTGGCCGAATGGACTTTACCATTGAATCCGAAGCGTCGAAGAAAGTCAGTTTAGGCTTTCTTAGAATTTAATTCGGACTTTTATATGTAAAAGGGCAGAATGGTCATTTACCGTTTTGCGTGTCACATTTTTCGTACTTCGTTTCGAAATTTGGACTCCATTATTGAGTCCGGGATGTCAAAGAAAGTCAATTTAGGCTTTCTCCGGTTTCATTTTGGCTTTAAGAGTACCAGGGGTAATTTGGTCATTTTACCCCTTTGCAGGTCTCCAATTTTTCGGGACCTTATCTCATGTCGTGGACCTCACCATTGGACTCAGAGGGTCCGTGATAATAAAAGTACACTAACAACTTGTTAATTTTGGACAAGGGGTATTTTGGTCATTTACCCCTTCATGAGTCTTCATTTTTCGGGACCTAGTCTCGAAAAATGGACCCTACCATCAGTCTTAGAATGTTTGAAATAGTGAAAATTCACTATTTATTTACTTAATCTGGACTTCGTTTGACTCGTTCATAGAGTAGGGGCACTTTGGTCATTTTTTGACATATTTAAGGGTCTCAAATTTTTCGGGACCTAATCTTGTGTCATGGACCTCACCAATGGACTCAGGAGGTCCGAGATAGTAAGAATATACTAATAACTTGTTGATTTTGGTCAAGGGGTATTTTAGTCATTTACCTCTTTACGTGTCTTTATTTTTCGGGCCCCGTCTCGTAAAACGGACCCTACCATTAGTCTCAGAATATCCAAAATAGTAAGGATACACTATTTATTTGTTTAATTTGGACTTCATTTGTTCTATTTATGCCACAAGGGTAAATTAGTAATTTAACCTCATTTATTAAATAATTAAATTAATTATTTAATTATTTAAATATTTTCCCAGGGGTGTATCTGTACAAAATTCCCAAAATCTGGGCCACAGTAGAATTCCCAAAAATAGTTGGGGCCAATGCATAATTATAGAAAGTGTTGGTTTATTTTATTTTTAATTAATTAAATAAACCAAAGGGTTCAATTAACAGATAAGTGAACCGGTCTGGTTCAGTGGTTACCCAACCGGTCTATCCGGTTTATTACATATGGCTGACGTCATCATGACGTCAGCCCTAAGTCTCTTTTAATTTAACCGACAATCAAAACGGTGGCGTTTTAATTAATCGGTGGCAAGCCCAGAGGCTGCCACCTGTCCGAGTCAACTCAGCCCCATTTTAAAAACGAGTTGACTCGTCTTCATCTTCTCCACTCCACCGATTGAAAAACCCTAATTCCCGAAATCCATTTCTTCCTATTTCGTGCATTTATACACAGCCAATCTACACTGTTTTGGTCCCAATTTATCCCCAAGGTATATACAAATCGTTTGGCATTCGTTTTGGTGTTCAAAACTCATTCGTGTGTTCGGTTTTTGACATGATAACCCGATCCTGTAGCATGTCGGTTCATGCTCGTTTCTTCACCATTTTTAGAATGGTTTGGTTGTGCGTGACCCTCAAGGTATGGGGATTCAGGTTTCATTCACAATGGTAGGTTTAACAGTGAGTTTTTGGGTTTGGGTTTTGGAACCCGCACCTGCAACTCGCTTTCTCATGATCATTTCTTTACAATTTTGATCGCGGTCACGTGTTTTGGGGATGTTTGTAGGGTCTACTTGACGTCTTGATAGGCCAAATTGGGTTTGGGGAAACTTGATTCAGTTTCTTCATTTCGGTATTGCATTTCAGTAAAATTTTCTTCCCCCCTGTAACCTCCATTTTCTCCCTCGATTTTCCATGATTTTAAACCATTTTTCTTGCAAAATAAAGCCCATTCTACATAGATTAAGACCCTATAGTTTTCAGACCAAATATGAATGAAATCAGATTAAATTTTGGTTGGGAACTTACCTGTTTAAGTGGACTGTTCCCAATTCTTTCTCCCTCCTCGGTTTTGTATCTCTCTCCTTCTTCTTCTCCATTTCTTTCTCCTCTAGCTTCTGTATCTCTCTCAGAATTCCCTCTCTCTCTTTCCTTTCCTTTTGCTTGGACGGATGGTGTTGCAAATGAGGTATGTATCAAAAATGTGTTTAAGTGTTTATGTATATTTCTCTCATTTCCATACCCCATCACAATCAGCCCATACCTCCCTTACTTTTCTGATTTTTGGCCATACCTTCTCCCATTCCTCTACACCTACTTGGATATATAATATACCTATTTAGTACATCATCCCCTTACCTCCATGTCTCCATGTATATATATATATATATATATATATATATATATATATCTATATACATGTATTATATACTATGGACACAATATATATATATATATTATATTTATTTTATTTTATTTTATTCTATATCCAAAGATTACATGTATAAATATATATATCTAATTATACACATATGAATACTTACACATGCTTGGTCACATAATACACTTTTATGTGTGTATTTTGTATTTATTTTAATTAATAATCAATTCCATAAACTTAATTAATTAATTATTTTAAATTAATTAATTGTTTTCCTTAAGTGTAGACATCTTTACACTTATTTTCATAACCTCGAAATGCGTGCCCTATGACCCGGTATTTTTTTTTTTTTTTGGGTCGGGGTATTACATTCTTCCCTCCTTAAAAGAGTTTTGTCCCCAAAACTCGAATATTCTTTATTTCGAGAGTTCTAGTCTCCTTATGTCATATCTATCATCTTCGTATATCGTAATACATAAGATTATCTTCATTTACTTAATGATTCAGTAGATGAACTTTGATTCATCACTTTCAGATATAATATATGTTGACTCGTATCACTACTTGCTTCTAATTTACTAACGTACAATTTCTAATTCTTCATGTCATCTATTAGATTCATGTCTTCCAATGGTTTAAGGATTTCTTCGATCAGGTTGGATAAACTGACACTGTGTGTTTTTCAGCTACCTTAGTTACATGATAAGGCGGCCGTTCCTTACCGGTAACAGAGGTCCTGACAGCACACCAGTGACTATCAAAATCCTCCCTTTCTCTTTCATCCTTTTCTAATTATTGTTATTCACCTTCTTAGTTTATGTTTTACTTCTATTCTTCAGACTCTATTTTTCTACTTTACTGCGGGTCCCATACCCCGCCTTCCTATCGTATCACGTATTTCAGAACACTTACTTCATATTACTACGGGTCCCATACCCCGCCTTTATATCATGTCACGTACTTCACATATCTACTTCATATACTGCGAGTCCCATACCTCGCCTTCATGTCATGTCACGTACTTCACATATCTACTTCATATACTGCGAGTCCCATACCTCGCCTTCATATCATGTCACGTACTTCACATATCTACTTCATATACTGCGAGTCCCATACCTCGCCTTCATGTCATGTCACGTACTTCACATATCTACTTCATATACTGCGAGTCCCATACCTCGCCTTCATATCATGTCACGTACTTCACATATCTACTTCATATACTGCGAGTCCCATACCTCGCCTTCATATCATGTCACGTACTTCACATATCTACTTCATATACTGCGAGTCCCATACCTCGCCTTCGTACTTCACATATCTATTTCATGTACTACGGGTCCCATACCCCGCCTTCCTATCACGTTGCTTCAGAACACTAACTTCATGTACTGCGGGTCCCATACCCCGCCTTCATACTACGTATTCCTCATATCTACTTCCCACAACGCGAGTCCCATACCTCGCCTTCATATCGTATCGTGTACTTCGTATATCCTAGGTAGTCTAAAACCCTACCTAACTTATGGTTTGATCCTAATTCTCCTAATGTCACTAAGTTTGTTCAAGTAAACCTAGTGCTCTGATACCACTCTGTCACGACCCGAAACCCACCCTATGCGGATTACCGGATCGCGACCGCCGCCCCGAGACCCGAAGGCCTCGAGACAAGGCTCGCATCTGCAGCGGTATCGGATAGATGTGTTTCATGTGGTTGCGGAAGCGTGAAAAACTTTTTCTTTTCTTTCTTATTTAAATTTTGCACATCCGTCCAATACTGCCGCTCTTCACATTTCGGTATACATGTATTATAATCATACATTCAGAGCATAACTAAAAACTTAAAAGGCTTCATAATTAAAATCTTAATTCAACTGCCCCGTGGGGCTTAATACACATCCTTAAAATGTCAGCTAATACAAAACATATTAATCAGAGTTCATGTGATTTTTCCCCATAAGAACTCCTCAAGCAAATCTTCCCAAAAGCTAGGTTCATCCTTATAGTCTTCAAAAATCGATCTGCCCTTAGTCACCTGAAAGGGGGGCGGATAAAATCCGGGTAAGCTAATCAAAGCTTGTGAGTAATTCCTGCATTCGTCATGGGGTTTTCAACTGGTAGTGGTTTTAGCACATGAGGGTTTTTGAAATACTCACTACCAATTGCTCGTACATTTTAGAACACAGAATATATGCATTCTTAAAGCAATAGCTTTGAACAATTTAAGTATTCAAGCTAAATACACATTTTCTTCAAATAGAGTATATGCAATTTAAAAGCATATAAACACGTGAAATAGAATAGGGATAATACCTACTTCTATTTTCAAAATCACTTGTCATCTTTTCTCTTTTATTAGGCGGAATCTGTTTCGAACCAGACTCCCATTTTACTGCCAATACTGTCGATGGAGATATCTCATTTGCCTGGGGGATTAGATCCTTCTACCGGGCATGTATTGTTGAATCCCGAAGGATTTCAACCATCATATAGGGTGGTACTTGTCACGACCCGCAACCCACCCTCTACGGATTAGCGGACCGCAACCATCCGACCCGACCCTTTGGCCGAATCGGACCTGATCATCCTGTTCATTCACATCAGTGTACTAATAGATAACCACATGAATCATCATATGCAAACATAGCGGAAAACATTAACTGAATTGTTCTAAATACAAATCGTTCTGCAATTAAAAAAAAACACAGCCTGTAACATCTCTAATAGATCATCTCGTCCCCAGGACGTGAATACACGGGAGTTCTACAAGACTGTACTACTATTACCATTACTTGTCAAAATGTCCATCTTATAGCCACAAGCCTCCTACTGTCCGTCCTCTGCGTCAATCCCTGAAATGTGGTAAGGGAGGGGTGAGCTAAACAAAGCCCAATAAGTAAGTCCCCTACTCTGTCATGTGTACAAGATTTGGAAAGAACTGAATAATAATAAAGATATGATAGCCAGTCAATATCATAACAATAATCAAAACTCGTTAGTGAATATCACAATAAAGGAACATCTAGTCTGACTGATGACATCACAAGCTATAGACCAAGGGTCACATACAAGATCATAGGAAGTACTCGAACAAAGCTGGAACAGGATTTCACTATGAATCTCAATAGATAGATGGTGATGTCAAAACTAGTAGATGCTATAAACTATGGGGCCCGGCTACCCCCTGTGTGCATGGCACTGAGCTCAATCATGTAAATCTGGTCCCCATACTCGGGACAGGACCCCATACTCGGGTCAATAATATAAAGCTGGTCCCCATACTCGGGACATACTACGCATCATAACTAAGCTATTCCACGGAAAAGTAAAATCATACAAGTGGAATCATAAAGGATCTGATATGATAAATAGAGTACAAATGCGTATAGCAAGAACTGTGACATGGCTGAGTGTACAACATGCAGAGGTCAGATATTACTTACCTTATCTGTGTCTTAGTACTCCGGGACTTTCTCCTTTCCCGTTGACTGGCCTATACATCAATAAACACGTCTCAGTTTTACTTTCATTTATCAATTGTACATTTCACTACTCTAAATATCTCTTTTACTCATTTACGTTTCTACGATTTCCAGTTTGGACTTAATTTGCCTAAGGGCAAAATGGTCATTTACGTGTCTCTACTTTTTGGGTTCTGTTTTCGTAATTTGGACTTCACCGTTAAGTCCAGTAGGTTTGAATTAATAAAAATTTACTATTTACTTAACTAAATCGGAGTCCATTTGGCTTACCTTTGACGTAGGACATTTTGGTCATTTTGGCATTCTACGGTTATTTTATTTTTTCGGGACTCCGTCTCGTAAAACGAACCTCACCATTAAATTCAGAGGGTCCAAAATAGTAAGTTTTCATTATTCATTCGACTAATTTAGGCGTCAAAATTAAATTTAAAATTTATTAATTTAAATCATTTATTTAAATTAATTAATCTGGATAATACATATAGTTTTTAAGTCCAAACAGACCACATGTGCCTTGGTGACACAGTGGCTAAGCTTCTCCCCATTTCTCCTTTGGTCACAGGTTCAATTCACTGCCCATACAAATTTTCCATTCCTCGTTATTATATTTTTTTTTTTATTTCCTGTTCAAGTTTAACCCAACCATTGGATAGCTCTCCTTTCTAACCAAACACTATCTAAACTCAAATTTAAAAATTTACTCTTGAAGTACAAGTGTTGGGCAGTCATCTGAATGGGTGGGTCGGGTCAGACCCGACCCGGTTTGGTCAAAATAAAATTGCAAAACAGCAGCCGCGCAGCAGCCTATGCCTGCGTACAAGTTGCCTTCTTCGTCAACGGCGACTCGCCGGTGACGGGTTTCTTGCGTTTTTCAACTGGGTTAACACCTACGAGTTATGGGCAACTCAAATCTATCGTCGGATTTCAAATCGGAGTGCCGGAGCACTCCCAAAATGGCCGGAACAGTGGCGCACCTGGGGCTGTGCGGTTTTTCCGGCAGCCCCTTTCCCTTCCGTTTTTTCCCATTTTCTCCTACGGTTTCAATCCCAATTTGATTCTAAAATTTACCTACACCCAAGAGAATCAATTACCCACGATCTAAACCAATTAATCGCAACAAAATCGCCTCACCCGAACTGTTTTTCTCATCCGTTTTCACTGTTGCGCCCAGTTTCAGTTCTGTCCGGTTTGTTCCTTTTTTTTTTTTTTTCTTGATTCAATTCCAACACCAACTATATCCATGCATATCAAATAAATTCTCATGCTTCACAATATATATATATCAAACAATAATTTATGCTTTGAACAGAATCAAACACAGAAAATTAAACGCACTCACCCAATTGCGCGTACAGAGCGATCACTGATTTCTCTTCCGAATCCACTGCTCAATCTGATTTGTCTTGGCTCGTTTCCTCCTCCGCTTCTTTCTCAACTCACGCACGGTGCCCGACCTGCCTCTCCCTTCTTCCTCCTCTCTTTTTTTCTTCCTTTTCTTCTCCCTGTTCTAGCGTCCAGCCGCTTGCTCTGTTTTTTGGTTTTCCTCTGTTTTTTTTTTCTTCTTTCTTCTCTTCTTTCTCTGCTTCTATGGCTGTATATACAACCAAGAGACGGCTGAACCACCCCTTCTTTATTTCTCCTGCCCTCTTTCTCTTCCTCTCCCATCCGTTTCAAGCCCCCTCACTTCTCCTTCTTTTATTTTTCTTCCGTTTTGTTTTTCTGCTTATGCCGTTTCCCTGTTTCTCTTTGTTTTTGTTTTCCGTTACACCACACACACATATATAACTCCTTATATATTCATACCTATAGATAAATATACATAGATATAATATATACATGTATTTCAATTTTTTTCATTTTTATTTATTTCTTTCCAATTCTTATTTTTATCTTTATTTTGATTTTATTTTGTTTTAATTTCCTTTCCCATTACTTTTTTTCTTTCTTTGTATTTATTTACTTTATTATTATTTTTTATTCACCTATTCAAGCGATTTAAAAATCCAAATTGTTACTTCATTATAACACGTAAAACTCATCGGCTTGGTTACATCTGGGTCAGGATATTACATTCTTCCCCCCTTCAATAAGTTTGGTCCCCAAACTTAAACAAATCATGGTGTAAACAATTGGGGATACTGAGCACGCATTTCGTCTTCTCGTTCCCATGTGGCTTCTTCAAGTCGAGAATTCCTCCATAATACCTTTACTAGTGGAATGGTTTTGTTTCGTAGAACTTGCTCTCGTCGATCTAAGATCTGTACCGGCCGCTCAATATAACTCAAATCCTCTTGAACATCCAGCGGCTCATGTTCGATTACCTGATCTGGGTTGTGCACACATTTCCTTAACATCGACACATGGAACACATCATGTACGTGAGCTAACTCGGATGGCAATGCTAGCTGATATGCTACTGGTCCGACTCGTCCGATAATCTTGAACGGTCCGATGTATCGTGGCCCTAGTTTCCCTCTCTTGCCAAATCTGACCACTCCTTTCATTGGTGATACTTTCAAGAACACAAAATCGCCTGTCATAAACTCCAACTCTCGTCTCCTCGTGTCAGCGTAACTCTTCTGTCGGCTCTGAGTTGCTAGTAGACGCTGCCTGATCAGACGGATCTTATCGGTGGTTTGCTCTACTATCTCCGGCCCAAATAACTTCCTATCTCCCACTTCCATCCAGCATAGTGGAGATCTACACTGCCTGCCATATAGTGCCTCATACGGTGCCATACCGATACTGGATTGGTAGCTATTGTTATATGTGAACTCTACTAATGGCAGCTGGTCCTCCCAACTTCCCTTGAAATCAATGACACAGAATCTCAATAGGTCCTCTAATGTCTGTATTGTCCTCTCGGACTGTCCATCGGTCTCAGGATGATATGCAGTGCTAAGACTCAACTCAGTACCCATAGCCTTCTGTAGACTCCTCCAGAACTTAGACACAAACCGTGGATCTCGGTCGGATACAATGGATACTGGAACTCCATGTAATCGAACGATCTCCCTAATATAAAGCATAGCCAGTCGTTCTAGAGTCTGAGTCGTCTTGGTTGCAAGAAAATGGGCTGTCTTTGTCAATCTATCAACGATCACCCATATAGAATCATTCCCATGTGACGTCTTAGGCAACCCCGATACAAAATCCATCGTAATATGCTCCCATTTCCACTTTGGTATCGGTAGTGACTGTAAAAGCCCTCCTGGCTTCTGGTGCTCGACCTTGACCCGTTGGCATTCCATACATCGTGCAATGTGCTCAGCTATATCCTTTTTCATCCCTGACCACCAGTAAGTGCCCTTGACATTGTGGTACATTTTTGTGTTTCCTGGGTGTATAGCAAATCTAGAACTGTGTGCCTCATCAAGAATCTGCTTCTTAATCTCTGGTACATCTGGCACACAAATTCTGTCATGATAGTACAACACCCCATCTCGTATAGAGAAATCCGTGCTCCCTCCAGTCTCAGCCTCCTGACGAAGCTTAACTAACTTGTCGTCGTGAGCTTGTGTCTCCCTGATCTTATCAACAATCATAAGACCGATTGTGACATTAGCACACATAGCCCTAGAACTTGGTAGAATCACCTCCACCTCCATAGCCTCTAAATCCTGCAGTAGCTCTTTCTGTGTAGTCAATAGGTAAGCAAGACTCCCTGCTGACTTCCTGCTAAGCGCATCAGCTACTACATTCGCCTTCCCTGGATGGTACTGAATATTGAGCTCATAATCCTTTATTAACTCCAACCAACGCCGTTGGCGCATATTGAGCTCCTTCTGCGTGAACAAGTACTTGAGACTCTTATGATCAGTGAAAATCTCACATGTGGCTCCGTATAAATAATGCCTCCAGATTTTAAGGGCAAAGACAATAGCTGCAAGCTCGAGGTCATGAGTTGGATAGTTCTTCTCATGTGTCCTCAGTTGCCGTGAAGCATAGGCTACTACCTTCCCCTGTTGCATCAGAACACATCCCAATCCTTGGTGTGAGGCATCACTGTAGATCACAAAGCCCTCTGCCCCATCTGGTACTGTCAAGATTGGAGCTGTAACCAATCGGTTCTTTAGCTCTTGAAAACTTCGCTCCCTCTCCTCTGTCCAGATGAATGGAGTATTCTTTTTAGTCAATTGGGTGATTGGCATGGCTATCTTGGAAAAGTCCTTAACAAATCTCCTATAGTAGCCAGCTAAACCCATAAAACTGCGAACCTCTGTGACCGTAGTCGGTCGAGGCCAACTGGTGATAGCCTCTATCTTTTGGGGGTCTACGGAGATCCCATCCTTACTGACCACATGCCCTAAGAAGGAAATGTTTGGGAGCCAGAATTCACACTTCTTCAACTTAGCATATAACTTCTGCTCCCCTAGCGTCTGTAGGACCTTCCTCAAATGTACCTCATGTTCCTTCTGGTTCTTAGAATAGACCAGGATATCATCAATAAATACGATCACGAAATCATCCAAGTACGGCTTAAACACTCTGTTCATTAAATCCATGAATGCGGCTGGGGCATTCGTCACCCCAAAAGGCATAACCAAAAATTCATAGTGTCCATACCGCGTTCTGAATGCTGTCTTTTGAATGTCTGCGGGCCTAACTTTCAACTGATGATAGCCGGATCTTAAATCAATCTTTGAAAACACTTGTGCCCCCTTCAACTGATCAAATAAATCATCCACTCTAGGCAAGGGATACCTGTTTTTGATGGTAACCTTATTTAGTTCACGATAGTCTATACATAGCCTCATAGTACCATCTTTCTTCTTGACAAACAGCACAGGTGCACCCCATGGTGATGAACTAGGTCGTATAAAGCCCTTGTCTAGTAGTTCCTGTAACTGTAACTTTAACTCCTTCAGTTCAGCTGGGGCCATTCGGTAGGGTGTCTTAGATATCGGTGTAGTGCCTGGCAGTACATCAATGCTAAACTCGATCTCTCGATCAACTGGCATCCCTGGAAGATCATCTAAAAACACCTCAGGGAATTCTCTAGCAATGGGAATCTGTTCCAATCCCGGCTGCTGTGACTCAGTGTTCTGGATACTACACAAGAACCCATGGCACCCCTTCCGAAGTAAACGTCTAGCCTGTATAGCAGAAACAAAATAAGGTGGGGAAGCCACACCTGTCCCTCGAAACTGAATACTCGGACCTCCGGGGCACTGTATACTGACTATCTTAGCCATGCAGTCTATAGTGGCATAATGTGTAGATAACCAATCCATGCCAAGTATAACATCAAATACATGTATTTCCAACGGTATCAGATTTGCAGGTAGTTGTGCGTCACCTACGTGTACCGTACATGCTCTATAGATAGTATTCCCATATAATGATTCCCCTGATGGCATTGTAACAGATAACGTGTATCCTAGGGGTTCTGGTTCTATGTTCAATTTAGCAGCAAATAGTGGAGACACAAAGGAATGTGTGGAACCAGTATCAAATAAAACTTGAGCATGCTGTGAACAAATCTGTAAAGTACCTGCGACTACAGAAGTAGAGGCCTGTACATCCCCTGGCGTGAGTGAAAACACCCGCCCTGACTGCTGCTGCCCATTTCTCTGCCCCTGGTTCGGTGTCTGTGTCTGAGGTCTAGTCCTCGGGGCACTAGCTGGTGCAGGCGGTGTAGCTGCAGTACTCACTATCGACCTATTCTTTTGAGGACAATCTGCCTTGAAGTGACCAGTCTGACCGCAGGAATAACAGACGTTGCTGTCAGCATAACATTGCCCTTTGTGGTTCTTCTGGCAGGTGGGACATTTGGCTATGCCCCTACTGGTCGAAGCAGCCCTCCTCTGGCTGTTCCCTGTACTCTTAGATCCTGCTCCTGCCCCTGGCCTGGTAAAGGTAGGGCCTAACCGTCTGCCCTGATTCCCTGCTGGCCCCCGACTCATGTTCGCCCTTCTCCTAGCAAGCGCCTCTTCATTCCGCTCCATGATCTTGGAAGTACTTACCACCTGATCATAAGTAGGCAATTGCAAAGGCTCAATGCGATCCTTAATCGTCCATCGCAGACCACCTTCAAACTTGCGAGCTTTCATTGCTTCTGTCATTATAACTGTAGGAGCATATCGAGATAACTCTGTAAATTTGGCCTCATACTGCTCCACAGTCATGTTCCCCTGTTGAAGAATAAGGAATTCTGTTGCCCGTCTGTCTCGTTCCTGCTGGGGAAAATATTTTGCATTGAACACTTGGGTAAATCTCTGCCAAGTCATCTGTGACTCTCTGGCCTTCTCTACTAACCACCACTGATGAGCAGCTCCTCTAAACATAAATGTGGCAAAGGCCACTTTCTGGGTCTCAGTATACGTCATAATCTCAAAAATACGCTCCATTTCCAACCGCCATTCCTCAGCCGCTATAGCGCCTCTGGTGCCATCAAAAGTAGACGGCTTCAT
The DNA here is from genome assembly GCA_008638375.1 of Nyssa sinensis. Classification (NCBI taxonomy): domain Eukaryota; kingdom Viridiplantae; phylum Streptophyta; class Magnoliopsida; order Cornales; family Nyssaceae; genus Nyssa; species Nyssa sinensis. The sequence continues at coordinate 4,705,549 of CM018033.1, forward strand.
TGCCTGGAACTGCTTATAGAGATAAGCGGGCTCTCTCTCATTCCCTTGGCGGCCTAGCTGTGCTAGTGGCGGCTCCTGCTGAACCGGCGGAACTACTGGCTGTACTAGGGGTGGCTCCGGTTGAGTTGGCTGAACTGCCGGCTGAGTTGGTTGAACTGCCGGCTGTGTTGGTGTACTTGTTGGCTCAACGGGTGTACTAGTGCTGGCATGATTCTGGGATAAAGACTGTACCATCTGCGCCATCATACGCTCCATACGATCCATCCGCTCTCCAAGTGTAGGATCCATTTGTGCGTCACGTAATGTTGCTGATCTAGTTAAGACCATTCACTGCCACAACAGTTACTGTTAGCGTCATATAAATAATCGTTGTCTTATCATGCTAAGCTAACATACTATGTGACTCTACTTGGACATTTGACAATAGTAGTACACTAGTCTTAACTCCCATGTATCACTTGTAACCATAGATTTTCCTAGGCATTCTGAACCTAAAGCTCTGATACCAAGTTGTCACGACCCGCAACCCACCCTCTACGGATTAGCGGACCGCAACCATCCGACCCGACCCTTTGGCCGAATCGGACCTGATCATCCTGTTCATTCACATCAGTGTACTAATAGATAACCACATGAATCATCATATGCAAACATAGCGGAAAACATTAACTGAATTGTTCTAAATACAAATCGTTCTGCAATTAAAAAAAAACACAGCCTGTAACATCTCTAATAGATCATCTCGTCCCCAGGACGTGAATACACGGGAGTTCTACAAGACTGTACTACTATTACCATTACTTGTCAAAATGTCCATCTTATAGCCACAAGCCTCCTACTGTCCGTCCTCTGCGTCAATCCCTGAAATGTGGTAAGGGAGGGGTGAGCTAAACAAAGCCCAATAAGTAAGTCCCCTACTCTGTCATGTGTACAAGATTTGGAAAGAACTGAATAATAATAAAGATATGATAGCCAGTCAATATCATAACAATAATCAAAACTCGTTAGTGAATATCACAATAAAGGAACATCTAGTCTGACTGATGACATCACAAGCTATAGACCAAGGGTCACATACAAGATCATAGGAAGTACTCGAACAAAGCTGGAACAGGATTTCACTATGAATCTCAATAGATAGATGGTGATGTCAAAACTAGTAGATGCTATAAACTATGGGGCCCGGCTACCCCCTGTGTGCATGGCACTGAGCTCAATCATGTAAATCTGGTCCCCATACTCGGGACAGGACCCCATACTCGGGTCAATAATATAAAGCTGGTCCCCATACTCGGGACATACTACGCATCATAACTAAGCTATTCCACGGAAAAGTAAAATCATACAAGTGGAATCATAAAGGATCTGATATGATAAATAGAGTACAAATGCGTATAGCAAGAACTGTGACATGGCTGAGTGTACAACATGCAGAGGTCAGATATTACTTACCTTATCTGTGTCTTAGTACTCCGGGACTTTCTCCTTTCCCGTTGACTGGCCTATACATCAATAAACACGTCTCAGTTTTACTTTCATTTATCAATTGTACATTTCACTACTCTAAATATCTCTTTTACTCATTTACGTTTCTACGATTTCCAGTTTGGACTTAATTTGCCTAAGGGCAAAATGGTCATTTACGTGTCTCTACTTTTTGGGTTCTGTTTTCGTAATTTGGACTTCACCGTTAAGTCCAGTAGGTTTGAATTAATAAAAATTTACTATTTACTTAACTAAATCGGAGTCCATTTGGCTTACCTTTGACGTAGGACATTTTGGTCATTTTGGCATTCTACGGTTATTTTATTTTTTCGGGACTCCGTCTCGTAAAACGAACCTCACCATTAAATTCAGAGGGTCCAAAATAGTAAGTTTTCATTATTCATTCGACTAATTTAGGCGTCAAAATTAAATTTAAAATTTATTAATTTAAATCATTTATTTAAATTAATTAATCTGGATAATACATATAGTTTTTAAGTCCAAACAGACCACATGTGCCTTGGTGACACAGTGGCTAAGCTTCTCCCCATTTCTCCTTTGGTCACAGGTTCAATTCACTGCCCATACAAATTTTCCATTCCTCGTTATTATATTTTTTTTTTTATTTCCTGTTCAAGTTTAACCCAACCATTGGATAGCTCTCCTTTCTAACCAAACACTATCTAAACTCAAATTTAAAAATTTACTCTTGAAGTACAAGTGTTGGGCAGTCATCTGAATGGGTGGGTCGGGTCAGACCCGACCCGGTTTGGTCAAAATAAAATTGCAAAACAGCAGCCGCGCAGCAGCCTATGCCTGCGTACAAGTTGCCTTCTTCGTCAACGGCGACTCGCCGGTGACGGGTTTCTTGCGTTTTTCAACTGGGTTAACACCTACGAGTTATGGGCAACTCAAATCTATCGTCGGATTTCAAATCGGAGTGCCGGAGCACTCCCAAAATGGCCGGAACAGTGGCGCACCTGGGGCTGTGCGGTTTTTCCGGCAGCCCCTTTCCCTTCCGTTTTTTCCCATTTTCTCCTACGGTTTCAATCCCAATTTGATTCTAAAATTTACCTACACCCAAGAGAATCAATTACCCACGATCTAAACCAATTAATCGCAACAAAATCGCCTCACCCGAACTGTTTTTCTCATCCGTTTTCACTGTTGCGCCCAGTTTCAGTTCTGTCCGGTTTGTTCCTTTTTTTTTTTTTTTCTTGATTCAATTCCAACACCAACTATATCCATGCATATCAAATAAATTCTCATGCTTCACAATATATATATATCAAACAATAATTTATGCTTTGAACAGAATCAAACACAGAAAATTAAACGCACTCACCCAATTGCGCGTACAGAGCGATCACTGATTTCTCTTCCGAATCCACTGCTCAATCTGATTTGTCTTGGCTCGTTTCCTCCTCCGCTTCTTTCTCAACTCACGCACGGTGCCCGACCTGCCTCTCCCTTCTTCCTCCTCTCTTTTTTTCTTCCTTTTCTTCTCCCTGTTCTAGCGTCCAGCCGCTTGCTCTGTTTTTTTGGTTTTCCTCTGTTTTTTTTTTCTTCTTTCTTCTCTTCTTTCTCTGCTTCTATGGCTGTATATACAACCAAGAGACGGCTGAACCACCCCTTCTTTATTTCTCCTGCCCTCTTTCTCTTCCTCTCCCATCCGTTTCAAGCCCCCTCACTTCTCCTTCTTTTATTTTTCTTCCGTTTTGTTTTTCTGCTTATGCCGTTTCCCTGTTTCTCTTTGTTTTTGTTTTCCGTTACACCACACATACATATATAACTCCTTATATATTCATACCTATAGATAAATATACATAGATATAATATATACATGTATTTCAATTTTTTTCATTTTTATTTATTTCTTTCCAATTCTTATTTTTATCTTTATTTTGATTTTATTTTGTTTTAATTTCCTTTCCCATTACTTTTTTTCTTTCTTTGTATTTATTTACTTTATTATTATTTTTTATTCACCTATTCAAGCGATTTAAAAATCCAAATTGTTACTTCATTATAACACGTAAAACTCATCGGCTTGGTTACATCTGGGTCAGGATATTACAGTACTTAGTACCGTTTATCTTATAAAACATTTGTCACATGACTTCTTCAATAGATATTTTTCATGAACATTTAAAGCATGAAATGTATAAATTCTACAATAAAGCTTCGAATACACGTGATAATCAAATTCAGAATATTAAAGAGGTTTGCAATTGATTTAGACATGCTGATGTATTTTCAAGAAAAGAGCTGAATTTAAAACATTTAATAAGCATGCCGTAACAGAATATTTTAAAAGAACGGAATCATATATAGACTGAATTTGATATTCAAAGGCTGCAATGACTTGTGCTTAAAACTTCTTCAAATATATGGAGTTAAATCTCCAGTTCAAATACAGGGTTACTCACCTCGGTCCTTTAGGGTTAGTGCTAAAGTGCGCTTTCCCACTTCCTCTGTAATTCCTAAGAACAATCCATAACAATCTCATCAACTTCACATTTACTACAATATCACCTATCGATGCTTCTTAACTTATGCTTCGATCGTATTTTATCCTAACCAATTTACTAACATTCTATAAACTTCGCACGTACTTAATTCAACTCGTACTTTTAACCTACGGCACAATTTAATGTGTTAGAAACTTAATTTATTTCAACTTATACTCTTCTGGTAGTTCCATTAACTTTAAATTAAATTTATTTACTTGTCAAGTTAACGCGTCGTGTCTTCTCGTACTTTATTTCCCGTACTTGCCTTAGTTTAATACTTCGGCAATATCTCAGTTATAGTCATCTGACAGATGCTATTCATCAAATTTTACGTCTTTTTATTTAGACACTTCTTTTGGCCGAATGGACTTTACCATTGAATCCGAAGCGTCGAAGAAAGTCAGTTTAGGCTTTCTTAGAATTTAATTCGGACTTTTATATGTAAAAGGGCAGAATGGTCATTTACCGTTTTGCGTGTCACATTTTTCGTACTTCGTTTCGAAATTTGGACTCCATTATTGAGTCCGGGATGTCAAAGAAAGTCAATTTAGGCTTTCTCCGGTTTCATTTTGGCTTTAAGAGTACCAGGGGTAATTTGGTCATTTTACCCCTTTGCAGGTCTCCAATTTTTCGGGACCTTATCTCATGTCGTGGACCTCACCATTGGACTCAGAGGGTCCGTGATAATAAAAGTACACTAACAACTTGTTAATTTTGGACAAGGGGTATTTTGGTCATTTACCCCTTCATGAGTCTTCATTTTTCGGGACCTAGTCTCGAAAAATGGACCCTACCATCAGTCTTAGAATGTTTGAAATAGTGAAAATTCACTATTTATTTACTTAATCTGGACTTCGTTTGACTCGTTCATAGAGTAGGGGCACTTTGGTCATTTTTTGACATATTTAAGGGTCTCAAATTTTTCGGGACCTAATCTTGTGTCATGGACCTCACCAATGGACTCAGGAGGTCCGAGATAGTAAGAATATACTAATAACTTGTTGATTTTGGTCAAGGGGTATTTTAGTCATTTACCTCTTTACGTGTCTTTATTTTTCGGGCCCCGTCTCGTAAAACGGACCCTACCATTAGTCTCAGAATATCCAAAATAGTAAGGATACACTATTTATTTGTTTAATTTGGACTTCATTTGTTCTATTTATGCCACAAGGGTAAATTAGTAATTTAACCTCATTTATTAAATAATTAAATTAATTATTTAATTATTTAAATATTTTCCCAGGGGTGTATCTGTACAAAATTCCCAAAATCTGGGCCACAGTAGAATTCCCAAAAATAGTTGGGGCCAATGCATAATTATAGAAAGTGTTGGTTTATTTTATTTTTAATTAATTAAATAAACCAAAGGGTTCAATTAACAGATAAGTGAACCGGTCTGGTTCAGTGGTTACCCAACCGGTCTATCCGGTTTATTACATATGGCTGACGTCATCATGACGTCAGCCCTAAGTCTCTTTTAATTTAACCGACAATCAAAACGGTGGCGTTTTAATTAATCGGTGGCAAGCCCAGAGGCTGCCACCTGTCCGAGTCAACTCAGCCCCATTTTAAAAACGAGTTGACTCGTCTTCATCTTCTCCACTCCACCGATTGAAAAACCCTAATTCCCGAAATCCATTTCTTCCTATTTCGTGCATTTATACACAGCCAATCTACACTGTTTTGGTCCCAATTTATCCCCAAGGTATATACAAATCGTTTGGCATTCGTTTTGGTGTTCAAAACTCATTCGTGTGTTCGGTTTTTGACATGATAACCCGATCCTGTAGCATGTCGGTTCATGCTCGTTTCTTCACCATTTTTAGAATGGTTTGGTTGTGCGTGACCCTCAAGGTATGGGGATTCAGGTTTCATTCACAATGGTAGGTTTAACAGTGAGTTTTTGGGTTTGGGTTTTGGAACCCGCACCTGCAACTCGCTTTCTCATGATCATTTCTTTACAATTTTGATCGCGGTCACGTGTTTTGGGGATGTTTGTAGGGTCTACTTGACGTCTTGATAGGCCAAATTGGGTTTGGGGAAACTTGATTCAGTTTCTTCATTTCGGTATTGCATTTCAGTAAAATTTTCTTCCCCCCTGTAACCTCCATTTTCTCCCTCGATTTTCCATGATTTTAAACCATTTTTCTTGCAAAATAAAGCCCATTCTACATAGATTAAGACCCTATAGTTTTCAGACCAAATATGAATGAAATCAGATTAAATTTTGGTTGGGAACTTACCTGTTTAAGTGGACTGTTCCCAATTCTTTCTCCCTCCTCGGTTTTGTATCTCTCTCCTTCTTCTTCTCCATTTCTTTCTCCTCTAGCTTCTGTATCTCTCTCAGAATTCCCTCTCTCTCTTTCCTTTCCTTTTGCTTGGACGGATGGTGTTGTAAATGAGGTATGTATCAAAAATGTGTTTAAGTGTTTATGTATATTTCTCTCACTTCCATACCCCATCACAATCAGCCCATACCTCCCTTACTTTTCTGATTTTTGGCCATACCTTCTCCCATTCCTCTACACCTACTTGGATATATAATATACCTATTTAGTACATCATCCCCTTACCTCCATGTCTCCATGTATATATATATATATATATATATATATATCTATATACATGTATTATATACTATGGACACAATATATATATATATATATATATATTATATTTATTTTATTTTATTTTATTCTATATCCAAAGATTACATGTATAAATATATATATCTAATTATACACATATGAATACTTACACATGCTTGGTCACATAATACACTTTTATGTGTGTATTTTGTATTTATTTTAATTAATAATCAATTCCATAAACTTAATTAATTAATTATTTTAAATTAATTAATTGTTTTCCTTAAGTGTAGACATCTTTACACTTATTTTCATAACCTCGAAATGCGTGCCCTATGACCCGGTATTTTTTTTTTTTTTTGGGTCGGGGTATTACAGTTTGGGTCGGGTTCGGGTACGGATCGGTTCGGTTCGGTTCGGGTCAAGACCGACCTGCCCTGCCACGTGTCAACTATATGTTTTAAATTAAAAATGAATTAAGGGTGTTTGGTTACGGGTTTACAAAATAGGAACTGGGATTGAATTAGAAATAAGGATATCCTATCCCTATTTTGGGGCATAAGCCACTGTTTGGCTATACAGGGTTGGAATAGAAAAATGGGAAATTATGGTTTGACCCTTGTACTTTTGTAAAAATTTAGTTTGACCCCTCAGAACTTTCAGGAATCTGACTTTGACCCCAGAACTTTTAGGAAATTACAATCTGACCCTCTGGAATAAAATATTAATGAAATATTAAAATTTATTTATTTAATTAATTATATTTAATTAATTAAATATTCTAAAATAATTCGGAGTCCAAATGGGACAAGTCATTAGTGTATTTTGACTATCTCAACCATTCTAAAGCCAATGATGAGGTCTGTTTTATGAGACGGGGTCCCAAAAAATAAAAGACCCGTAGTAACCTTTAAAATTACCAAAATGCCCCTGAATTGAAACACGGTCAAACGAACTCCAAATTAAGTAAACAAATAGTGAAACTTTATTATCTCGAGCATTCAGGACTCAATCGTGGAGTCTAATTTGTGAAGAGAGGTCTCGAAATGTAAGGACCCATGAAAAGTGCAAAATGACTGTTTTGCCCTTTTGAACCTAGATGTCCGAATTGAATTCTACAAAAACCTAAACCTATTTTCTTCGACGTTCCGGACTCAACAGTAGCGCTTATTTTGGCAAAATAGAAACTTATGAAACAAAGACATAAAGTTTGATGAGTAGCATAATTCAAGTAACGATTGAACTGAATTGTATTTTATCATTTTAGGAATATCGAAGAGCAAGGAGAAGGTGGTCTAGCCTTCTGCATTCTTATTGTAGTTTCGCTATACTACGAGTACGCTTTCTTAGAGTTGAGACCAACCCATCAGGTACGATATATTGTGCTAAGTAAGAAATAGAATTAAGTTTAGGAATAACTGCCATATTGACTTGATGATTCACATGTTTGTTTTATTGTTCATATGCTTATGTGCTCCTTGTTATCTTGTTGAAAGTTGGTGATGAATGTGAATCATGACTATGTGTATACCGCATGTGTTAGCATAGTGTGTAGATTATGTTTTTTTTTAGAATTGTTGAGATTATGAAATATGTGACTTGAAGCATGTGTTAAATGGACTATGCATGATATGTGACCTTGATGAAAGGATTCTCTGATTTGAATGTTATTGTGTAATACATCATTTAAAGCATACTTCATGTGTGGATATGATGCTTTATTGAGATTGCATTATGGTATGGTGGAATCAAAGCATATTGGCATAGTATGATTCCTTTGACATGATATGACGTGATATTGCATTTGGTACCCGAACCAGCGGGAGCGATCCGCGAAGGGACATGATATTGCATTTGGTACCTAAACCAACGGGAGCGATCCGCGAAGGGATATGATATTGTATTTGGTACCCGAACCAGCAGGAGCGATCCGCGAAGGGACATGATATTGTGTTTGGTACCCGAACCAACGGGAGCGATCCGTGAAGGGACATGACACTACATTGCATTACACTACATTACATGAGTTGACATGGACATGGCATAGATTTGACATGATTGTGGCATAGAGTGGTGTGGGTGTTACATGGGCATTGTCACTATTGCATGGATAATATGGATGGCATGTGGATTATTGCTATTACATGGCATGGGCAATTTGGAAAGCATGTGGATTATTGTTACTACATTGTATGGATAATATGGATGGCATGTGGATTATTGCTATTATGTGGCATGGACGATTTGGAAAGCATGTGGATTATTGTTATTACATTGCATGGATGATTTAGAATGCATGTTGAGATAATTGCACACTTGCACATGCCACGCCTTAGATTATGTCAATGAGTTGGATGACGAGTAGATTATTGCTAGTATATTGTATGCATGATGTTGAATGCCATGTAGATATAACTGTACACTTACACATGCCACGCCCTTAATTTTGTTTCTTGCATTAGCATTATATTGTACCAGCAGTTGAGCTGACCCATTCGTGGGACAAACATTTCAGATGACGCTCCCGGCACTTGAGACTTGAGGAAGTCTTGCAAAGTGGAGAAGATATGAACTTACGAGGATATTTGGCCCGTTGGGGCATGTTTTGTGATGCACGGGCTTAAGCCCGAATGATGTATTATATGTGTATTGACAGAAGTGAATGTAAGTTAAGTGAATCCGTTAGATTGTCCTTTATTTTCTTTATTATTTTATTTTCCTTTTGTCTCATTACTCGCGCCTCGGGTTCGTTGGAATTCGGGGCGTGACAAACTCCTCATGGGTATGTTTCTAGGATCTTCATTTGAGAACATCAATTTTAAGTTTTTTCAGCATGCATGTGACTTTCAGGCTTTCAACCACTTTATCAACAGTTTTTTGGTAGTAGAGTTAAGCAGTCAATATGATAATAGACATTTTTCTTGCTACACAATTATTACATGTGGTTAAGACTTTGTGTTGAGATGGTTTTATTTATTTATTTATAGGTTTAAACCCTTTCTGTTTTTCGGTTTCATGGCCTATAGAAAGATGCTGCATTTAATTTGTAGAGGGCACAAGTGAGTTATGCAATGTTGTTCAGTCAATTTGAAAAACTTCTAAAAATTATAAGCAGATTTGTGTACTGCATTTGGTATTTTTGATAAAGAATAACTATGTTCATTGATAGATTGATTTCTATACAACTATAAAACAACTTTGCGGATGATGAAGTATGCTGATCATCATGGTTTTCCCATTGTTACATTTGTTGACACGCTGGGGGCTTTTGCTGATCTCAAATCTAAGGAACTTGGTCAGGTGTGACTGGACTGTTTTTCTTACCTCACAAATTATGTCATCTACAGTGGCCTAACCCAATTTTACCGTATATGGAGTATAATATATATCATGCCACATTTAGGGCAAATAGCCTTCCATGTTTCCATTCCCATTAGTCATTTCGTATACCATAACAATCCATGCTTCAGATAACATGGTTTACAATTTATATTCCTGTTTTTCACGATAAAAATAATCATTTTTTGGACTTTTATATCTAGTTGTCAAATTTTTTGCTTTATTTTTTTTTTCATGCCCAGTTCAACAGTTGTACCACTATTTCTTTCTTATTCTCTCACTGCTATTGAGACTATAATTCCATAAGTTAAATTATTTATTCTCATTTAGTGATCACTTCTGAATTGTATTGGCAGGATGACTTGACAACCACGCTTGTAGAACAGTGTCATCAGTCCCAATTTACTATGCAGAGAATCATTGAGACAACTGGGGATAATGAGGCCCTGCTCTTTGAAGCCTTGAATGTGAATGATGAAATCTAGAAAGCCCTCTTGAAGTATGAATATTTGAACAAACTTTCAGTAGTTCCGTCGGAGCCAGAACCTACTATGATTCTCGTTGCTGTTGAGCCTGATGATTCTCCTCCTGTTAGGAAAGAAGATGCTCTGGTTAGAAAACCAGCAGGCTCTCGAGGTGCATCTCAGGGAAGAAACAATGATGACATGATGGATGATCTTGACGAGATGATCTTCGGCAAGAAAGCTGGTGGCACATCTGAGGGCGGACATGATACAAAGAAGCAGCAATCGCCAAAGGATGATCTCATCACCTTCTAATTTTCCTCTCCGTGTAAAACTTCATATCCTGGGTCACAAATGAGGCCTTTGATGATGTTAATATATCAAGCCATTTAGGTGTTTGAAAGACTTTCAAGTTTGATCCTTAAAAGCCTGTAGTCATAAACAGGATAGAGGTGTTTTATTTTCTTTAAAATATTTGGGAGTTCCATTGTTCCTGCTGCACATTTTGTGTAAGTAATTCATGTATGAACCATGTTCTCACCCTTAGTTTAGATGAAGTTATTGCTTTTTAATATCTGAATAACATTTTAGAGAGGATAAAGATTGCACCATTTATTGTGCATCATAGAAGAAGAAACTCTGGCACTCCTGCCTACTAAGACACTACCAATATTCTTCAATTGAGAACACAAAGGAAAAAATGAGTAACTCGAGCTCGAGCTCGAATGAGGCTTGTTTATTTTTTCGAGCCGAGTCAAGTTCAAGCTCGAGCTTGACAAGCCATTCACAAGCCAAGTTCCATCAGAAATTTGAGCTCGAGTCGAGCCAAACTGTATTTCTTCATGAGCCGAGTCCAAACATCAGATACTCGACTCGAATCGGCTTGTTTGCACCCCTAGTCCCTACAAGTCCAATAACTTTTTAGTATTATTGAGTTCAGGTCTCTAATTGATTATGTGATTGATTTTTGTTTTAATTACTGATCTACGCTAATATAAATGACCCGGGGAGATAAAACACCAACGCACGATAACTTCAAGACCAAACCCAATATAAACGATCTGCCTCTCTCGCTTTGTCTCTTTCTAAAACCCTCTCCTCACAAGCGTCAATTATCACTCTCAATCAGAATCTCCTTCAACCCTAAACAAATCTTCAAGCAAAAAAATAAAATTAGGGAGAACTTCAACTACAAATCGCTCCTTGTACCCAATCACGACGTCGAGCACGAGAGGAACAATTAGATGACCATCATGACTATGAACACGATCGACATGATTGGAACGACGATGGTGTAGTTCATGCGATGTGTTTAGATGGATTAATAGATCTAGAAATGAGTGAATAGGTCTAATATAGAAAAATTAATTTTTAATTATCGATTTTAATTATGCATGCAATAGGTTAGTGTTAGTCATAAAGATTTTCAATTATGGACATCTCTATAATTTTGATGATAACAAAACATTATTCAAGTGACAATGCAAATAGGTTAATAAGGTCAAAAAAGATTGTTGACAAAAAAATGACAAAATCCATCAAACTAAAAAATTCCACTTAAGAACATACTTCAAAGTAAGAATCAAAACAAGTTAAATGCTCTCATGATGATCAAACAAATAGGTACACTTAAGTCTAAGGATTCAAGACAAGTCAAGTGAAGACTTTTTATTTTTCTTATTTTGAGTATTAAGTGATTTATAATTAAATTGATCATTGGTCGTAAGTTTTTACTATTTAAAATGATCAATTAAGAACTATTCTCAATTGATTTTTCAAAACAAAACAAACGTCATACTTTAGGTTTTGAAAGATCAAAAGGTTTTGATAAAAGTACACTGAGAAAAATAAGCAAGAAGATACTCACTGTCCAAACTAGTCAACCAATTCATGGAACCAATCAACTGATTCTTAAGGCTTATTTTTACACTGAAAAAAAAATAAAAAAGCCAGTCAACCAGTTCCAAGAACCAGCCGACTAGGTGACCTTTTTCACAAATTGACCTGAACTCACTGTCCAATATAGTCGACCTCTAAGGAGAATAATCGACTATTTTTCAAGACTAAAATCAATGTACATAAGAACCAGTCAACTGATCCATGAGACCAGTCGACTGATTGTTCTTGAACCATTGAACCTCAAACCCTTTGGACAATTTTGTTGACCTAATCAATCATCCAGTCCTCAATCTAGTCGACTCATTAATGATTCAGTCGACTGAATTTGTCAATCTAGCAATGGCAAATTCAAATTTTGAATAGACAAAAAGGAGAGAAACGACTCTTTTTTTAAAAGCAACGAACATATTCTTTTAAGGGCTATAAATAGAGGTTCTCTAAGGTATTCTATGCCACCTTTTTACATGCTTACACTTCTAAAACTCTATTCTTGACTTTAGATTCAAACCTTGAAAGTCTAGATCTAAAAGTTCTACTCATTTTAAATATTCTGAACTTATACCAGATCTATCTATAGAGAGTGAGCATTTTACTACACCAAATCTACTCTTGAAGAGAGTGCCTTTTGGTAAACAACATTGTATCATCTCGTTATAGTGAGAGTTGTCGGTAGGTGCTACTCGATGAAGCAAAATGATATATTTTGCTAGTAAAAGAGGGTTGTGGTTTTTTCTTTGTAAAGGTTTGGTATCCACTTGCAAGGTCACAATAGTGAAAAAACTCAAGTGAGGATATGCTTGAGTCGATGACGTAGGAAGTTTTTTGAACCTCGTACACTATTGTGTTTGCTCTCTCTCTCTCTATTGTTTATTTATTTGTGCATTTACAACATTCATTTTTAAAAATCTAAAAAGAAACCAATATTTTAAAAATATCCTATTCACCCTCCTCTAGGGTAAATATCTGGGCAACAATTAGATTTCTCATTTCAAATAGCTAAAAATTATGAATCTAATGAGTACAAACTCAAACAGTTGCAATCAACACAATATATCACAATATTAAAATAAATCAAGTAAAGAGAAGAACAATGCAAACCAATATTTTGGTGACAAAGAAACCACCATAGATCGAACAAATATATGATAGAAAACTTTAGGGCATTAACCTAGTCGATGAATCCACTATAATGCTTTGAAAATTCAAACTACCAAAAGACACTAAGACTAAGTCCCTCAAGCCCAATTCACTGTTATGAATCTTCTCAAATTCGAATCCACAAGCGCAATTCCACATAAATCTTCATCTCTAATCTTCGATCGGAATACTCAGAAACGTACATGCGAATCTTCATCCGATCTCGAAGTCAACCGATTGCATAAAACTTAAACTCCACAAACTTGCACTAAATGTATGTAGAAGATGTGATTTTTAGGTTTTTAGACATGACTTTGATCTATGTGAGCAATGAAACCTAAAACCTAGAATGAATTCGTATGGAACATGGGGTAAAACACTCTTGAGAGTACCAAAAGTGTCACGACCCGAAACCTACCCTATGCGGATCTCGTTGTCGCGGGGTCGGCCCTATGGCCGTCCCTACTTTTTTCATTCTTTGTGCCAATGATATCAGTAAATAATGTAAACATAACATTAAAGTGCGGAAGTCTTAATACAAAACATGGTTTGACAACTGAAATATAACCCGACATAAACTGAACATGAACCACTCTTAGGTGGTGAGTACATGAGAGAGACTACATCATTCTATTAAGCTCCTCAACTGTCTCCCTACGCTTCTGAACTCCTACTGTGGTTCTGTAGCATTCTTACCTGAAAAAGATAGTAAATAGGGTGACCTAACAAAGTTCAGTAAGTAAAAGCCTATCTCTAATACGGGTTAGGGTTAACATAGAAAAATATCAATCCAAAGGTAACATGCTAGCCAGTCATGACAACGGTTGCAGTTAACAGTAAAATACAACAATGGCCAGTGAATAGCAAGGCACAATAAACAAGTACGAGTAATGGTGTAGCATGGATATAGGTAAAGCTTAATAATCACAATCAATATGATTATACTACCACAATAAAATGGTCACAGTCACGTACAATTAATGAGAGAACGGTCAACATAGAATTTTTCATAGGGAATGGCAGATATCCTATGAATCCAATAAATGTAAACATTTCAGTCAAACAAAAGTGATGCATTTACTCTAGTTGGCAGACCCTATATCTTTTACGGCCCGACATACCCTCATTTTAACTTCAATGCATATAAAATGCCCTTATAACTCTATGTGTAAAAACGCCCCCCATCTCCATATGTCCGTTCATGGACTCGACCCGTAGGTCCCGCCAATCGACCCGTAGGTCCTGCCAACTCAGAAAACATCGGATGAATATTGTGACTGAACATAAATCCAGCATTCACAATAAATCATGGTTTTCTGTGATTCCATAAGAAGTGCATAAGGTATGGAATAACATGCAGTAAACGTCAATCAATAAGCCTTTGAAAGCATAATACAACATAACAACAATGAGATAACAGTCAATAAGCATCCACCAGATAGGATAATATCGATGGTGGGACAATAGCAGTGGGTACGTAAAAGAGTACAAAATTTTGGCAGTAATAGAAAGAATGTGGCTTGAAAAATCACGTATAAGAGATAGGAGTTCACTTACCTTAAATTTGTACGATTTACTTTAGTATTCCCTATCTTTCTCTTTATCCTTTGCCTTGCCTATACATTAATAAACACGTCTCAATTTTAATGTCATTTATCAATTTGTACATCTCGCTACTCTAAGTACCTCTTTTACTAATTTAGGCTTTTCACAGTTTTTCATTTGGACTTCTATATCAAAAGGGAAAAATGGTCATTTTACATGTCTCTATTTTTTGGGTTCTGTTTTCACAATTCGGACCTCACCGTTGAGTCCAGAAGGTTTGAAATAATAAAAATTTACTATTTATTTAACTCAACTGGAATCCGTTTGACTCACTTTTGACATAGGGGTATTTTGGTCATTTTGGCATTTCTACAGATATTTTATTTTTTGGGACTTCGTCTCATAAAACAGATCTCACCATTGGATCCAAAAGGTCCAAAATAGTAAGTTTACACTATTTATTTGACTAATTTTCATATTGAGAATTATTTAATTAATTATTTATAACTAGTATATATATTATATGGGCAAAATAGATCACATGTGCCTTAGTGGCCCGTGTTCCATACAGTGACCCTAAGGTCTTGGCTTCAAGTCACAGGGGTAGCAGCCCCTGTGCTTTTTTTTTTTTTTTTACTGTTACAAACCAAACAACGACTAATAAATTAAAATAGGGATAAGCTATCCTGTGTATACCCCGACCCAAAAATACCGGGTCATTTGGAATGCATTACGAGGTCATGAAAAATGTGTATAAAAATTATTACAATCAAGGAAATAATTAATTATTTACAAAAATAATTAATTATCCATATGAAATAATTATTTTACTTATAATTAAATATATTATAAATACACATTACATGGAAGGCATATTTATATATTTATGTAATCAAGCATGTATGCATGTGTGTACATAGATACATTAAATATATTTATATATATATATATATATATACATGTGTAAAGTGTGAACAGTGTACTAGGTGTGTGTGTGTGTGTCTTCATGTGTTGTGTGTGTTGTATTTTATATATATATATATATATTATATACAAATATCCTACAACAATAAATGTAAAGCAACAAAGAGAAAAAGCAAAATTAAAAATGTGTAAGAGGGATTTATGAGAAGTGAGGGCTAAGGTAGGGCTATGGAGTCAGATTGTAGAGAGAAAGAGAGAGAGAGAGAGAGAGAGAGAGAGAGAGAGAGAAGGAGAGAGAGGGAAGTCGGTGGATTGGCTTTAAAAGCCAATGCATGCCTTGCATGCTTATCACCTAAGGAAGAAACTGAACGGAAATAAACTGAGAAGTTGAGGAAGGGATTCAGAGCAAGAAGGAAGGAAGAAACCGACTCAAAAAGGTGAACCCATGAAAACTCTTCAATTTCTCTCTCTAGAAATATGCATGAATAGAAACTGTTGAAGCTTAGTTATGCATGTGTAATGTTAAATAAGTGTTTAAGAGTTTATTTGGCATGAATCTAAGCCTTAAAAACAGTTGAAAACATCAACCCCTGAACAAACCACCATTGGAGGACCTTGCTTCTAGTAGGTCTCAACCAATGGCAACCAAACCAAGTTTGGTTTACTGAGACTAAAACTATACCCTACAAGCATGCTAGAAACACTTAGCCGTGATTAGAAAGCCCAAAAAAAACCTACCTAAACACAAGTTATAGGTTACGGGTTTGAAACCCAATGCTTTAAACTCTGTGTTAAATCGACATTTAAGAATGAGATATGAATCCCCATGAAGAGGGGATCATAACAAACGAAGCCCCATGAATTTTGGCTCAGGAATGGGCATGAACGACCAACTTACAGTTTGGATTATCCAGTCTTAAACCGAACATATGAAAAGGTTTTAAAGTCTAAACTGAATGCCAAACTCTTAACCAATGTTCCAGAAATGGATTAGGTTAGAAACAGTAGAGATTGGTTGAGTAGAAACTCACGAAATTAAAGAAAATGAAATTCGGAAATTAGGGCGATAGTGGGGTTGAAGTGGGAAGAAGACAGTGAGTCAACTCGACTTTAAAAATTAGGCTGAGTCAACTCGGACATGTGGCAGCCTCTGGGCTTGCCACCGAATTAATTGAACGACGGCGTTTCGTTCCTGTTTTAAAATTCTAATACACTAGGGCTGACGTCATCGTAACGTCAGCAACACGCAAAAAACCGGATAAATCGATTGGCTTACGAATGGACCGGACCGGTTCACTTAAAGTTGGACCGAACCCACTGGTTTCTTGTTTTAAATTAAATCAAATGAACCAAACATTTTCCTTATTACGGATTGACCCCAGAATTTCTAAGAAATTCCACTGTAGCCCAACTGATGGAAAAATTATGCAATTACACCCTTGGAAAATAATTAAATAATTAATTTAATTATTTAATAAATAAAGTAAAATTACTATTTTGCCCCTAAGTCATATATGAAGCAAATGAAGTCCAAATTAAACATATGAATAGTGTATCCTTACTATTTTGGATATTCTGAGACTAATGGTAAGGTCCGTTTTACGAGACGGTGCCCGAAAAATAAAGACGTAAAGGGATAAATGACCAAAATACCCCTTGTCCAAAATTAACAAGTTATTAGTGTATTTTTACTATCTCGGACCTTCTAAGTCCAATGGTGAGGTCCACGACACGAGATGAGGTCCCGAACATAAAGACACGTAAGGAGATAAAATGACCAAATTACCCCTAGTACCTCAAAAGCCAAATTAAAACTAGGGAAGGTCTAAATTGACTTTCTTTGACATCCCAGACTCAATAATGGAGTCCAAATTACGAAACGAAGTACAGAAAAATGAGACACGTAAAATGGTAAATGACCATTTTGTCCTTTTACATATAACAGTCCGAATTAAATGTTAGGAAAGCCTAAACTGACTTTCTTCGACGCTCCGGACTCAATGGTAGAGTCTATTCGACCAAAAAGAAATGTCTAAAATAAAAAGACATAAATTTGATGAATAGCATCTGTCAGATGACTATAAATTAAAGTAATGCCAAAGTACTAATACTAAGGCGTATACGAGGAAATGAATTACGAAAAGACACGACATGTAAATATGTGAAGTAAATAAATTTAAATTAAAGTTTATAGAGCAACTAGAAGAATATAAATTGAAATAAATTCAATTCCTAACACATTAATTATGTTATAAGTTAAGAGTACGAGTTAAGTTAAGTACATATGAATTTATGAAATCGTTTTAGGATCTAATACGATTTAAGCGTAAGTTAAGAAATATCGAGATGATATTACAATGAATGTGAAGTTGATGAGATATTTATGAATTGTTCTTAGGAACTAAAAGGAAAGTGGGAAAGCGCATTATTAGCACTAACCCTAAGGGACCAAGGTGAGTAACCCTGTATTTGAAGTGGAGATTTAACTCCATGGATTTGAAAAGGTTTTAAGTTCAAAAGATACGAAGTATTTGAATTTCAAATTTAGTATATTACATGATTTCAGTTTTAAATTATTTTTGTTCTTATAAACCCTATTGTGACATGCTCAGTAAATGTTTTCTTTATAGTTTTCTTAAAAATGTGTTTTCAGCATGTCTAAGTTAAAATACAAATCTTGTTAAATATTCTGAGTTTGCCTATTTCAAGTATACAGATGTTTATCACGAAGTTATAAATGTTATGTTTTAAAGTGCTCATGAGAAATATCTATTTGACATACTCATGAGAAATATCTATTTGACATACTCATATGTTAAATGTATTTTAAATGCAATATATGGTGCATAAGAACTTAGACAGGATTCTGAGTTTTCAGTTGCCCTGTAAAATAGGCAAGATTTTGGGTTGTACGGAACTCAATTGTCCTATAAAATGCCAAGTAGCGGGATCTAATCCCCTAAGCATGAGATATCTCCATTTATAAGTAATATGGGAGTCCGGTTCAAAACGAATTCCACTAATGAAAGTGATAAGATGACAAATGATTTTGAAAATGGAAGCAGGTTTTACCCTCATTTTCAATATGTATATGTTTTGAGTTTTATATACTCTATTTAAGAAATACATGTTATGTTATATATTTTGAAGTTCATAAGTATAAGTATAGCTTGAATACTTTAAATGTTTCAAAGCTATCTGTTTTAAAAAATACATATGCTCTATGTTCAAGTATACGAGCAATTGGCAATGAATGTTTTACAAACTCTTATGTACTAAAAAAATCACTGCTAATTGAAACCCCATGACGAATACTGGAATTGCTCACTAGCTTAGATTAGCTTACCCAACTTTGTTCGGATCCCCCTTTCAGGTGACTGACAGTAGTCTTGATGTGAAGAGGTTGATGTTAGAGCTTACCCATTTTGTGAAGAGTGTAAGCAACTATTGCAGGACTGGCAGTCTTTTTGGAAAGACTTATAAAGTTTTAAGTTAATCACTTTTGTATTAGTGAGATGGTACACTATTATGTATAAGCCCCACAGGGCAACTGAACATGTAATGTATTTATGAAGTCTTTAACTTTTAGTTATACTCTGAATGTTAAATCATGTATGCTATGTAAAGAGCGGCAGTACCGGATGGATGTGCGTAATTTAAAATAAGAAAAGAAAAGAAAAAAAGCTTTTCACGCTTCCGCAATCATGTGTCGCACATCTATTCGATACAGCTGCTTATGTGAGCCTTCGCCCAAAGGTCCCCGGGCCTGAGGGTGGCGGTCGCGATGCGAGATCCGCATAGGCTGGGTTTCGGGTCGTGACATCATGATTCTGATTTCAATTTCTTAAGCCCCCAACCAAACACCCAGAATTCTAATTTTAATTTAAAACAGTCCCATAGCCAAACGATGCAGTTTCAATCCAACCGATCATAACACGGTGCCATTTAGGCACTATTTATCGTCTTGCCCCACGGTTATCCGGCGAGGCTCCGGTAGGGTTCCAGCATCTTCTTCGGCACCGACAACCCTTTTTTAATCATTTTTTTGCCCTAGTTCGATGAGGTTTCTTCCAAATTTCATGGGCTTTCCATATCTCACCTTGGTTTTGAGATTGGATCAGTTGATCCTCACGAAATAAAGAGAAACCGTAGCTCTGGCCAACTGGTTTCTTTCAATTTTGTGCCGAGTTTCTAACTGTTTTGATTCAAGGTAACTTCTACATAACTTCTGCACCCTATAGGAATATTTTCTAAGCATTCAAACCGAGTTTCATGCATAAAATCCCAAAACCCGAATCTATCATAAAACCTGCAACTGCCTATATCTCCCTCATCTTTTGACCATTTTACTTGATTCTTTTTGAAATAAAATCCTAAATTCATGTTGGTTATGACCCTACATTCAAATCTATATTTCATGCTTAAAATTAAAAAAACAGAAATTGACCTAGCTTACCTAGTTTCCGAGTTTGCGTGCAGTATTTTCTTCTGAGTCACCCCAGACTCTCCTTCTGAATCTCAAAGCTTCAATCCCAATCCCTTTTCCTTGTTTTACTCCTCCTCTACTAACTTCCTATCAATACTCGCGTATAGTATATATCAGTCGCCCCCTCCTCTTTTAGCGCCTCACGGTTTCTCTCTCTTTAATCCTTTCTGTTCCGAAATCCCCTTAATAACTTCATCCTTATCTTATTTCAAATCCCCTAGATCCATACCCCGCGCCCCTTCCCTTATCCCCACTTCGGTGAATATCACAATATATATATATATAAACTACCATATATATATACATACATATATGGCCCACTATCTATACATACACATATATATTACACGTGTATAAATATGGCTATATATACATAAATAAATAATAATTTTTATTTTATCTATTTTATTTTCCTTTTATTTTTCTTTTTACCCTACTTTATTTTATTTTATTTATTTTAAATTTTTATTTTATTACTATTATTATTATTATTCGGTATTCGTTAATGGCTTGCTTGGGCATCTCCTGGCATTATCCGTACTTTCAAACTATTGAGATTCCAAACCATCTATTTTATTCAATATTATAATAGGAAGCCCTAGCGGCTCGGGTTTACATGGCTCGATCGATTACAGTTTGAATCAGGGTGTTACATTCCCGCCTCTTTAAATTGAGTTTTGTCCCCAAAACTCGAATGTTCATAATCTACAAAATTTTATTATTCTCTCATGCCAATTTCATCATCGTGGTTCCCATATTTTAATCGGTCTCTTGGACTTAACTCTAGCATTCAAATACTATGTTCTCAAGTAAGAAAATTTCTTTATACAGGGTTCACAGTTCTTTTGTATTCCTCTTTGTTTTAATTTAATAGTGAATTTTGAAAGTCAAGGGCTTGACCTTTTAACTTCCTCAGGACTCTTGACTCATTGTCTCTAAATTTTAGTATTAACATTCTCATGCGTATTTCTTTAGTCCTAGATTTATGGCTAGGGGTCTATTACTTTCATTACTCATTCTGCGTCTTCTTTTCAATAACTTGACTACATCCTCTTGTTCCAGTATCTTGACTAGTTCCATGTCTCGTCGTCATATTCATCTCATTCGGTACTAGGTCATGATTACCTTACTGATCATGGTCTGTCAACTTCCGTTGGCATCGTATGGCGTATCATGTGCCAAGTAAAGGCATCTAATACTTTGATCTTTTCTTTTTTATCCGTTTCTTTGGTAGTGGTCATAGGAAGTCAACAGTGTAACTAGACTACACCACTTCTATCATTTAAAGTGTTTTGAACTTCTCACTCAAGTGCTTTAAGTTTTACTAAGGACAGAGTATCATACTCCCTTTTGTTTCCATGAGCATCTTTTGGTTCGTGTTGGGACAGTTTACTCGTATTCTCTTTGCATTACAATATTTATTCCCTGCTCAGGTGTCCTCAAATTTATTCGAACTTTCCATTTGTGATTTCTCAATCAAATGTCCATTTCTTGATGATTTATCAATCCTCGTTTAATTTCATTTTGTATTATTCATTGGCATTCCTACCTTTGTTTTCAAATTCGTGTTTATGCTTTTATGATTTAGATAGGTCGAGGAAATTAGTTCCTTTATTTTTTTTTTCACATTATTGGCTGGTATGAAGGCCTTTTACAATTGATCTTTTCACAGATTCTAATTCCTCATCCCTTTATAGATTAAAGTATGGTATATATACTTAGAAAATTTTAGGGTAGTTTTTTACCCCAGTCACTGATTCTTCATATGACAGTCTACTTCAAAGTGCGCTTAACAGTGTTATCACATTTGGTTTACCTTGAACCTTCCACATCATTTGATCAATTCAAATCTCAAAGTCTTATGACTTTTTAATTTATAACCATTATTTTGGTTTCACTTACCTTTGCTTAAAAAGGTTGTTCAAATGTCTCATTTCTTATGCTCGTCATTATGTTCAGTTTTTCATCATATGTTACAGCTTTTACAATTTTGTTCTTTCAATAACTTATTCAACTGTATAGGGAGTTCCTTGTACATTTTGTGACTTCATATTATATTTCAGGATTATTCACATCAATTATCCATCCCATAATTTAAAGTCTATCAAATTATGTCACGTTTTTCCCACCATAGAAATTCTCTACTTCCTTAGTTCACAATTTAGTTATTCTTACTTTCTACCTCAATCTTAATTATTCTCATAGCCCAAGAATTATGTATCACTTTAGTACAGTCGTTGTCCTCACCAATTTCCTAGACATTATGCCACAATTTTCGTCTCTTTAATTGTCAGATTACGGAAATCTCTAAAAGCCATTCAGCGTCATCAATCATTTATCTTTTGAAATAGATTCAGCTAACTCAGTAAAGTACCGCTCACAATTGGGTCATATTGTCACCCAAATCAACAAGATCCATTGAATTTTTCTCAATGATCATTCATCACGTGTCAATCTCCCTTTAAAACCATCACATTTCATAATGTTCACTTGATAGTTTCGTTCAATCAGTATTTGCCTCCCAATGATCCATTTGTCTTTACTCTATGTGACTCACTCAAGAAACTACATATTTTTGATAGGTTATTAATCCATCTAGAGTCTCAAACTGCTCATGTCACTATTCACTCAGTCTTCCTTAGACCATCTCCCATATATATTTGTTGTTAAATCCACTGATTTTTCAAGATTTCACAACCCCAATTCTATGTCACATTATATCTTCCAAAAGAGCATTAACCGTTACCCTTGTTCAAATAATAGTTTCCCCAACTCATTGATCAATCCACAGTTTAATAACTTAAGAGTTGTCAACCTCGATACTGGTACAATTTTTTTTTCCCAAGAATCCTTAACCTTTGCCCTTAAGCATACTACTTTCTCCTAAAAGTCACTTTTGATCATCTCAGTCGTCCAAAAATATCAAAGTCAGTCATAGCATAGTCTTGCCCAAAGACTATTAGCCTTAGTATTTAAACGAACTATCGTCCTCAAAAGTCACCAATCATTTAACTATTTAAATCCTCGAATTCTTAGTTCCTTTAAGAGTATCTAATCGGCTAATTATCGTGTACTTATGATTTATACCTCATACGCTCTATATATATCTTTCATAAATAATGATTTTCTTGTAGTACCTCAAAATTCATATATCATCTCAATTCCATGGTTTCTCTAAATGATTTACTACCAGTTCAGTCTTTACGATCATTTAAATCACATTGATCTCTAATAGTTATTCAGAATCATTTATCATTTACCTTCATCTAACTTGATAGAGTATTGATTAAAATCGGGTCACATATCATCTTAGATCACATTATTTATTGAATTTCTTCCTAATATTTATTCATCATGTGTTAGCCTCTTTCCAAAATCATCACATTTCATAAAGTCAATTCTGACAATCTCGCTCAATTGGTAATTGTCTTCACGACTTTATTCATCTTTACTCTATCAGGGTCTACTTATGACTTACTCAAGAATTTTCATATTTTTGGTCCTCCTATAATTATTCATTAAGTTTCCTTCAGACTATCTCTCATTCAAGCCTCGTTTATTTATCTATAATATTTCACAGCATGTATTAACAATAAAGTTCTCGAGGATATTGAAATAATTAACAGGAAATCTAAGGGTTCTGTTTCTAAGTTCAACTCTAATAGTAATGAGGAAGATACTAGCCAATGCATAAAGCCTAATATTAACAATATATGTATAGGCCGTAAAGAAACTAGAGGAATACCAGCGTTTACTGGTACAGTAGTTTGATCATCTCCTAGTATCACTAGGGTTGATAAGGTAGGTGTGGTAGAGGTTATAGATTTATTCTGGGGACAGTTCCTTGTGAAATGTCCAATACAGTCACAATAACAGCAAATGTTGGTATTCTTAAGGCATTGCCCCCGATGAGCTTTTTGGCAGGTGAGGCATTTAAGTGTGTCCTTTTTGTAGTTGGCCTTTTTCTAGATAGGCCTCATATTTTGAGATCCAGCTTTGGGCTTGGAAGATGAGGGTCCCTGCCCCTTTCCCTAATTGTCTCTTGGCTTATAAGTTTTCGTTCCTTTGGCAAATCCTTGTCCCCTCTGTTCAGTGACTTGTGTCACTACTTCAGAGTAAGTAGTTAACCACTAGGGTTTGGCTTTGGGTCGAGCCTTTAAAACTTTATTTCATAAGGTGCTCAAGCCGGTTTAATCGGTCTGTCACAGTTGTAGTATTTCAGTTACAAACCATCTTGCTGTAAAAGATGAAAGGTTAGCATTCTCATAAGAGTCTAATCATTCATAATCTAGCCGAGTCAACATAGTCTATCAAGTTTAAGTGAATCAAGTCGAGTTTAACCGGAGTAGTTAACAATCATATACAATCTAACATAGTGTAAAAATCAGTCTATAAGTCTAACATGGTGTAAAAATCAAATCATTTTAAATCGTAGTGGTTAGCACTTACGTAAGAATCTAACATATCGTAGAAATTTATCATAGTGTTACCTCTATATTGACTTCTTAGACTCAAATGTCTTAGTACTCTAATCCTGTCTCCCACGATTCACTAGAACCTAAGACTTTGCTCTCATACCAAGCTATCACGACCTGGAACCCACCCTATACGGATCTCGTGTCACGGGGCTGGCCCTTTGGCCGTCCCTACTTTTTTCATTCTTTGTGCCAATGATATAGTAAATAATGTAAATATAACATTAAAGTGTGGAAGTCTTAATACAAAACATGGTTTGACAACTGAAATATAACCCAACATAAACTAAACATGAACCACTCTTAGGTGGTGAGTACATGGGAGAGACTATATCATTGTATTAAGCTTCTCGACTGTCTCCCTACGCTCCTGAACTACTACTATGGTTTTGTAGCATTCTCACTTGAAAAAGATAGTAATTGGGGTGAGCTAACAAAGCTTAATAAGTAAAAGCCTATCTCCAATACAGGTTAGGGTTAACAGAGAAAAATATAAATCCAAAGGTAACATAATAGCCAATCATGACAACGGTTGCAATTAATAGTAAAATGCCACAATGGCCAGTGAATAGCAAGGCACAATAAACAAGTACGAGTAATGGTGTAGCATGGATATGGGTAAAGCTCAATAATCGCAATCAACATGAATATACTGCCACAATAAAATGGTCACAGTCAAGTATAATTAATGAGTGAACGGTCAACATAAGATTATTCATAGGGAATGGCACACATCCTATGAATCCAATAAACGTAAACATTTCAGTTAAACATAAGTGATGCCTTTACTCTAGTTGGCAGACCCTAGGTCTTTTGGGGCTCGGCATACCCCCCCTTTAACCTCAATGCATATAAAATGCCCTCATAACTTTATGCGTAAAAACGCCCCTATCTCCATATGTCGGTTCACGGACTCGACCTGTAGGTCCCGTTAATCGACCCGAAGGTCCTGTAAATTGACCCGAAGGTCCTGTTAATCGACCCGAAGGTCCTGTCAATCAACCAGTTGGTCTTGCTAACTCAGAAAGCATCGAATGGATATTGTGATTGAGCACAAATCCGACATTCACAATAAATCATGTTTTTTTGTGATTCCATAAGAAGTGCATAAGATATGGAATAACATGGAGTAAACGTTAATCAATAAGCCCTTCAAGGCACAATACAACATAACAACAATGAGATAACAATCAATAAGCATCCACCAAATAGGACAATATCGATGGTGGGACAATAGCAGTGGGTACATAAAAGAGTACAAAATTTTGGCAGTAATAGAAAAAAATATGGCTTGAAAAACCACATATAAGAGATAGGACTCCATTTACCTTAAATTTGTAAGATTTACTTTAGTATTTCGTATCTTTCTCTTTTCCCTTTGCCTTACCTATACATCAATAAACACGTCTCAGTTTTAATTTTATTTATCAATTTGTACATCTCACTACTCTAAGTATCTCTTTTACTAATTTAGGCTTTTCACGGTTTTCCATTTGGACTTCTATACTAAAAGGGCAAAATGGTCATTTTACATCTCTATTTTTTGGGTTCTATTTTCACAATTCGGACCTCACCGTTGAGTCCAAAAGGTTTGAAATAATAAAAATTCACTATTTATTTAACTCAATCGGAGTCCATTTGACTTACTTTTGACATAGGGGTATTTTGGTCATTTTGATATTTTTATGAGTATTTTATTTTTTAGGACTTTGTCTAGTAAAATGGACCTCACTATTGGATCCAAAAGGTACAAAACAGTAAGTTTACACTATTTATTTGACTAATTTTCATATTGAGAATTATTTAAATAATTACTAATTTAATTAATTATTTAAATTAATTAATTAAATATAACCAGTATATATATATATATATATATATTATTTGGAAAAAATATATCACATATGCCTTAGTGGCACAGTGGTCTGTGTTCCATACAGTGACCCTAAGGTCTTGGCTTCAAGTCGCGGGGGCAGCAGCCCCAACGCATTACAAACCAAACAGCGGCTAATGGATTAAAATAAGGATAAGTTATCTTCATTCTGATTTCAATTTCTTAAGGCCCCAACCAAACACCCAGAATTCTGATTTTAATTTAAAATAGTCCTATAGCCAAACGACGTAGTTTCGATCCAATCGATCATAACACGGTGCCGTTTAGGCACTGTTCATCGTTTTGCCCCACGGTTATCCAGCGAGGCTCCGGTAGGGTTCCGGCGTCTTCTCCGGTGCCGGTGACCCTTTTTTGATCATTTTTTGCCCTAGTTTGATGCAGTTTCCTTCCAAATTTCATGGGCTTTCCATATCTAACCTTAGTTTTGTGATTGGGTCACTTGATCCTCATGAAATAAGGAGAATCCGTAGCTCTGGCCAACTGTTTTCTTTCAATTTCGTGCCTAGTTTCTAACTGTTTTGATTCAAGGTAACTTCTACACAACTTCTGCACCTATAGGAATATTTTCTAAGCATTGAAACTGAGTTTCATGCATAAAATCCCAAAACCTGAATCTATCATAAAACCTACAACTGCCTATATCTCCCTCATCTTTTGACCATTTTACTTGATTCTTTTTGAAATAAAATCCTAAATTCATGCTGGTTATGACCCTACGTTCAAATCTATATTTCATGCTTAAAATTAAAAAAATTGAAATTGACCCAGCTTACCCAGTTTCTGAGTTTGCGCGCGCAGTATTTTCTTCTGAGTCACCCCAGCCTCTCCTTCTGAATCTCAAAGCTTCAATCCCAATCCCTTTTCCTTGTTTTACTCCTCCTCTACTAAGTTCCTATCAATACTCACGTATAATATATATTAGTCGCCCCTTCCTCTTTCAGCACCTCACGGTTTCTCTCTCTAATCCTTTTTGTTCTGAAATCCCCTTAACAACTTCATCCTTATCTCATTTCAAATCCCTTAGATCCATACCCGGTGCCCCTTCCCTTATCCCCACTTAGATGCATATCACAATATATATATATATATATATATATAAACTACTAGATATATATATATATACATACATATATGGCCCACTATCTATACATACACATATGTATTACAAGTGTATAAATATGGCTATATATACATATATAAATAATAATTTTTCTTTTTCTTTTTACCTTACTTTATTTTATTTTATTATTATTATTATTATTATTATTTTTTCGGTATTCGTTCATTGCTTGCTCGGGCATCACCCGGCATTATCCGTACTTTTGAACTATTGAGATTCCAAACCATCCATTTTATTCAAGATTATAATAAGAAGCCCTAGCGGCTCAGGTTTACATGGCTTAATCGATTACAGTTTGAATCAGGGTGTTACAAAAAGAGTTACACTATAATGAAGAAACAAAGATTTTATATAAAGGGTTTCGGATGTCAAATGCATGCACTTAAATTTAGAAAAATAAACATTTGGTGCATGACACGTTCGCACGAGCAAGGTCAAAATGGCTATTGGAAATTCATGGAAACGAGCCTTTGGACTCTAATCGAATGAGCATTGAATGAAGGGTGCATTAGAATTTTCGTTTGAACGAGGTTTGATAAGAATCAAACAACTATCAAATGATAGCTCATTGAAAAACTCGTTCTATAACACCCAGACCTAATGGATTGGGTAATTTCCTACAAGGTACCAACTACAAAAATTATTTAATAAACAATTATTGAATAATGTAAAAAGTATACATAAAAATATATGTACATGAATATATATAAATGCAACCGATACATTGCGAACATGATGGGCATAGTGTGCGAAAAATACGTATGCCCATATGTGTATACACACCCAAATTAAAAATATACATGTATATAATATATATATATATATATATATATGTGTGTGTGTGTGTGTGTGTGTTTAGAATAGGTGATATGTGTGCATGTCAATGTGTGATATACGTGTGTGTTATATTGAAGGGGAAAGAGGCGTTGTAGGTTGCCTCTGCAGCTTGAGGAAAAGTGAGGAGAATTGCAACTTGTAGCTATGGTTGCCGCCCAAGGAGAGGGCACCTAATTGGAGGAGAAAGAAGGTAGAGAGAGAGAGAGAGAAAGAAAGAGAGAGGGAGAGAGGAGACAACTTTTGTAATATATATATATATATATATTGTAATATCCCGACCCGGGATACGTCACGTATACTGAGGTAGGTCGGTTAACACATGTAACTTGAACGGTAAGATACGTATATCATAGTATTTTCATGGAAATGAATGACTGGAACTGTGAATGATGGAAATGAATGATCAAGGCTGGGTAACACCCGAGCCCCACAGGGCATTGCATCGTAATGCGTGCATGCACGTATTTCTATGCATGCATACGTGAACATAGATTCGTAGCTCGATTAAAATAAATGTATGTATATATGATTTAAAATGCAATTATATCCCTACATATACATGTATATCTATGTATAAAAAGGATGTATTCATGTGTATATATATGTATATAATATAAGGTATTATACATGTATTATGTATATTATGTATAGAAGTATATGTAAAAGAAATGAAAAGGGAAAAGGGACACTGCCCTTGGGCAGTATACAGGTGGAGTGAATGAGAGTGTGTGTGTGTCGGTTGGGTGAAGTGTGTGTGTGTGTGATATATATATATATATATATATATATATATATAATATGATATATGTATATTGAGTGTCCAACAAGTCTCCCAAGCCATTTAATGCAAAAGTTGCATTTGGCAGAGAGAACACAGGACCTAGGTCAAGGAAAGGGGCCATAGAAGGGGGAGTAACCGAGAGATAGAAAGAGAAAAGGGAGAGAGGTGGTGGAAACCTTTCTCTCTATATATGTACATACGGGTGTGAGTTGAGAGATAAAAAGGAGATCAAGACTGAGAGAAGCATTGCCAAGGAACTCAGGAGCAGAAATAGGAAAGTTTGGAGGGTCACGGTAGGCTGAAATCCGAAACCCAGGTAAGTGAATTAAGTTCTGTTTTTGTGAATTAAAGCATGAATGTTTGATCTAAAGCTAGGGTCCTGATAAGCATGATTTTAGCTTTTAAATGCAGAAAGAATGATAGAAAATTGTTTAGAAACCAAAGAGAAAAAACTGAGTTGCAGGTTGATGGATAATTTCGGGTTTCATGAAAACCTAGAATTATAACTTGTTTTAAGTTGTTAGAAACGGACCTACACAAGTGCAGAAACACACTAGAAGCGTTTTAGAGCCAAAACAGTGAACAAAACGCCATGAAATAGAAGATATCACATGGCCAGAGAATCGGCCGGAGATGTTTAAACCCCTATTTCATGAAGAACTAAAAGGTTAAATTGAAAACTAAGGTTAGAAATATAATCTACATGAAAAATGGAAAAGATTGGCATTCAAAACGGCTTAAAAAATGACTGAAATTAAGTGACCGTCGCTGGAGAAGGTGACTGTGCACTACCGGAACCCTACCGGAGTTCTGGGGGAGACGACCGGAAAGTCGTGGGACTATCGGGTTAGATCTAGACCGGATCCGGGTTAGGATCGGGTCGGTACCCGACCGGAAATAAAACGGGATTGATGCTGTGTCGTTTTGGGCTTTTAATTTAAATGGATTTGGGTTGTTTGGCTATGGAGATAGGAAATGGAAATTGGGTTTGGGCTTATTCCAACCACGGATAAGGATAGGAACCAGGATATTGGAATCCGGTTCTTGAATTAAACTGAACCGTTTGGTTCAGGGGAAGGGCAGACCGGTTTAGGGTTTTTGGGTCTGAACCAACTGGTTCAGACCGCAGCTTCTGGAATTTATGAACCGGCCCCAAATATTTTGAAAAATTACACTAAGGCCCAAACAGGAAAATTTATTTAAATATTAATTTTTACAATAATGCCCCTATTTCAAAATTGGGTCAAACGAAGTCCAAACGATACAAATGAATAGTCAAAACTTATTATCTCGGACGTTCTGAGTCCAATGGTGGGGTCCGTTTTACGAGACGAAACCCCGAAGGATAAAATACCGAGAAAGTGCAAAATGACCATTTTGCCCTTTTTAGTACAAAAGTCCAAATGGAATTCCACGAAAGCCTAAACCGACTTTCTTCGGCATTCCGGACTCAATGGTAAAGTCTAAATTAGTATTTGAAATACTTATGATAGAAAGGCATAAAATTTGATGAGTAGCATTTATTCTGAAACGTATTCACTGATATATAGGGAACTCGAAAGGCAAAGGTACACTCACGGATTTCTGAGATAGAATCACGATAGAGGTAAGTGGATCACTTTCTCTTACATGTGGTGTTTCCACAAGCCAAGTTTATTCTTTTACTGCCAAACTCGTACTCTTGAATGTATTGACATCCTTGTGTCCACAATTCGATATTTCCTATTTTATGGACATTTAATTGACTGATGTATCATTGTTATCATGTTTCACTGTGCTTTGAAAGCACACATGTTATTGCTATCCACAATGTGATATTGTTCTATCTTGTGGACATTGATTGATTGCTATATCATTGTTATCATGTTAAACCATGCCTTGAAAGGCCTACTACTGTATCCTCATTGAATGAATGATATTCCATTTTTATATTCTATGGAATTACTATGATCATGACATGTTTATGAACACGGGAATTGTGCTCAGTCACAACACCCATCTGATGCTATCTAATTGAATGGGACCTACGGGTCAAGTCCGTGAACGGACAAATGGCAATTTACTGGAATTGACTGGGGGTATGCCGGGCCCCAAAAGATCGAGGGTCTGCCGAGCCCTGAAACAGAATAACAGCATCTCTTATGATTGACAGAACTTGATTGTTGAATGGCACTATTCCTTATGATTCTTCAAGTCTTGAAGGACTTGCATTGATTGATTTGATTGTGATCGGTTCATTGTGGCAGTACTTCATTGTTGTTATATTTTCATTTTACACTATTACTTCTGATTGTGTATTGTGATTACTTTTCATTGGCCCTCGTGGCAATTGTTTCCATTGGCCCTCGTGGCAATTATTTTCATTGGCTATCACAGCATCTCCTTCCTTATGATTGGCTATCATTATCTGATTCATGGATTTATATTGATCGTCGATACCAGTGTTGGAGATCTGTTTTACTTACTGAGCTTTGTAGCTCATTCCACCCCATTTACCCCCCATTTCAGGTGATGACGCTGCGAGACCCCAGTAGGAGTCTGAGAGCGTAGGGGGACATTTTGAAGTACTATACCAGTCTATGTTAGTTCTCCCATGTATTCACCACCCCCGGGTGCTGGTTACATTAGTTCTCATTTTGCTTTATGTAGAACTATGTCATGTATTTAATAGACATTCCGCTTTTAAATTAATTTTAAAAGACTTCCGCTGGATTACTGTAATTGATAAAGACTTCCGCTGTTCATTGTTTAAAATTTTTAGTACATTGCATATTAGTACTATGATACAGGAATGGAAAAAGTAGGGACGGCCTTCGGGTCGGCCCCGCGACACGAGATCCGCATAGGGTGGGTTTCGGGTCGTGACATATATATATATATATATATATATATTAAGCCTTAAAAATTACTTTGCAAGAAACGTGGGAGAGAAAGAGGGAAGTAGTAGAGTTGTGGTTGAGACGAAGAGGGAAACATGTACTTTCTCTCTCTAGAATTTTTCCTACGATACCATAGATTAAATCAATTTAGAACTTATATGAGCTTTATTGTTGATATACAATGGCTTAGGACTAAAAACAAGGTTGAAAGACCCCTAAAACACTAGGAAATAGGCTCGATGGTCGTTGAAGGACCTCAACAAGCTAGTATGAGACTGAAACCATGTCGGTTTCCATGGCTTGGGGCTTAAACTAGAAGCTTCTAGGGTCACGAAACCAAAAAAATACTTAAAATAGACTAAAGACGAGAGAAAATTTGAACTGCTGATGTCACGACCCGAAACCCACCCTGTGTGGATCTGGCATCGCGACTCTGATTCAACCCGATGGCCGAATCGGATTTTTGCCTTTTCATTTTAACTTGACATTTGTATGTAAGTTATCAACATATGATCAATAATTAAATACATAGCGGAAGACTTTATAAAATTTTACGTTGATAATATTACAGATCCAAAATTTCAAAATACAACTATCCCCAAGACGTGGAGTGATGGGAAAACACAGGACAAGCACTATACTTTACTACCAAAAATCCCTGCAGTGCATCATCTGCAATCACTCTACGCCTATTCGAAATTTCAACCCCTACTTTAAGGTATGGCATCGTTACCTACAAAATGT
This sequence comes from Nyssa sinensis, assembly GCA_008638375.1. NCBI lineage: Eukaryota > Viridiplantae > Streptophyta > Magnoliopsida > Cornales > Nyssaceae > Nyssa > Nyssa sinensis. The sequence goes on from CM018033.1 coordinate 4,738,659, forward strand.
TATGTAGTATCTGATGAGCTATGAAAACTCAGTAAGTAGTCCTTTACTCTATCAAGGACAGGTCAACATATAGGGGGTTCACATAACAAGATACACAGTTCATAGTAATACAATAACCAATCAAGATGATACAATATCAACAACGATAAGTCACATTACATAATAATTAATAGTAAGTCACATCATATGATGATGGCAATGACAATGATTTTCCAATCAAATGCAATGATGTGTAGAATAATCCCATGGTCTGATATATATATATATATATATATATATATATATATATATATACGAAGAACTCAGCATACCCTGTTGCAACCAAGTCTCACCACCTGACTTGCTCATGTATACCCAGTCTACCGTGGGACTCAACATACCCTATTGCAACCAGATCTCTCTATCTGCCGTGCTCATGTATACCCAGCCTACTCCCTTTAGTAGTGTCCAGCCATATCCTTTTGCAATCAGAAACTATCGTCTGACTTGCTCATGTAGACCCGACCTACTTCCTTTCGTAGCGTCCAGCCATACCCTTTTGCAATCAGAAACTACCGTCTGACTTGCTCATGTAGGCCCGACCTATTTCCCATAATAATAGTGAATTGTAGTTATTTACTGATGTATGAAATGATCATGACTCTCGTCCAGAGTATAACATATGACGATGCAATATTCAGGCATCATAATCCAACAGTATAATAATCACATGCTCAAGACATAGCATTTTATTCAATAATCGCATCATATCTTAACTGTATAATAATCACATGCTCAAAACTTAACATTTAATCCAATGAAATTTACGAACTAGAACAAGCATCAATGTAATTTAGTAACATTTGATGGCATAACACAATACAGCAATAACAGTTAACACATGCATAACACAGCGAGGTTTTTGCTACGTATAGAGATCGGATTTTACTTACCTTTTAATAAATCGAGAAGGTCAGATGTCCTTCTCTTTCCTTTTTGACGTCCTTCCATATAACGCTTATCTCCATGTTGAATTCCATTCACGTGAATTTAGTGAAATCTCTCTTTTCAGTGAAACGTTTCTAGCGGTCCCATTAAGACTGCTTCCACTCCAACCACCAACTTTGGAGAATTTGTATTCAAGTGTCACAAGCCCTAACCATGTGTCTTGTCCCGGCCTTCAACTGGATGGCTTCCTTAATGCTATCATCAATGACTGTATCAATTGAGAATTAAATAACAGAGCCTTAGTATTTGCATTCATCCCTTCAACTTACTACGTAAATTACCCATACTTTGGAATGTAACTATAAGCTTTTGCACCAAAGTCCACCCCAGACGTTCCCCCTCTTTAAGAGCATCTTAACTCAGGGGCCCTAGAATTAAACAATGACCAATGCAATTATAAAATGCAAACAGTTCAACAGTTTAATGCCCAGCAGTTTTTAAGCTTAACAACTAAAGACCCCATCTATCAGTAGCTAAATGGCTTATCCATGCCTTATTCAGTCAAGCTGCATCCACCATTCCATTACCACAAAATTATCAAACCAATGGTGTGCAGGTTCATGGACTACCACAGTTGCAATCCTCATCTAAAACCGCTGATTCAGAGCCCTCAATCGGACATCACCACAAGCTTCCAATCACCTGATGCCAGCCACGACTGAAGCTAGTTCAGCTTCTATCAGTCTGTTTCAGTTCATCTAGTTCCTCAAGCCCCTTGTCATGAGCCCCTGCTTCAAGCATGAGACTCAGAAATTGATTGTGCTCACTCTAGGCCCCATCATAACTCATAGAACTTGCCAATTCATATAGTATTCCTCTCACTCACAACTGCCGCAGCAAGTCCTTCAACAGCAATTCTAACTGTTGTTGTAACTGCAGCTCCAATTGCTGCATCAATCCATGACCATCGAATTATCAAAACCTGAAGCAGAAATCAAATTCAGGTCTCGATCTAGCGATATGGCCGAAATTGACAACTCCTCTTCCTTCGATCTGCTGCACCACCACACAACCGCACACACACATATATACACATAATTCATTAGCATCCCTCCAAGTCAAATCGACCCCTCAATCACCCATCCAAGCACCGCTGCTATTTCTCCCCTGTAACGCTTCACCCAATTCCAAGCTACGCCTCAAGCCGCAACACTTACACCCATATATATCATCCTTGCTGCCAATCACCGCCAAACCCATTCAACAACCCATTATAATCAACCACTGCACTATCTCTACTACAATCAGCGAAACCCTCTGCTGGTTCACCGGTCTGAGAAGACACTGAATTAGACTTGCTCCATTTCATCAAACTCCTCAAGCCTACAAGAATTAATTCACACTCAACACTTCCCAACTCAGTTCCTGCGCCACCCAACTGCAATCCTTCTTGACGGTCAGGTCTCTTAGCCGCTTACTCCTTCCATGGCCAGCACCAGATCCAGACAATTTGAACAACCGAACTCTCTGTTTGGCCTTCCCGATCAATGTGCTCCATCCTGTATTTTCAAGGAGAACAGGGTAGGGGAGGCGGCGATGGAGGAGAGTCTCAGCGAGAGAAAGGCATGCACTTGAGAGTGCACCGCTGCCTCCGTCACGCAGCAGCTTCGATGCAAATAAGAACCCACAACCGCACTCTCTCTCTCTCTGGAGATCTGTTCATCGACGGAGCACCGCCCCTGTTATTTTCTTTACAATTTCCTGCACTATAACACTATATATACTTAACACATAGATGTCCATGTGTCCCTCCTATTACATTGCCACACAAACACACACCTTTATATCCATCCACTTGTTACGGCTCCACTATGCACTTGCCGTACCGCTTCACCTCTTTTTTTTTTGTTTTTCTTTCGCTTTCTTTCCAGTTTCTTCAAGAAGCTTCCCTTTTATATATATATATATATATATATATATATATATATATATTATTTTACCACTTTTCAGCCCCATGTTTTCAGCTTTCTCGGCTGCTTTATATTCACATATAGTTATAAGGTGCCAATAAATCTCCCATAAAGCCGAGATTCAGTGGTAGCATTCCATATTTTATCGGTTTTTGGATCCCATTCATGTCTCAATATATTCATATTATTTCTCATATTTAATTCTTCATATCAATCCATTTATCCATTTCGGCACTTAGTTGATCGGGTAATTAATTTTCCGAGCATGCACCATCTTTTGGTGATCTAGATTAAATCTCATCTTTTCTGATAATTTATCCCATCATGGCTTAATGTATTCTTTTTAAGGTCATTAATTATTAATTAGTGACTTGAATATTATTTAATCGGGTCGGGGTGTTACAGCTATTCGCGGGTTTGGAACCTAGTTTCACCATTAGGGCTTTAAACTCGAATTTTTAAATGGGTTATGAATCCCCATCCTCTTAGGGTCACAATCCACCAAACCACGCTTGGCTTGGTGGAGAAACAAGCCCAAATCGAATGGAGAACCACCAAAGCTATCAAACTTCAGTCGAGCTTTTAAGCTCATTTCAATCCACAAAACCCACACCAAAGTGTTCATCGATCTTCCAGAATTCGATTACAATAGAAATCGAGGACCAAAAATTCACAAATTTGAATCAAGGAAAAATTAGGGTTGCAGGTTACTATTCATCATCCTGGGGAAGACGATGAATAGTAACAGGTTTGGATTGGGTCAGTTCGGATCTTAGGTTGGAGTCCAACTCAAGCACAAGTCAGGTTAACATAATGCTATGTCGTTTTAAGTTGTTTTAAAATGTTGGTTGGTATCGTGGTGTGAAACTAACCTAAAAGGGGGATTGAATAGGTTTGTTCTAACTTTTTCAAATTCTTCAATTTTTCAACCACAATACTAGTAACTACTAATATGGCACAACATATGAATTGCAAAATCTATCAATTTTTTAATAAATTTCAATAATTCAATTATATGTTCAATCCATCCAATATAGAAATCTTATACTGTTCAACAAACAAACTATTCAACTCAAGTGTAATTGATCCACTAATCCAATTCAATTGTCAATTTCACAATTCAAGTAGAAATTAGACTATGTGATCAATTGTCAATTCCACAATTCAATTTGCTAATCCAATTTCACAATTAAAGTTTTCAATTACTCAATTGAAGATCAAATTTCACAATTTATGAAAACCTAAATCTCTATATAGCGGTGTAACACCCCAACTTTGCGTAATTAATAATTAGTTATTAATTATTAATTAATACCAGCTTATAGAATGATCTAGGGAATTAATCATAATCTCAGCGGTCATGATAGACCGATAAAATAATTAAATATGTCTGGAGGAAAAGGGTAAAATACCCGAACCCAATTACTGATTAATTCGGCGAAATAACACCGCCTTAACACTAACGAAATCCGAGTTAGCTAACCCAAAAAATTCTGAATGTTTAATAAATGACACGGAACCTCTGACACTAAAGATAACTGAAATATGAAACTCCCGGAACAAACCGTGTAGAAAAAGGAGTTACGGAATGAAAGTTATGAAGGAAATACTGAAACTGAATTTCTGCGCAACCAAACGTGGCCTTAACCAAAAATATGGGAAAAATGGCCAAATGGGAGGCCAAGGGAATTGAACCCTTGACCTTTGAGTGGAAAGTAATTTTATCCAAAAACTTACCAGTTGGGCTGCCCACACCTTTGTGCATATATTTGCAACTTATTTGTATATAGCATTGAATTATCCTAATCTGCCACCCAAACTGACCAATGAGGTTGCATGCAAACCCCACATGATTGCTCCCCTCAGCTCCATCATTTCTCTGCCCTATACTGAACCCTACAAGTGATATACATATATGTATATGTATAGGAATCCTAGGGGAGATATATATGAATTATATATTGGGTATAGGGATTAGGCACACCATGAGAGAGGATTGAGAAATCAGAATATTGGTGTGTGAAATATGGAGACTGTGCAGCAGTGGGGGCATGCATGTGATCTGCTAGAGAGGGAGAGTTTGGGTGAGACCATGGAAATACAAGCATGGTGTGCATGATGTCTTCATTAGAAATGAACATAGGAGAGGAAGAACTGGGCCCTGTGTGACTGATCTGAGGCATGGCTGGATCTGAACAAGCACAACCAAGGCACTGAACTGAGCTGAGAGGGAGGAACAGTGGCCGTTTATGAGGTAAACACCTCAACTGCAAAATTTTCTGTTTTGATTTATTGGTACTGCTCTGATTATTTTTAATCCATATGAATCATATATACATGCCCCTGAGAGACCCTAGAACTGATCTGGAACAATTGGGACAGACAGATGGCAATGGAAACCTCAGAACTGTAACACGGCCGCCATTAATGACCTTGAGGTTGCAGGTCTGAATTGACCTCAACCAAACCGACTACTGATGGTTTGAAAATGAACTAGATCTTCCTAGGGTTACAAATACCACCATCCGCGACCTGAAACCACACTGGAGGACCCTCAAATTGGGCATTATTCTTTTCGGCCAAAGAACCCAAAACTTGAGATAGCCTTGTAAACTGAAATTAATAAATTGGGAATTGAAGCCCCTATTCTAAGGGTCACAACAAGCCAAGAATCGTGTGTTTTGGTTGAGAAACAAGGCCACACGACTGGATTGAAAATCTGCACGATAATTGGCTGTACAGAGCTTAATTCTTAGTTTTGAAGCTTAAAACCAATGCAAAAGTGTTGGAATAACGTTCAGGAACCATTTGGGACCGAAACATGTTGAAAACCTTGTCTGAAACTCCACGAATTGGAGAAATTGCAAAACTGCGAATTAGGGCTACAGTAGCAGTTTTGGTTAGGGAAGACGGAGTCAACTCGCGAGTCAGACCGAGTTGGCCGAGTCGACTCGGACACGTGTCAGCCTAAGACCGTACCACCGCTTAATTGAAACTGCGCCGTTTTGGTTTAAACGTTTTAAACCTAGAGTTGGCCTGTTTGGTCACGGGCTTTACAAATTGAAATCAGGTTATAAGGATATCCTGATTACAGATAAGGGTCAATTGGGAATAAGATGGGTTATGCTATTCCGGTTTTCTAAAGGTTAATAAACCGGTTGGTTTTCTGAGTTTTGAACCGGTTCAGTCCACTGAACCCTTGAACCCTACGGTTTGAACCCCTAAATCATGTAATTACATTTTGGACCCCAAATAATTGTCGATATTACGGATTTGTCCCCAACTGTTTTAAAAATTACACTGTTGCCCAGAATTCTAAGAAACTGTTCAATTAAGCCCTGAAAATTTAATTAAATAATAAATTAATTATTTTATTATTTTATTAAATAGGTAAAATTACGATTTTACCCCTGGGCATTAATTATGTCAAACGGAGTCCAAATAAAGCAAATAAATAGTGTATTTTCACTATTTCAAGCATTCTGGACTCAACGGTACAGTCCAAATTGGGAAATTATGTACCGAAAAATACAGACCTGTAAGTGACAAATGACTGTACTGCCCCTGATGGTACCCAGACCCAAATAAAAATATCAGATAGCCTATCTCGACTATCTCGGGCATTCTGGACTCAACGGTGAGGTCCGTTTAATGAACTGAAGTCCCGAAAAATACAGACACATAAATGATAAATGACCGAATTGCCCTTAATGATACCCAAGGCCGATTAAGCATAACAGATAGTCCAATCTGACTATGTCGGACGCTCTGGACCCAATGGTGAGGTCCATTTTATGAACTGAGGTGCTGAAAAATATGACGCACGAAATTACCAAAATACCCCTGATACTGTACGAAGCCCAAATGAAGTCTGATTGGGACGAAATTGATAGCGATAGAAGCCCAGATACTAGTGAAACTGTAAACATGATTAAATAATGATTCGGAGTCAGAATCTTACAAAATGTAAAATGACCAAAATACCCTTGAGCACAGTAAGTGCAAAGTAGAGGTCAAATAAAGGTCAAACTGATTTGATAAATTATCATAGGGATAATTATGAACACTGAAGGGCTAAATAAGACTCCGAGACAGTTAATGCGTAAAACGAGAAATGACCGATGTGTCCCGATGATCAAAAGCAGATACCAAACGAAGTCCAAAGGACTTGAGAATTTACATATGAGATATATGGGACATTCTGAGGACCACGACAGGGTCCGGGGTAAGAATGGAAAATTACCATTTTGCCCCTAAGGCTAAGTAAGCCCTTAACTGATAGCGAATCAAGTCTAAGAGACTTAGAACTTCATGTATACGATATATGGGATATTCTAAGAACCACGACTGGGTCCGAGGCAAGAATGACAAAATTACCATTTTGCCCCTATGGTTAAAATAAGAACCTAACTGATACCGATTGGAGTCTAAAAGACGTAGAACTATATATTTAAGATATAAAGACTATTCCGAGGGCCTTGACAGGGTCCGGGGCAAGAATGATAAAATGACCATTTTGCCCCTAAGGCTGAAGAAGTAACTGACTGATAACGATTGAAGTCTAAATGACTTGGGTTATAATCCTGATGACTGCTAAGCCTAATTTAAGAATAAAATAGCCCCGGATGAAACCCGATGAGAGGGCGATAGGCTACTAGGCTATCTTAGGTAAACCGATAGATACATAAGATGACAAATGAGACCTGAATGGATGAGTTCTGATCTGTATATGATTGATGATTATTGTTCAGGATATACATGGAGATGCCTGACGTATCTGGAGGTTATCGGATTTGTTTGCACAAGGAGATAACCGTAACAGTTTGTGAGTAACTTGAAACTTCTGGCTTGGTGTATAAATACACCGTCTAGTTACTGTATTTTGATTCACCGTACTGTTTTGAACGTTATACTGTTTAAAAAGCATATATTTAAAGTAGCATATGCCTTGTTCTGATTGATATATTGTTCTGACGTGTTCAGTTCTGATATGTCTTGTCCTGATTGATATTGTACCATTTTGCTCCGTCATGTTCAGTTCCGATATGACTTGTCCTGATTGATATTGTTTCGTTTTGTTCCGTCATGTTCAGTTCCGATATGTCTTGTTCTGATAGATGCATTGTTCTGTTTTGTTCCGTCATGTTCAGTTCCGATATGACTTATCCTGATTGATATTGTTTCGTTTTATTCCATCATGTTCAGTTCCGATATGACTTGTCCTGATTGATATTGTTTCATTTTGTTCTGTCATGTTCAGTTCCGATATGTCTTGTTCTGATAGATGTATTGTTCCGTTTTGTTCCGTCATGTTCAGTTCCGATATGACTTGTCCTGATTGATACTGTTTCATTTTGTTCCGTCACGTTCAATTCCGATATGACTTGTCCTGATTGATATTGTTTCGTTTTGTTCTGACATGTTCAGTTCCGATATGACTTGTCCTGATTGATATTGTACCATTTTGCTCCATCATGTTCAGTTCCGATATGACTTGTCCTGATTGATATTGTTTCGTTTTGTTCTGTCATGTTCAGTTCCGATATGACTTGTCCTGATTGATACTGTTTCGTTTTGTTCCGTCATGTTCAGTTCCGATATGACTTGTCCTGATTGATATTGTTTCGTTTTGTTCCGTCATGTTCAGTTCCGATATGACTTGTCCTGATTGATATTATTTCGTTTTGTTCCGTCACGTTCAGTTCCGATATGACTTGTCCTGATTGATATTGTTTCGTTTTGTTCCGACATGTTCAGTTCCGATATGACTTGTCCTGATTGATATTGTACCATTTTGCTCTGTCATGTTCAGTTCCGATATGACTTGTCCTGATTGATATTGTTTCGTTTTGTTCCGTCATGTTCAGTTCCGATATGACTTGTCCTGATTGATATTGTTTCGTTTTGTTCCGTCATGTTCAGTTCCGATATGACTTGTCCTGATTGATATTGTTTCGTTTTGTTCCGTCATGTTCAGTTTCGATATGACTTGTCCTGATTGATATTGTTTCATTTTGATCCGTCATGTTCAGTTCCGATATGTCTTGTTCTGATAGATGTATTGTTCCGTTTTGTTCCGTCATGTTCAGTTCCGATATGTCTTGTTCTGATAGATGTATTGTTCCGTTTTGTTCCGACATGTTCAGTTCCGATATGTCTTGATCTGATTGATGTATTGTTTCGTTTTGTTTCGTCATGTTCAGTTCCGATATGACTTGACCTGATTGACATTGTACCGTTTTGATCCGCCATGTTCAGTTCCGATATGTCTTGTTCTGATTGATGTATTGCTCTGCTTTGTTCCATTATGATCCGTCCTGTTATGCCTCTGTCCTTGATTATGCCTGTGACTTGTACTGGTGTTTTGTTCCGTCTGATCCGGTTATGTATCGTCCGTTAATAATCTGTCTGTCTTGATTGATATATGGTCCAGTTCCGTTATGATCTGTCCGAATTCTTGACTTGGTATATAAGTTACTGCATAGATACTGTATTTTGATGCACTGTACGATTTTAAAAGTTATACTATCTGAATGCATGTTTTTAAATGCAAACTTTTATACTGTATTGTACGCGGCATGATTTTGTCCCGTCCTACTATTGTTTTGTTCGGTCTGTCTTGTTCCGTTTTATGGTCTATCTGATTTTGTTCTGCTATGATGTGTTTGACTCTGGGTACCATTCTGATTATGAGCGGTCTGGCATAAGTAGGCTTGATTACGCGCCTAACTGATATATTATTGTTATGCCCTGTTATGTTCCGCCCAGTACTGATCTGTTCTAATATTTGAATTAATTGCCTATACTCTCGTTGATATATTGGCATCATGCACTGTTCCGTCTGTTCTGATTTGTTGTTCCGTTTAGTTCAGTCTTGCTTTATTCTACTGAAACTGCATTTAAAGTAGATTTATAAAACTGCTATTTCAGAAACATCTGAACTACCCTTGTGCTTTGTAAACAAGAAATGGTTTTGAAACCCTTGACAGGGAACCTGTGTTACTCATTGGGCTTTTCGAAGCTCACCCCATTCCCTAACATTTTTCAGGAATGATATCTGTTGGATCTGATGGCACTGATCTGTGGAGACTGGATTACTGAGGATTGAATCTGTTTAATCAGGTGAGTGATGTAATACGACTGACTTGACTGATATGTACTAGATATAGACATAGCTCATGGATTTAAACGGTACTCTAGAGATTATAGTTCTGCTCTGTTGTTATATGTCGGATTATAGATATGCTCTGAGGTTAGAATTGTTAGCTGTTGGATTTTAGACTGGCTCTGTGGTGCATAACCTTACAGTGAATACATGAGTTACATTCCCTTGACAAAAAAAAAAAAAAGTTTTAAATTCCGCTGCATCTGACCCTACAGTCGGAGTGCAATTCACTAGAAAGTTCAGAAATTGCCTTCGGTTGGTCGCGTGGCGGCTGACTGGCATCACGTCCTCGACATCCGCGTAGGGTGGGGTTCGGGATGTGACAAGCGGGAGCAATAAATTTTAGAAAATTAAAATTTGTAAAGCATGAAGAGTAAAAGAAATTGCAAACCAAAGTGATGATGGAGAAACCACCACAGAAAACTATCTGCGGTGGAAAACTCTGAAGTTGGCCATGCTCATGGAAGAGTTCCATTATGAGTGAGATCGAATTACAACGTGATGAAGAATAGGAGTTAGTACCTTAAGCACCATTATACTTGTTCCTTTCTTCAATCTCCCTTGAATACACAAGCTACCTCAATAGTCGGAATCTTCATACAATAGAACGCTCCTCACTGTCATGACCCAAAACCCACTCTATGTGAATTAGGGTTCAGTGACCGACACTGTCAGTTAGACATGCCGTACAAAATCAAAAGAATTACACAAGAGTGATAAATTTTTTTTTCTTTTTTTGATATTAAATGCAAAAGCTACACATAACCAACTCATCTAATAACTAATTCAACACCAATCATTTATGAAAGATATTAAAGGTAAAATTATCGTGATCACCATCACCATCATAATTTGTCAATATTTATATACACAACCATATAGGTGTCTACAAAAGGTACAAAATGGTACAAAATGTTAATTCCCAAAAGTCCAGGTTGTCATCGAGTCTAAAAATACATCATATGATTACCAAAAGGTTCCACATCACAATCAACCAAGATCCTTGCGCAAAAGATCTGTTGCATTCACACTCTCAGCTATTCTGTGTGGACTTTGCTACCTCCATGCTAATTTAATTACATGAAATATGTTGGATAAATCCATGTGAGCTACTAAGCTTGTGAGTAATTCCTGCATCCTGTCATAGGTTTTGCAAAGATAAAGTTTTACACAAAATACCATGGGCACCAAGTTTCTTCAAATAGATAACATATACACAAGAATATCTTAAAGCATGTTTTCAAAACAAATCACGTATCAATCATACTGAAGGTTCAAGCAGATATAACATATGCATTTCTAAATAATGTTGTTTTCAATAACACAGTTCGAATATCAAAACATAAAGTAGATGATGTAGAGTCGTTCACAAAATGTATAATAGCACATGCATTTCTTAAAACATGGTTCAGATAATTAATGCAGAATGGATAACATAATATCGAATAAAAAATGTACATGAGAGGGTACTTTTGAAATCTGATTTTGAATAGCGGATAACACGAGACAGATGACAGACACATATTGCACACATCGAAGAATCACATATTGAGTCGGAGCACTATGTAAGTCTCATCAAGAGTCAGAGCGCCATGTAGGTAAGTCTCAAACATGAATTCCACAACGAGTTAGAGCACCATGTGGGTAAGTCTCATCAAGAGTCAGAGCGCCACATGGGTAAACCTCGTGTAGACACAAGAATTGAGTCAGAGCACAATGTGGGTAAGTCTTATCAAGAGTCTGAGCGCCACATGGGTAGGCCTCTAACAAACATAAGAATCAGATTAAAACAAGTATTATTCGGGTCACATAGTCAAAATTGGTTCACAACAATCATTTTTCTCATTAAAAGGGGTGTCATGGTTTATAGACATTTTTGCTAAAGAATTTAGTCAGGATTCAAGGCATACAAACATTTTTCAAATCAGTACATATGAACATCATTTTAAAATATAACCATGAAGGTGTTCTCGGATATTTCATAAAGTGCAGAATAGACATTTGAGCAGATATAGAAATTCACTCATTCAGAGTACAAGGTTTCTCACAAAACAGATTAAGTATTTTGAATAGGAGATAAAACACTTCAGCATTTTTCAGCAGGAGGTAAACAACACTGATCTAGGGTATGAGATTACTCACAAAACAGATTATGCATTTTACAAATAGGAGATAAAACACTTAAGCATTTTTCAAATAGGAGATAAAATACCACTGATTCAAGATGTTGGATTACTCACCTCAAATTTTCAGTCCGTTTCCTTAATCTCCTTTCCCTTGTCTTTAGTTCCTAGTTTCATAAGTCAAATGCACATAACTTCGTATTAGAATATAACTAAGGCATTACTATCGGCCACTTATTAATTTGTAACTAAATTTTTCTTAACGAGTTTTATTCGTTGGTCTAGTAGCCTTTAGACTTTAAGTTAGGTCCCGCCATTTTTCTGAATTCATTTTATAACTAAATTAACGCTCGGGACGTAATAGGTATTACCACGTTTGTTGTTCCATATTTTTTAAAATTTATTTGGGCTTAACGAACCTTACCATTGAGTTTGGAACGTCCAAAATAGTTAAGATAGACTACCTTTTGTATTTAATTGAATTCGGGCATTATTAAGGGTAAAATGATAATTTTTATATTTTACGTGTCTTAATTTTTAGGATTCTATCTCGTAAAATGGACCTTTTCATTGGGTCCAGAATGTTAAAAAAAGTCAGGTTACACTGCTATTTTATTTTATTTAGGCAACAGAAACATTTTACTATAATTAAATTAATTTAACTTAATTAAATTATTTAATTTATATTATATATATTCTGTAAATAATGTTCACATGTGTGAAGTTGGCAAAGTGGCCACATGCTTAGGGTTAAGTTCCTCACACGCACAAGGTCGGAGGTTCAAGCCTGGGGAGTTGCGACTCCCCTTTATTTTCAAATTTTTTAGTTGCCAAACAACAGATAAGAGACTAACCAAGGATAGAATATCCCAGGTCTGAATGGGTATATTAAATCAGGGCCATGTCCCTATTGCGAAACACCCTAATTCCCATTTAATTAAAACCCCAAAAATGATGTAGTTTTAATTACTCATTTCTATGTTTGGGCGGGTTTAGACCCGAACCCAAAACCTGACCTAACTGACCCGATTTGACATTGTTCTTCTTCCTCACTTCTCCAGTGAGGGTTCCGCTTGCCTTCTCCGGCGCCGGCGATTGTTGCCGATCATTTTCTAGTGGCATATCAAAAGGGTTCAACCCCTTTTCTCATGAGGATTCCAATTCTGGTGGGGGTTTCTTTCTTTGACTAAGTTATAGCCACGAAATAAGAGATTACAGTCGGGCTCCAGCGAGTGGTTGTTTTCCTATTTCGACACGTTTCACTCACCCTTTTAAACCTGTTTTACCTCTATTTGATTTCTAAAAGCTTGGGGAACCAATCCCCCTTCCTAATACCAAGAAAACAACCAAGTTTCGATCACCCCAAGTTTATTCCACCGTACCTGCAACTCAGGATATTCCCATAATCCCTTGACCATTTTTGCTGCTTTAAGTTGCAACACACTCTAATTTTTAGGCCTTTTTGATCTATGAATTTAGTTGCAAGTTTTATTCAAGCTAGACCAAAAACTCAGTTTTTCAATATTTTGGGTTTTGAATTCTAGGGTTCTTTCCAAGCTCAACAATGTCATTTTGTTTCAATTTTCATTCTTTTTCAATTTCATACGGGTGAAAAGGTTCTCTGGGAGAACAGTTTTGTAAAAAAAAATAAAAAATTGAATAATGATTGGGGAAGAAATGTAACATGTAATGAAAACCGAATATGATTGCTGAGTACGAAAAACTAAACACTCGAATAACCTTTGAAACAAAGTTAAGGAAAACTAAAATAATGACTATAAATTAAAAAGTCATGAGACTTTGAGATTTAAATTATTCAAATGATATGAAAGGTTCAAGGTAAACCAAATATGATCTTACAGTTAAGAATGCCTACAAAAGTAGACTGTCATACGAAGAATTGACGATTGGGGTAAAAGACTGCCCAAAGAATTTTTAATAAGTCTGTTAAATCTTAAAGAAGAAATGAACTAAACATAATTGTTATACTTTAATCCATAAAGGAATGGGAGAACAAAAATCTATGGAAGGCTCAATCTTGAACAAAAGACAAAAAAGGCATTTGTGCCAGTCTTTAAGTTAAAAGAAATGGAGGAACTAATTTCCTCAACCTATCTAATTGATAAAAAGATGTATACATAAAAATTCGTAAACAAAGGCAAGTGTGCCAATGAAATAATACAAAATGAAATGAAAGATGATTAATAAGTTACCCTTACATGGAATAAAATGTCGTAATATAATGAACACACAAGTGAACCATCCTGGCACGAGCCAAAAGATGTTCATGAACACAAAAAGGGAACATGACACTAAAAATGCCAAAATGAAAATACAAAGAGACTTAAATAGGAGATGTTGTAGAATGCACAACTGAAAAGATTGAGAAAACCCCACATGAATTTAAATGGAACAGTGTGAATCCATCAAGGACTCTATCTTTGGTAAAGACTAAAGCACCTGAATGGGAAATTCAATGCACACTAAATGATGAATGGAAGTGGTGTAGCCAAGCTACACCGTAGACTTCCTATGACCACTCCTAAAATGACAAATAAGAAAAAAAGATCGAAGTACTAGATATATTTACCTAGCACATGACGCGCCACATGACACCAACTGTCACATCCCGAACCCCACCCTACGCGGATGTCGAGGACGTGACTGCCAGTCGGTCGCGACGCGACCAACCAAAGGCAAATTCTGAACTTTCCGACGAATTGCACTCCAACTGTAGGGTCAGATGCAGCGGAATTTAAAACTTTTTCTTTGTGTCACAAGAATGCAACTCACTTATCCACCATAAAGGTATGTACCACAGAGCAAGTCTAAATCCAAAACAGTTAACAGTTCTAAGTTCAGAGCATATCTAAAATCAGGCATATAGTACAGAGCATATCTAATATCTTTAGAGTACCGTTTATTTCCATGAGCCATAATTATCTATCCAGTACATGTAAATCAGGTTTGTAATATCCCGACCCGGGATATAGCATGTGCACCGGGCTGGACCGGGCTATAAATGTAATCCCGAATTATAAGCCGTGAAATGACATAAATAAAAGTGGATGCGTAATAGACTGTATTGTTTAATTACGATGCATAGGTACGAAAGGCAAACAGTCACGGGTGTCCGGGTGCCGTTGCACCGGAAGCCGAGTTTATTGAAAAACGTGCAAGTGAATGTCAACGCATAAATTTTTATTGTAAATCTAAATGATTATAAATATCATATATATATATATATATATGGTTGGATGATATATATATATATATATATTATAATACAATATAATTAAATGAAAAGAAATAAAAATGGAAAGAAAGAAATTGCATGTGGGTCATGTGTGTGAGGTGTCTTGTGTGCATGAGTGTGCTGCCACCGCAGCTACAGGTGGCAAGGGCCACCGACTGGGAATCGGTTAAAGGGACTGAAGAAAGAGATGGGAAGGGAGAAAGATAAGGTAGAGAGAGAAGAGGTGAGTGTTTGGTATACATATATATGTATACGGGTTTGAGAGAAGAGAGGTTAGAAAAGGAAAGAAAGGTCAGGAACTCAAGGGGAGAAGAAGGGAGAGAGATTGGTTCAGAAACAGAAAGGTGGGAGAGTCACAGTGAGCTCAAAATCCGAAACCCAGGTAATTGATTTCAGCTCTGTTATTTCAAATTAAAGCGTAAAGCTTAGATATAATGGTAGGGTCTGAACAAGCATGAAATATAGGGATTATTGCAAAAAGAATGAAGCTAAATGGTGTAGAAACCATAGAGAAAATTGGAGTTGCAGGTTGATGGAATAATCTCGGTTCCATGAATTCTATGGTTAAAACTTGTTTAAAAGTTTATGAAAACTATCCTTATGCATGCAGAAAACTAAATGGAGAAGGAAGAATGAAAAATGATGAAGAAATCATAGGGAAAATAAGAAAAATCATATGGCCGGAGATTCGGCCGGAGATGATTAAGCTCTATTTCGTGAAGAATCGAAAGGCTAAATGGAAAACTAAAGTTATAAATATGTTCTACATGAAAAGGGGAATAAAACTGCATTGAAAATAGGTTTAAAAACCATCGGATTTAGGTTGCCGTCACCGGAGATGGTGACGGAACCCTAATACAGTTCACCGGAGATGTGAGGGAGATGATCGGAAAATCGGGGGGGTCTACCGGGTTAAAAGAAACGGGTCTGGGTTGGATCGGGTCGGTACCCGACCGGACATAAACGGTTAACCGAAGCTGTGTCGTTTTGGGTTTGAAATTAAATGGGATTGGGCTTGTTTGGTCACGGGTATAAGGGATTGAAATTGGATTGGAGTTGTTCAAACCGTGGATAAGGTGAGAGAATTGGATATGTTAATCCGGTTCTCTAAATTTAACTGAACCGTTTGGTTCAGTGAAGAACCGAATCGGTTAGGGTTTCTAGTCAGTGAACCCAATGGTTCAGACCGCAACTCTGGCTATTTACATTTTGACCCCAAATGTTTTGGAAAATTCCATTAAAGCCCAACAGAAAAATGTCAATTTTACAAAAATACCCCTGACTCAAAAGTGGGTCAAATGAGGTCCAAATAGGGCAAATAAATAATCAATTTTTATTATCTCGGACGCTCTGAGTCCAATGGTGAGGTCCGTTTCACGAGACGGAGTCCCAAAAAGTTACAATTGGTAAAAATGACCAAAATACCCCTGCTTCATAGGTGAGTCAAATGGACTCTGATTGAATTAAATAATTAGTGAATTTTTATTATTCTGAACCTTCCGAATCCATTGGTAATGTCAAAATTATGAAAAGAGGTTCCGAGAACAACGGACATATTAAAAGTCTAAATAAGTATTAGAAATACTGATCATAGCAAGGCATAGAATCTGGTGAATAGAAATTATTCTGAAATGTATTTACTGATATATAGGGAACTCAATGGGAAAAAGAAAACCTACAGGAGACTGAGTTAGCAATGCATTAGAGGTAAGTAGATACCCTTTCTCTTCCATGTGGTGTTATCAAGCCAAGTTCATTCTTTTACTGCCAAAATTGTACTCCTGAGCGTATCTGATGTTATTGTCTCCACAATGTGATATTGTTCTATCTGGTGGACATTGACTTATTGTTGTACCATTGTTATCATGTTGAACCGTACTTTCAAATGCCTATTGTTATGTTTCCATGGACTGATGATATTCCATTTTATATACTCTTATGGAATCATTTATGATCATGAAATGTTTATGTATACTGGAGTTGTGCTCAGTCACAATATCCATCCGATGCTTTTAAATACACTGAAGACCTTCGGGTCGAGTCCGTGAACGGACATATGGCCATACACTGGAATGTACTGAAGGGGGTAAACCGGGCCCCCAAAGACCGAGGGCAAATCAAGCCCTGACACAGAACAAAAGCATCTCTTATATGATTGCTCAACTAAAATTGTTGAGTTACATTGTTCTTGTGATTATCTTGTATTGCGAGATATTCCTTATTGATTTATTGTGATCAATTATAATGGCAGTACTTTCTTGTTATTGTATTATCGTTGAGAATTCCAGAACATTGTTATGCCATTCCTACTGATTACACATTGTGAACCTACTGTTCATTTGCCACTGTTCACATGTTGAGTGTTTCATGTTGATGTTATGTCCTTTACTCCTAATTGTACATTGTGTACTATTGTTTATTGGCCTTTATGGCAACTGTTTCCATTGGCTACTATAGCATCTTATTGATGATGATTGGCTATCATATTCTTATTCTTGGATTCATATTCTTTTATGATCCTCGATACCAGTGTCGGAGATCTGTATTTACTTGCTGGGCTCTTGTAGCTCATTCCACCCTCCTCACCCCCATTTCAGGTACTGATGCCGCGAGACCCCGGTAGGAGTCTAAAGACATAGAAGGACATGTGAGGAAATGCATCAGTTTATGTTTTAGTTCTCCCATGTATTCACCACCCTCGGGTGCTGGTCATGATGGTTCTTAATTTATTTATGTAGAACCATATTATGTATTGTAAAGACTTTCGCTAGCATTGTGTATTGGAAGACTTCCGCTGATGTACTATTACTGATAAGACTTCCGCTGTTATTATTTTGAGGTTTTAGTACTTTACATATTAGTACTATGATACAGGAATGGAAAAAGTAGGGACGGCCTTCGGGTCGGCCCCGCGACACGAGATCCGCATAGGGTGGGTTTCGGGTCGTGACAAGGTTAGCCGTATCATATCACTCACCTGAATAACAGAATCAGTCCACAAGAATCCAGTCTCTACAGATCAGTGCCGTCAGATCCTTTACTTGAAGTGCCACTCGGCCTACCATGTCATATCACGGTGTCTTCTAATCCATCAGAGATAATCCCTGAAAAATGTTAGGGAATGGGGTGAGCTTCGAAAAGCCCAGTGAGTAACACAGGTTCCCTATCATGGGTTTCAAACCCGGTCTTGTTTGTGAATCACAAGGATAGTTCAATCGCTTTAGAATAACAGTTTTATAGATCTACTTGAATACAGTTTAAGTAGAATAAAACGAGACTGAACTAAACAGAACAACAAATCAGAACAGACGGAACAGTGCATGATGCCAATATATCAATCGAGAGTATAGGCAATTAATTCAAATATTAGAACAGATCAGTACTGGGCGGAACATAACAGGGCATAACAAACAATATATCAGTTAGGCACATAATCAAGCCTACTTATGCCAGACCGCTCGTAATCAGAATGGTACCCAGAGTCAGACACATCATAGCAGAACAAAATCAGACAAACCATAAAACGGGACAAGACAGACCGAACAAAACAATAGTAGGACGGGACAAAATCATGCCGCGTACAATACAGTATAAAAGTTTGCATTTAAAAACATGCATTCAAATAGTATAACTTTTAAAACCGTACAGTGCATCAAAATACAGTATCTAGGCAGTAACTTATATACCAAGTCAAGAATCCAGACAGATCATAACGGAACTGGACCATATATCAATCAAGACAGACAAATCATTAACGGACGGAACATAACGGAATCAGACGGAGCAAAACACCAGTTCAAGTCACAGGTAAACAATCAAGACAGACAGCTCATTAACGGTCGAGATATAACAGAACCAAACGGATCAATACGTCAGTCAAAACAAGGACATATCAGTAACGGACAGACCATGAAACGGATAGATCAAAACGGACGGAACAAAACGGAACAATATCAATCAGGACAAGTCATATCGGAACTGAACATGATGGAACAAACGGTACAATATCAATTAGATCAAGTCGTATCGGTACTGAACAAGTCAGAACAAAACGGTACAATATCAATCAGATCAAGTCATATCGGAACTGAACATGATGGAACAAATGGTACAATATCAATCAGATCAAGACATATCGGAACTGAACAAGTCGGAACAAAACGGTACAATATCAATCAGATCAAGACATATCGGAACTGAACAAGTCGGAACAAAGCAGAACAATACATAAATCAGGACAAGGCATATCGTACATTAAATATATGCTTTTTAAACAGTATAACATTCAAAACAGTACAGAGCTTCAAAATACAGTATCTAGACAGAACTTATACACCAGTTCAGGAGTCAGGGTTACTCACAAACTGTTACGGTTATCTCCTTGCACCAACAAATCTGATAACCTCCAGGTACGTCAGGCATCTCCATTTATATCCTGAATAATAATCATCAATCACAGACAAATCAGAACTCATCCATTCAGGTCTCATTCGTCATCTGAGGTATCTATCGGATCACCTAAGACAGCCTAGTAGCCTATCGCCCTTTCATTGGGTCTCACCCGAGGCTATTTCATTCTTTAATTAGGCTTAGCAGTTATTAGGATTATATCCTAAGTCATTTAGACTTCAATTGTTATCAGTCAGGCACTCCTTCAACCTTAGGGGCAAAATGGTAATTTTACCATTTGTGTCCCGGACCCTGTCGTGGTCTTCGGAATAGTCTTTATATCTTAAGTACAAAGTTCTACGTCCTTTGGACTCCAATCGGTATTAGTTAGGTTCTCATTTTAACCATAGGGGCAAAATGGTAATTTTGCCATTCTTATCCCGAACCCTGTTATGGTCCTCAGAATATCCCATATATCGTATATATGAAGTTTTAAGTCTTTTAGACTTTAATCGGTATCAGTTGGGTACTTATTTAGTCTTAGGGGCAAAATGGTAATTTTGTCATTTTTTCCCCGGACCCTATCATGGTCCTCAGAACGTCCCATATATCTCATGTATAAATTTGTAAGTCCCTTGGACTTCATTTGGTATCTACTTTAGATCATCGGGACACATCAGTCATTTCTCGTTTTACGCATTGATAGTTCCGGAGTCTTACTTAGCGCTTCAGTGTTCATAATTATACTTACGATAATTTATCAGATCAGATTGACCTTTATCTTGCACTTACAGTGCTCAGGGGTATTTTGGTCATTTTACGTTTTGTAAGATTCTGACCCCGGTTCGTCATTTATTCGGGTATACAGTTTCACCAGTGTTCGGGTTTCTATCGGTATCAGTTTAGTCCCAATCGGACTTCATTTGGGCTTTGTACAGTATCAGGGGTAATTTGGTAATTTCACGTGTCATATTTTTCGGCACGTCAGTTCATAAAATGGACCTCACCATTGGGTCCAGAGTGTCTGACATAATTAAGTTGGACTATCTGTTATGTTTAATTGACCCTGAGAATCATTAGGGGCAGTACGGTCATTTACACTTTATGTGTCTGTATTTTTCGGGACTCCAGTTCGTTAAACGGACCTCACCGTTGAGTTCAGAATGCCCGACATAGTCAAAATAGACTGTCTTTTATTTTTATTTGGGTCTGGTGACATCAGGGGCAGTACAGTAATTTATCACTTACAGGTCTGTATTTTTCGGTACTGTATTTCCAAAATCGGACTGTACCATTGAGTCCGGAATGTTTGAAATAGTGAAAATACACTATTTATTTAATTTATTTGGACTCCGTTTGACATATTTAATGTCCAGGGGTAAAATTATAATTTTACCAATTTAATAAAATAATAAAATAATTATTTTATTATTTAATTAATTTAGCAGGGGCTTAAATGTACAAGATTTTCAGAAACTGGGCCAGAACCGGATATTCAGAAGGTTTTGGGGTCACAGTGCAATTTATAGAAGTTCTGGTTTTAATTTTCTTTCAATTAAGCCCCTGGACCGTTAGGTTTACCAAGCCAAACCCTAGACCGGTCCAAACCCTTGGTGAACCAGCCGGTTCACCTTTCTTCAGAAAATCGGGATAACATATCCTTCATAATCCCAATTTCAGTCCCTATCCGTGTTTCAGTTGCCCCTAATCCCAATTTTAATTTATTATTGCCGTAGCCAAACAGCCGGAATTCGATTTTAAATTTAAAACAGTTAACCCAAAACGGCGTAGTTTCAATAATTCGGTGGCACGCTCGTGGACAGACACGTGTCCGAGTCGGTTCAGTGGGGTTAGGCGTGTTGGACGAGTCGACTCGGTCGACTCGTCGTCTTCTTCACCAAGCAGTGTACTGTTGCCCTAATTCCCGATTTCATAACTTCTCAATTTCGTGAATTTCTGGGTACAATTTTCAACTATTTTTGATTCCAAAACATTTATGGGAGTGATTCCAACAACATAGCATCATTTTCATGCTTCGAATCCACGAATTAAGCTCTGTATAGCCGATTATCGCACAGAGTTTCAGTTCGGTCGTGGGGCCTCATTTCTCCACCAAATCTCACGTGGCTTGGCTCGTTGTGACCGTGTGTCCATGGGGATCAACATCCCATTTAGAAATTTCATTTTAAGAGCCTATTCCAGATTTTGGGTTCCATGGCCGAGACTTATAGGTTCGGTTTTGAGGGTCTACCCATGCGAGTTTCAGTCGCGGATGGTGATTTTTAAACACCTAATGGGGTCTAGTTCAGGTCTGGGTAACTCAAATCGAGTTCGGTGGAGGTTGACCAGACCCTATTCAGTGCAGGTCCATTAATGGCAGATTTTCTGTTTTTGCTTGAATTCCAAGCAGTTTGATGGTCCATTTCAAGCCTAAATAACCCAGATCTCATCAACTAGTTAGCATGCATGCAATTCTAGTTCTACAATGCACAAAACAGTACCCAAAACTTCAGATCAAGAATTGAAGCAAATTTTGAAAATATACCTCATAACCGACCACTGTCCATGTTCCCATGCTTCATGGTTCAGTCCTTGGGCACTTTAGAGCTTCAACCATGTCTCAGTTCCCTTTTGGTGCATCTCCATGGACCACATAACTTCACATGTACATGCACACACACAAGCTTGTATATACATGCAAGCCTCACATGTTTCTCTCTCTTGACTCCCCTATACCAGTATACAAACAGCCTCACATGTATAGACACTTATATATATATTTCTATAAGTATGTTCAGCAGTGAGGGGACTGGATAATCAGAGAGTGATGTAGGGTGATGTGATTCCATCATATGGGGTTTGCATGGGTTGCCATTGGTCAATTTGGGTGGCAAGTTGGGGCAATACAGAGATGTATACAAATAAGTTGCATACATATGCACAAAGTAATGGGTAGCCTAACTGGTAAGTTTTTAGGAAGAATTTATTCTCTCAAAGGTCAAGGGTTCAATTCCCTTGGCCTCCCATTTGGCCCCTTTCTCACCATTTTTGGTTAAGGCCACGTTTGGCTGCGCAGTAATTCAGTTTTTGATGTTTGTCTCATAACTCTCATTCCGTAACTCCTTTTTCGATGCGGTTTGTTCCAAGAGTTTCATATTTCAGTTATCTACAGTGTCAGAGGTTCCGTGTCATTTATTAATCTTTCAGGATTTCCCAGGTTAGCTAATTCGGGTTCCATTAGGATTAAAATGGCGTTATTTCACCGAATTAATCAGTAATTTGGGTTCGGGTAAAGTACCCTTCCCTCTAGACATTTTCTTTATTTAATCGGTCTATGGAGACCGCCGGGTTTATGATTAATTCCCTAAATCATTCTGTAATTCGGCACTAATTAATAATTATTAATTTCACGGGATCGGGGTGTTACACCAACAGAGGTTGGAAAACCATGAACGGTAATGTAATCACAACTTAACGCCAAATAAAATAAAAATTAATATGACAACTAGGCATAAGACTAGTCAAAATACTAGTAACAGTGGAAAATAGTCAAATAACTGAAAAAGATGACTCTGAGTGAGTAATGAAAGCATAATGGATCCATAGCTATATGTCTGAAGACTAAAGAAATAAAAATTGAAATGTTGATACAGAAATTTGGAGACCTTAAGCTTAAAGCTTCGAGGAGGTTAAAAGTCAAATCTTTGACCTAAAAGATCACTATTGAAATTAAACGAAGAAGAGTACAAAGGGATTGTGAAACTTGTATAAAATATTTTCTTTTTTGGAGAAACAGTATCTAAAATGCCATGATAGACCGAGAGACAAATAAAAAGGGGAAACTATGATGATAGGATTAACAAGAAGAGAGGTTAGAGCCTCCTAGATATGAACGACTAAGTTTTAAGGACAAAACTTCTTTTAAGGAGAGTAGAATGTAACACCCCGACCTTGACTAATTTATAATTAGTTTGCTAATTATTAATTAGAAACAACATAAAGAATAATTAATAAAATTAATTAGAATTTCTTGATAGTAACGATAGACCAATAAAATAATTAAATACATCAAGAGGGGACGATGAAGACTAGATCAAGAAAACAATAGAATGACACGGCTTCGATTTGTGAAATCGATGCGTAAAGAAAAATAAATCCAAATATGACTACGATTTATAAAACCTATATATGAAGGAATGAGTAATAATTTCAAATACATGAAAAAGAAATTAACAATATAAATAAGCCACGAAGGCCACAAGAAAATGATAAACGACGCAAGGCTTTGAACCTTGAAGCCAACCCAAGTAGGAAACGACCAGAAAAAACCATTTCGTAAAAAGAGGAATATAAAAGAAAATAGAAGAGAAAAAGCTAAAATGATAAACTGCGCGTGCCAAACGAGGCATAAGCATAAAATGTGAGAAAATGACCAAAAATGAGGCCAAGGGGTTTTGAACCCTTAACCAAACGGGGCAAAGTTTTAATAACCAAAAAGTTACCAGGTGGGCTGCCAACTCTTTTGTGCTTAAATATACATCCAATATGTATATAACCCCTAGTTAGCTAAGTCCACCTCCCAAATTAGCCAATAGCCATTCATGCAACACCTCACCTTCCACCATCAGCCACCACATCAGCACCACCTCAACCCTACTATACATACACATATATATATATATATAACAAACCCATGTATTGGAAACCTTCATGTGAGAAATGCTCTAAGTGTGTGTGTGCTGCATCTCAAGAGTGTGTGAGTAGTACTATGTGTGCGTGAGAGACAGTGTGTGTGAGTGAAATAGTGTGTGCACGTGTGTGTGTGTGCATGAAAGCTTACAACTAGAAGAGGAAGGGAAGGAGTTTGTGGCTGCTCTAAAGGAGCCTTAAGGGGATCAGAACTAAGCCACCAAGGGAGGAAAGCTCACTATCAAGAGGTATAAACCATGCAAACCCCTTGAATTCTAATTTTTCTTTTCAAAAATAATCACACACACACAGTTTTAAGGTCTTATAGAAGCATGCATATGCTAGAAACATGGAGGGTAAGGGATTGGGAAGAAATTAGTGAAGTTTGGACAATTCTTGGGCATGAAATCATAAGAAACAGAGGGTAGGAAATTTTACTGTTTGAAACTTAACCCTAAGCTCGATTTAAAATGGTCGAACGTAAAGAACATAAAAAATGGAATTCAACGCAAGTTAAATGGACCAAAATGGTCCAAAAATGAGAGAGAAAAACCCTGTTGCAGGTACGGCCAACACAAGATGAATAATCATGAAATTGTTAGGTTCTGTGGGTTTTATGAATGAGAAACTAACCTTGAGGGTCCTAGAAACCCATAGTAGTTGAAAATAGGAAGCAAAATGGCTTCAAATTGCATGAAATAGGTTTTTAAACCTCGCCGAAAAAGTGGCCCTCGCTGGAATAGCAGCTGTAATTGGTAATTTGACGGCCAAGATGAGGTTCAAACAAAAATATAAAGGTAGATATGAATGCCCCACCCAAAACTCCATCGAATCCCATTGGACTGCACCCAAAAAACTACCAGCAATGTTCATTATCGCCGAAAGAGACAAACCAGTTTCACCGGAGAAGACAGTGAACAGTGGCAACAAGGCGACGTCGTTTTGATATATAGTTAAGTAACACGACATCGTTTTATGCAATAGCATTTTAAATTAAATGGGGATTAGACCTGTTTGGTTACACGGTTAAGCGTCCATTTGATATCCCTGTTTGGAACGAGGATAACTTATCCTCAAATTGATCTACTATTCACCGTTTGTTTTTGGAAATGCTTTAAAAATAAAAGGGACTGCCTGTCACGCCCCGAATTCCCGACCGAACTCGGGGACGCGACTGAAGGAAACAAAAGAAGAAAATAAATATTAAAGTAAATAAATAAATAAATATTTAACGAATTTTAACTAAGTTTACTAATTTAGATACATCTAGATACAAGCCTATTCCACTAACATAACTATACATCCATCAATCTCTGTCAATACACATACATTCCCGGTTTATAAAAATTTCGACAGAACCTCCTTTGTTTTTCGAACCTTTTTCCCTCTGATAATCACAATGCATCATATAACATCATATAAATACAAATACATCACAATCCATCCTCACTCGATGGCCACAACCTTATCAAAGTTAAAGATACATTGTCTAATTATCCAATCCATCACATCTACTCCTACACTTAAACTAAAAGATCATTTATTACAATATACAATACCATTTCCATTCTTTTTAGAAACACACCAATCCTTTATAAAATCAAAATACGCCCCAAGGGCCCAAATATTCTTCCAAATTTATTTCCTCTCCTTTCTCCAAGACTTCATCAAGTCCCGCGTACCAGGATGCTTTATCTGAAACCTGTGCCCACGAATGGGTCAGCGCCAACATGCTGGTATGGTACAATACTAATGCAAGGAATAAAATTAAGTTGTGGCATGTGCAAGTGTACATGTATATCTACATGCCTCCCTAATCATTCATACAATATAATGGCAATATACAAACTACACATCTGTATAAAACCCTATATCATGTTCACAAATTCATCAACACAATGCACAGGCAACATGCGTGACACACCCGTGCATCTCAATGTCACACCCATGTCTCGCTTCACGGTTCTTCCCCGTTGGCATGCAAGTACCAATATATGTCTCGCTTTACGGTCCGGACCCCGTAGGCTTGCGAGTACCTAATGGCCAATTTTGGGTTTTTCACCACAGGATCTGCAGCCTCATAATGCACCAGCACCTCGTGCTGACCCACACTATGCTTTCAAGGAATCACACAATGCCAATATGCCATGCTTTCATCATGCAACAATACAGTCTAAATGAAACGTCACTTTCAAAAGCACATGCAACATACTTTAAATAATGCATCACAATGAAGATCAAATCACAAGACTTCATCCACAATGCTACGTGTCATACTCAATCAATCTCAACACTTACGCAAACCCATGTGTCACAATATCAACAATCCTTCTAAAACAGAAATCACATATAATGACAATTCAAGAAGTAAATCACAACTCCCAAATAATCATAAAGAACACGGAAGCAATTAAACAATCAACTCAAAGAAGTAATAATTCCTATGTGATCTTCTATCAGCAGATAAGCACAAGAAATCATTCAATCAAGATGCACATCAATCCTAATTTAATTCTATTCCTTACTCAGTAAAGTACCATACCTGATCGGGTTATCTCAACCCTACTAAGCTATGTCCATTATGCAATCCAAATCAACCAGATTAATCTTTATTCCACGGTTCGGAAATTGAAGAAAACACACCGGCAGGTTGATCGAGTCGGCCAACCATTTTAAATCCAGTTTCATCAGCTTCTTCAGCCCTTTTTTTCCCAAGCAGATGATGACCCTGACAGATTTTGTCTCTTTATCATCCCATCCATCAGATATCGAAGAACTTTCCCTTCTTCTCATCAAATTACTGTGCAGAGTGTTCCAAATCAGTAGCTCCGATTGCTATAAGCAAGGTTAAAACCCATAGCCTCCAACAATTACACCACCGCAAGGCTGAAGCTACCACTAATATTCCTACTGCAACTTTTCTTCCCATTCCAGCTTAGCAGCTTCAAACAGTCTGATTGCGTCATGTCTACCTTCATATGTGAGACCAAGTTCTTAGCTAATTCCTTTAATGTCATTCTTTATCTATGCTGAAACCACACCTTCAATGGCCCTCCAGTTGATCCTAGATCCAGGAGTCCTAGAACAACCATCACAAATATTAATTAATATTCATGTAGTTTGCTTACAGACCTTAGTTTGGTTTTTAGTTTAGCTTGGTAGCCTATATATTACTGGCATT
Source organism: Nyssa sinensis (assembly GCA_008638375.1). Taxonomy (NCBI): domain Eukaryota; kingdom Viridiplantae; phylum Streptophyta; class Magnoliopsida; order Cornales; family Nyssaceae; genus Nyssa; species Nyssa sinensis. Next base: position 4,766,359 of record CM018033.1, read on the forward strand.
AAATAAATTCAATTAAAGCCTCACACGGTTGTGACATATAACTAGGAGTGTCTTATAATTTACCCAAAATGGATCCCTACTTGGCCCCATGAGATAGCCCAAAAGTTCCTCAATTTTGCCCCAAAAAATAAGGTCAAATGTGGTCTAAAATGGCCTTGAAACGTGGCCCAAAAAATGTTCCAAAGGTTGCCCAATTTGGGCCACAATCATGCCTCAACATAGCTTAAAAAGTGTTCCAAAATTAGGTCAAAAAGTGGCCAAAAGATAGTTCAAAAGGTGGTCGAAAGAGGACGGGACAGCAGGTGGGACAGCAGGGCAACAGGCCAAGGTAGGCAGGCACGCGCGCGCAGGGGGGTGCACGGCGCGCTCAGGCAGCGCGCGGGGCGCGGCGCAGGCGCGCACGCACGGGCGGCAAGGCGCGCGGACAGTGGCTAGGCGACAGGGCTTGGTGCAGTCTGATTTTCTGATTTTTTTCAGAATTACTGTTCCGGACAGAGAGCAAATTTCTCTGTCCAGCAGTCTAATTTTCTCTATTTGTTGCTCCAAATTTTTTCATTTTTCCAAGTTCTTTCCAAGTCTTTTAAACCTCTTTTTCACTCATTACTAAAATTTCATAAAGCTTCCCCATCTCAACCGATAACATTTTCTTCATGACATCAAGTAATTTTTTAACATAAATACACATCAAAACATAGTAATCTAACACATAGACAAGCCATATGTTATTCATAATGATAAAACATCAATTAAATCAAAGGAAATAAAAATCTCCAAATTTCTAACTCTAGGTTCTTCAAAATAACACCACTTAAATAACTTCCTAACCACAAATACATCTCTAAGCAGCTCAAATAACCCATAGAAAAGTAGGAAAAGCTAGATCTATTTCTAGTTTAGCAAGAAACCATACTTAAATCAGTTTTTCTTAAACTGAGAAGGAAGTACTTGCTGGATGGAAAAAATATTCGGTGAGTATCTAGTACTCGTTGAGCTGAACACTTTCTTAGAAGGAAGTTCGGCCAAATTCCTCCTCAAAATGTGTGTTCCAGCAGCTTGAAAATATGGGTTTTTAGGGCTTTTCTCTCCCTCTCTCTATATGGACGAGATCTCTGATATTTCTGAATGCATATCTGATAAGGATAAAGTATCTGAGCTGTATTTATAGTGGGGAATCAAAGGGGCAAGGACAAATGACCATTTTGCCCTTAATGAGGCCGTAACCCCGTTACTCTACAGCTCATTCCTAAATGCTTCAAATTGAAATTCTGTTTTAACCAATGTTCATAAAATTATTTTAAATGAAAATTATTAGAAGGAAACATTTCCATTTGAGGTCGGCTTAGACCCGTTCCACCCGGGTCACCCGAATACCCTTTTTGTCCAAGTCCGGAAACCATTTCTGTTTCGGCTGATTTTTGTACAGCGGATACTTCACATTATTCTAAGTACTTTACTCTTCTATGACACACTCTAAATATGTCTCTAAATAGGTCATTCGGTGAAAACAATGTAGAAAGACACTTTACCGATAAAACCAACAAAATTTATAAACTATGCATGCAAAGTGTTCTACCTCAAAAACGAAAAATTCACCCTCATTTTTCGGATCTCTACACTACCGCCCTTGGGACTCGAAACCTAGACCAACACGTGCATGAGACTTAAGTCTCACGTGCGAACCACTGTGCCACTGAGGCATACGTGGTTCATTTCAGACCAACATATATATATATATATTATAATTATATAATTAAATTAAAAATAAAAAAATAACCCGACGTCCAAATTAAACAAATGAATAGTGTATTTTGACTATGTTGGACATATAACTTGAAGCGTTCATTGCCTCAGTAGGTTGTCCCTGATTTTGGGGTAATCCGGGGTTTTGCACCTGTGGTGGTGCTCTGCCCTAGGCTTGGATACCTATCATGTTTTGAGCCATTTCTTCTAGAATGTGCTCAACCCGATCTAGTCTGTCCTCTGGGTTTCTCGCATTCCTTCTCGTGTTTACCACTGTTGCTAGAAAAAAACATGTCTGTTAGTTTCTCATCATATACTTATCACATAAGGTCTACATTTACTTACTTCATGTTTCAAGGTGTAATATTTTATTTTCCTTGATGCTCGTAGTGGTTTTATAGTCCACACTTACCTTTCGTTTTCGTTTTACTACTTCAATTTAACTACGGGTCCCATACCCCGCCTTATCATCGAATACGTACTTCTAATTACTTACTTACTCTAGTGCAGGTCCCATACCCTACCTTTACATTACATCACATACTTCACATATCTATTTCGTAAAATGCAGGTCCCATACCCTGCCTTCTTATAAATCATATACTTCACATAATCATTTCATGTAATGCGGGTCCCATACACTGCCTTCACTTCTAGTTACGTACTTCACATGTTTTAGGTAGCCTAGAACCTATGTAACTCATAGTTCTGTTTCTAATACTTCTCGTGTCACTAAGTTTGTTCAAGTTAACCTAGTGCTCTGATACCATGTACGGTATTAGTAAATCTTAATCCTTTCTTAACCTCAATCATGACTTGGTCTTTCCTAGAGACCCTTAACCTAAGCTCTGATACCATGTTGTCACGACCCGAAACCTGTAACACCCCAACTTTGCGTAATTAATAATTAGTTGTTAATTACTAATTAATAACTGGCTTATAGAATGATTAGGGAATTAATTATGATCCCGACGGTCGCCATGGACCGATTAAATAATCAAATATGTCTAGGGGAAAAGGGTATGATACCCAAACCCAATTACTGGTTAAATCGATAAAATAATGCCGTTTTAACACCAACGGAACCCGAATTAGCTAACCCGGGAAATCTTGAATGATTAATAAATGACACGGAACCTCTGACACTAAAGAATACTGAAATACGGAACTCTCGGAACAAACCGCGTCGAAAAATGAGTTACGGAATGAAAGTTACGAAGGAAACACTGAAACTGAATTACTGCGCAACCAAACGTGGCCTTAACCGAAAATATGGAAAAAATGGCCAAATGGGAGGCCAAGGGAATTGAACCCTTGACCTTTGAGTGAAAAGAAACCTCATCTAAAAATTACCAACTGGGCTACTATTATCTTTGTGTCCATATATACAACAGAAATGTATATAACACTGAATTATCCTAATCTGCCACCAAAACTGGCCAATGGCCATCCATGCAACACCACACCCTTGCATCACCCCTATGCTTCTTAGCTCATCATCACCCTACTTCAGCCATGATGACCTCTCCTCCAACCAAAATACATGCAGATTTATCATGAGGTTGGGAGATGTATTGAACAAGAAAAATTTGCATTACAAGTCTCCATATGTGTATTGGAGGGGGGGAGAAAATCAGAAATGGGTGCATGAGATCTGCTAAAGAGAGATTGGGTTAGAGAGAGAGACTGCCAAACCAAGTGTATGTGTATGTGCATGTCCATGTGTGTGTGGCCATGGAGGTGCCCAAAGGAGGAGGAACTAAGGAGGCTATGTGCTGCACGGCTGGGACTGAGGCACACCTGGGGTGCCAAGGATCCGAACTGGACCATCGAAGAGCAGGAAATAGCCACTGCTTGAGAGGTAAACACCTCAAACTACAAAACCGTCAAATTTTCTGTTTTGATTTATTGGTACTGCTCTGATGATTTTTGAGCCATATAAACTATATGTATGCACTACTGAGAGACCTTAGGGCTATTCTGAATTAATTGGGAGGGTCGAATAGGGCTGAAACCCCAAAACCGTGTATCAACCTCCATTAATGGATCATGGAAACTGGGTCTGATTCGACCTCTCTAAAACTGAGTTTTGATGGTCCAGAACTGAACTAGACCTTCCTAAGGTGCCAAAACCACGGATCCACGACCTAGAAACCTAGGTCTAGACCCTCAAAACCGAACTTGTGAGTCTCGGCCATGGAAGCCAAATTCTGTAACGGGCTTTTAAACTGAAATTTTAGAATGGAGAGTTGAAGCCCTTATTCTAAGGGTCACAACAAGCCAAGAATCGTGCGTTTTGGTTGAGAAACAAGGCCACACGACTGGATTAAAAATCTGCACGATAATCGGCTGTATAGAGCTTAATTCTTAGTTTTGAAGCTTAAAACCAATGCAAAAGTGTTGGAATAACGTTCAGGAACCATTTGGGACCGAAACATGTTGAAAACCTTGTCTGAAACTCCACGAATTGGAGAAATTGCAAAACTTGCGAATTAGAGCTACAGTAGCAGTTTTGGTTGGGGAAGACGGAATCAACTCGCGAGTCAAACCGAGTTGGCCGAGTCGACTCGGACACGTGTCAGCCTAAGACCGTGCCACCGCTTAATTGAAACTGCGCCGTTTTGGTTTAAACGTTTTAAACCTAGAGTTGGCCTGTTTGGTCACGGGCTTTACAAATTGAAATCAGGTTATAAGGATATCCTGATTACGGATAAGGGTCAATTGGGAATAAGATGGGTTATGCTATTCCGGTTTTCTAAAGGTTAATGAACCGGTTGGTTTTCTGAGTTTTGAACCGGTTCAGTCCACTGAACCCTTGAACCCTACGGTTTGAACCCCTAAATCATGTAATTATATTTTGGACCCCAAATAATTGCCGATATTACGGATTTGTCCCCAACTGTTTTAAAAATTACACTGTTGCCCAGAATTCTGAGAAACTGTTCAATTAAGCCCTGAAAATTTAATTAAATAATAAATTAATTATTTTATTAAATAGGTAAAATTACGATTTTACCCCTGGGCATTAATTATGTCAAACGGAGTCCAAATAAAGTAAATAAATAGTGTATTTTAACTATTTCAAATATTCTGGACTCAATGGTACAGTCCAAATTGGGAAATTATGTACCGAAAAATACAGACCTGTAAGTGACAAATGACTGTACTGCTCCTGAGGGTACCCAGGCCCAAATAAAAATAAAAGATAGTCTATTCTGAATATGTCGAACACTCTCGACCCAATGGTGAGGTCCATTTTATGAACTGAGGTGCCGAAAAATATGACGCATGAAATTACCAAAATACCCCTGATACTGTACGAAGCCCAAATGAAGTCCGATTGGGACGAAATTGATACCGATAGAAGCCCAGATACTGGTGAAACTGTAAACATGATTAAATGATGATTCGGAGTCAAAATCTTACAAAACGTAAAATGACCAAAATACCCCTGAGCACAGTAAGTGCAAAGTAGAGGTCAAATAAAGGTCAAACTAATCTGATAAATTATCATAGGGATAATTATGAACACTGAAGGGCTAAATAAGACTCCGAGACAGTCAATGCATAAAATGAGAAATGACCGATGTGTCCCGATGATCAAAAGCAGATACCGAACGAAGTCCAAAGGACTTAAGAATTTACATATGAGATATTAAGACTGTTCTGAGGACCGCGACAAGGTCCGGGATAAGAATGAAAAAATTACCATTTTGCCCCTAAGGTTGGATAAGTAACTGACTGATAACGATTGAAGTCTAAATGACTTGGGTTATAATCTTGATGACTGCTAAGCCTAATTTAAGAATAAAATAACCCCGGATGAAACCCGATGAGAGGGCGATAGGCTACTAGGTTATCTTAGGTAATCCGATAGACACCTAAGATGACGAATAAGACCTGAATGGATAAATTCTGATCTGTCTGTAATTGATGATGATTGTTCAGGACATACATGGAGATGCCTGACGTACTTGGAGGTTATCGGATTGGTTGTGCAAGGAGATAACCGTAACAGTTTGTGAGTAACCTGGAACTTCTGACTTGGTGTATAAGTAGACCGTCTAGTTACTGTATTTTGATTCACTATACTGTTTTATCTGCCATACTATTTAAATGCATGTTTTTAAATGCATACTCTTTTATCATGTATTACACGTGACATGATTTTGTACTGTCCTACTCTCCTGTTCAGTTCGGGTCTGTCCTGTTCTGTTGTATGGTCTGTCCTGGTTTTGTTCTGTATTGTTGCATTTTGTGAGTAACCTGGAACTTCTGACTTAGTGTATAAGTACACCTTCTAGTTACTGTATTTTAAATACTGTACTGAACTGTTTTATCTGATACACTGATTTCATGCCCTTACTCAAATGCATGATTTTTACTCTGTCTGATTCCTCTGTTCTGCACTGCAATAAACCTATCACTGTTTTTACTGAAAGAACAACTGACTCTTGGTACCACCTCAGTCTTGAGCATTATATGAGCATACTGCACTGTTTAATCTGTGCATACTGTACTGTTTATTCTGCTATACTGTTCTGCTCTGCTCATTACTGATCTGTTCTGTTACACTGATGTTTTAACTGATCTGTTCTGTTACTCTGATGTTTTAACTGATCTGTTCTGTTACTCCGATGTTTTAACTGATCTGTTCTGTTACTCTGATGTTTTAACTGTACTCTTGTTTTTAATACTGTTTCAAATGAACGTGTTTAACTATCTGTTATGTTTGATCTGTTCTGTTCTGTTCCGCTCAACACTGACCTGTTCTGTTTGATCTGTCCTGACCTGTTCTGTTTGATCTGTCCTGACCTGTTCTGTTTGATCTGTCTGACCTGTTCTGTTTGATCTGTTTTGTCCTGACCTGTTCCGTTTGATCTGTCTGATCTGTTCCGTCCTGATCCGTCCTGATTTGTTATGTTTGATCTGTTCCGTCCTAACCTGTTTGCTCTGTTTCGATCTGCTCCGTTCTGTTCTGTCCCGTCCTGTTCTGCTCAATACTGATCTATCATGTTCTTTGATGATGTACCTGTATCTCTGACTGACGTATTGTTTTCACTCAGTTTTGTCTTGTTCCTTTCCGTTGATGATATACATGTATCCTTGATTGATATACTGTTTCCACTCAGTTTTGCCTTGCTCCTTTCCGTTGATGATATACATGTATCCTTGATTGATATACTGTTTCCACTCAGTTTTGTCTTGTTCCGTTCTGTTGATGATATACCTGTATCTCTGGTTGACATATTGTTTCTGCTCCATTCTATTATGTTCTGTTCTGTTTTATTCTGATTTGTTATGTTTTATTCCGTTCTGTTCGGTTATGATTTGCTATGACCTATTCCGTTCTGTTCGGTTATGACTTGTTATGTTCTGTTCCGTTCCGTTCTATTATGTTTTATTGTGATCCGTTCTGACCTGTTCTATTTCGACCCGTTTTATTCTGACCCGTTCTATTCTGACCTGTTTGTCTCTGATTGATATATTGGCATTATTTACTATTCTGTTCTGATTTGTTGTGCTTTGCTTCATCCTGTTCTGATTTGTTATGTCCTGCTCTGCTCGGTTCTGCTCCGTCCTGACCTGTTGTGTTCTGTTCTATACGATTATACTTGATATGGTCTATTATGTTCTGTCTGTCCCGATCTGTTGTTTTATTTTGTTCAGTCATGCTTTATTCTACTGAAACTGCATTTAAAGTAGATTTATAAAACTGCTATTTCAGAAACAACTGAACTACCCTTGTGCTTTGTAAACAAGAAATGGATTTGAAACCCTTGACAGGGAACCTGTGTTACTCATTGGGCTTTTCGAAGCTCACCCCATTCCCTAACATTTTTCAGGAATGATATCTGTCGGATCTGATGGCACTGATCTGTGGAGACTGGATTATTGAGGATTGAATCTGTTTAATCAGGTGAGTGATGTAATGCGACTGACTTGACTGATATGTACTAGATATAGACATGGCTCATGGATTTAAACGGTACTCTAGAGATTATAGTTCTGCTCTGTTGTTATATGTCGGATTATAGATATGCTCTGAAGTTAGAATTGTTAGTGTTGGATTTTAGACTTGCTATGTGTGATACATATCCTACGGGGGATACATGAGTTGCATTCCCGTGACACAAAAAAAAAAGTCTTTAAATTCCGCTGCATCTGACCCTCCAGTCGGAGTGCAATTCACTAGAAAGTTCAGAAATTGCCTTCGGTTGGTCGCGTGGCGGCTGACTGGCATCACGTCCTCGACATCCGCGTAGGGTGGGGTTCGGGATGTGACAAAACCCACCTTATACGGATCTCGCATCGCGACCGCCACCCTTAGGCCCGAGGACCTTAGGGCGAAGGCTCACATAAGCAGCGGTGTCGAATGGCAGTGCGACCTGTGTTTGCGGAAGCGTTTAAACTTTTTCTTTTCTTTTTTTATTTTAATTTTACGCACATCCGCGTGGTACTGCCGCTATTCATAATGGTACACATGATTATACATTTAGAGCATAATGAAACTTAAAGACTTTATAAATACAATCGTATTCAGTTGCCCTGTGGGGCTTATACATATCGGTGTACCCACTTTACTAATACAAAAGTTACTACTAAAAGTTCATACTGCTTAACAAAAGACTGCTTAAACACTCCTTCCAAAAACAGCCAGACTCATCATCATCATTCAAAATCAGTACCGTCGTCAGTCACCTGAAAAGGGGGATCGGATAAAAATTCGGTAACCTAATCTAAGTGAGTAATTCCACTATTTTTCATGGGGTTTCAATTGGCAGTGTTTTAGCACATGAGAGTTTATAAGAACAATCGCCACTAATTGCTCATATACATTGAACACAGAATATATGCATTCCTTAAAACATATAGCTTTGAAACATTTAAAGTATTCAAGCTAAACTTATACATATGTACTTCAAAACATGTAAGTATGGATAATGAAAATGAGGGTAAAACCTGCTTCCATTTCCAACATAACTTCTTATCACTTTCATTAGCGGAATTCGTTTCGAACTAGACTCCCATTTTACTTTACGTGGAGATATCTCATGCCTGGGGGATTAAATCCTACTACCGGGCATTTATTCATATAGTGGTTGAGTTCTGAAGAAAACTCAACAAAATCCGTGGTGCTTTTGCACAGCTTTTCTTGCATTTAAATACACTTATCACATGACTTTTTCACATAGATGCTTTTATGAGCATTTAAAACATAACGTTCATGATTTCATGATAGAATTTTCAAATACTTGGAACATGCAAATTCAGAACACTTTACAAGATTTTTGCATTTTAACTTAGACATGTTGAAATATATTTTAAGAACATTGTAAAAGAAACCATGCACTAAGCATGTCATGAAAGGGTTTATAAGAACAAAAATAGTTTAAAACTAAAATCATGTAAATATTGAATTTGGGGTTTCAAATACTTCATATCTTTTGAACTTAAAACTTCTTCAAATTCATGAAGTTTAAATCTCCACTTCAAATGTAGGGTTACTCACCTTATGTGTCTGGGCCGGCTCTATTGAGGTGCCTTCCCCTTGCCTTTTCTTAACCTAAAACAATTTATAAAAGTTTCATAAATCTCACATATACTTAATCAACTTGTGATCTTTCTTATTCTTAGACTGTGTACACTTACTTTTATAATAGGTTTATCCTTAAAAATTGAACTAACTCAATTTACTTCATTGTTGAATTCCAGGTCTATTTACTTATACATATATACTTATTTATAATAGACATTACCTGCGACGCATGTCATTTAGTGTCGGCCTGACAGAGATGATTTTGCATGTCTTGGCTATCCTTATGTTTCAGTTGTTTACTTTCTGTTGCCATAAGAGTTCATCCATGAAATCTTGTTGCGTTTTATCCATTATATCTTACTTGTACTTTAACCTAAAACACAATTTAAAGTGTTAGGAATTAATTTCATTTCTAATTATACTCTTCTGGTAGCTCCATTAATTTTAAGTTTGATTTATTTACTTCATATGTTCACGTGTCGTGTCTTTCCGTATTTGATTTCAAAATATGAACCTTACTACTTAGTTCAGTACGTCGGCAACGTTCTAATTTACAGTCACCTATCTTATGCTATTCATCAAATTTTATGTCTCTTCATTATAAGTACTTCTTTTGGTCAAATAAACTCTACCATTGAGTCTGGAATGTCGAAGAAAGTCAATTTAGGCTTTCACGGAGTTTTGTCTGCGTTTAGGAGTACTAGGGGCAAAATGGTAATTTTACCTCTTTATGTGTCTTAATTTTTTGGGACCTCGTCTCATGACGCGGACCTCACCATTGGACTTAGGAGGTCTGAGATAGTAAGAATACACTAATAACTTGTTCAATTTGGACAACGGGCCTTTTGTCATGATTTAATTTAATTAATTAATTAAATTAAATTTATTTCATATAATATAATTAATATATATATATATATATATTTGTGGGATAAAAATCCCATGGGATTTTCCTGTCTCAGTGGAAAAATTGAGGGGGTTAGGGTTCTGGGTTTGCGTGAGGTCTGCCGTTCGAATCCAGGGGGTTGCGGCCCGCTTTTATTTTTCCCTTATTTTTGAAACCAAACGGCGGACAGAGCCTCTAAATCAAATTGGTTATCTGTCACGACCCGAAACCCACCCTGGGAGAATCTCGAGTCGCGACCGCCGCCCCAAGACCCGAAGGCCTCGAGATAAGGCTCGCATAGGCAGCGGTATCGAATAGATGTGCTTCATGTGGTTGCGGAAGCGTGAAAAACTTTTTTCTTTTCTTTTCTCATTTTAAAATTTGCACATCCGTTCGGTACTGCCGCTATTCACGATGGTACACATAATCATACATTCAGAGCATAACTAAAACTTAAAGACTTATAACATTTCATATTTAGTTGCCTCGTGGGCTCAATACATATTCTTACAATGTTTATAAATAGAAAACGTATCACTAGAGTTCATAAGTTTCCAAAAGAACTACTTAAACGTATCTTCCCAAAATGGCAGACTTCATCATCATCGTCCTCAAAATCAATACTGCCGTAAGTCACCTGAAAGGGGGATCCGAACAAAGTCCGGGTAAGCTAATCTAAGCTTGTGAGCAATTCCAGTATTTGTCATGGGGTTTTCAATTAGCAGTGGTTTTAGTACATAAAATTTTGTAAACACTCACTGCCAATTGCTCGTATAATTGAACATAGAACATATGCATTTCTTAAAACAGATAGCTTCGAAACATTTAAAGTATTCAAGCTAAACTCGTACTTCGTCAAATAGAGTATATAACTCAAAACATATGCATTTCATAAAACAGATAGCTTTGAAACAATTAAAGTATTCAAGCTAAAATCGTACTTCGTCATATACAGTATATAACTCAAACATATGCATTTCATAAAACAGATAGCTTTGAAACATTTAAAAGTATTCAAGCTAACATATACGTCTTCATATAAACTTCAAAACATATGACATAGCATGCATTTCTTAAATAGAGTATATAAAACTCAAACATATGCATATTGAAAATGAGGGTAAAACCTGCTTCCATTTTCAAATATCTCTTCTTCTCACTTTAACTCTTGGAATCTGTTTCGAACCAGACTCCCATTTTACATATACGTGGAGATATCTCATTTACCTGGGAGATTAGATCCTGCTACCGGGCATTTCACATGATAGATCCGCGGGGTTCCGTACAACCCTACTCACTACCTATGTGATGATGCATATGATAGGTCCGCGGGGTTCCGTACAACCCTACTCACTACCTATGTGCTTATTATTTATCTTGCAAAACATTTGTCATATGACTTTTATATAAAAGCCTTTTATGAGTATTTAAAACATGTAACGTATAACTTTTGCAATGATGCTTCAATACTTGCAATAATCAAATTCAGAATATTTGAGGAAATCAGACATGCTAACCATTTTGAGAAGGAAACATTTACAGATACAAATACGTAAATAATCGTGGAGCATGTCATATAGATATTTATCGTGAGTACTTTAAAACATAACATTCATAACTTCGTAATAAACATTCGTATACTTGAAATAGGCAAACTTAGAATATTTAACAAGATTTGTATTTTAACTTAGACATGCTGGAAACACATTTTTGAGAAAACTGTAAGGAAAACATTTACTAAGCATGTCACAATAGGGTTTGTAAGAACGGAAATAATTTAAAACTGAGATCATGTAATATACTGAATTTGGAATTTAAATGCTTCGTATCTTTTGAACTTAAAACCTGTTCAAATCTATGGAGTTAAATCTCCACTTCAAATACGGGGTTACTCACCTTGGTCCTTTAGGGTTAGTGCTAAAATTGCGCTTTCCCACTTCCCTTGTAGTTCCTAAGAACAATTCATAAACATCTCATCAACTTCACATTCATTGTAATATCATTTCGATATTCCTTAACTTATTCTTAAATCGTATTAGATCCTAAAATGATCTCAGAATTCATATGTACTTAACTTAACTCGTACTCTTAACCTATGACACAATTTAATGTGTTAGAAATTAAATTCATTTGAATTTATACTCTTCTGGTAGCTCCATTAACTTTAATTTAAATTTATTTACTTCACATATTTACGTGTCGTGTCTTTTCGTAATTCATTTCCTCGTATACGCCTTAAGTTAGTACTTTGGCATTACTTTAATTTATAGTCATCTGACAGATGCTATTCAACAAATTTTATGTCTCTTTAATTTTTGACATCTCTTTTGGTCAAATAGACTCTACCATTGAGTCCAGAGCATCGAAGAAAGTCGGTTTAGGCTTTCCAAGAATTTAATTCGGACTTTCATATGAAAAGGGCAAAATGGTCATTTACCGTTTTACCTGTCACATTTTTTCGTATTTCGTTTCGTAATTTGGACTCCATTATTGAGTCCGGAAGGTCGAAGAAAGTCAATTTAGACCTTCTCTGGTTTCATTTTGGCTTTAGGGGTACCAGGGGTAATTTGGTCATTTTAACATTTTTACGGGTCTCCAATTTTTCGGGACCTCATCTCATGTCGTGGACCTCACCATTGGACTCAGAAGGTCCGAGATAGTAAGAATACACTAATAACTTGTTAATTTTGGACAAAGGGTATTTTGGTCATTTACCCCTTTACGTGTCTTTATTTTTCGGGACCCCGTCTCATAAAATAGATCCTACCATTAGTCTCAGAATATCCAAAATAGTAAGGATACACTATTCATATGTTTAATTTGGACTTCATTTGCTTAATATTTGAATTAGGGGCATAATAGTCATTTTACTTTATTTATTAAATAATTAAATTAATTATTTAATTAATTTTCCAGGGGCATATTTGTATAAAATTTTCATCAGGTGGGCCACAGTGGGATTTCTCATAGTTTTGGGGTCAATCCGTAAATAAGAAAAGTTCTGGTTCATTAGATTTAATTTAAAACAGAAAACCAATGGGTTCGGTTGAGGTTTAAGTGAACCGGTCCGGTCTGATTGTAAACCAACCGGTCTGGTCGGTTTTTGACATAATGCTGACATCATGATGACGTCAGCCCTAAATGTTTTAAAAATTAAAATATTCAAACCTCCAAACGTCACCGTTTAAATAACCCCATAACCCGTTGGATCCGGATTTAACCCAGACCCGTAACCGACCCAGGGTCCGACCCGAACAGTGTCATCTTCCCCACGAGATCGATACTGTTCCTCTCGAAACCCTAATTTTTACAGTTTGATTTCGTGGCATTTTGAGAACCTATTTTCTCTGTTTTCTTTTCCAAACATCTCCTATGGACTTAAGGCACATTCTTACATTGATTTAGAGCTTTGAATATAGCTTAGAGGCTCGGTTTAAGCCATGATAACCAAACTAGTAACCCTATGGTTCATGCTTATTTCTTGATGGTTTTTCATGGGGTTTAGCTTGTTTTGATCCCATATTCATGGGGATTCAGTTTTCATTTAAAAATATGGATTAAATCATGAGTTTAAAGGTTTGGGGTGTAAACCCGTAACCTCTAACTTGACATTTGAGGGTCGATTCTTTTGAGTTTTGATCGCGGATTTATGTTTTCATGACCCTCATGACTTCTTCTTGAAGTCCCTATGCACCAAAAAGAGCTTGGCTTCCATTGTTTCAGACCTGCTATAGCATGGTCTTCAATGGCGGATCACTGTTGGGTCACGTAGTTTTAGGTGTTTTTACAACCTAATTTCATGTTTGATCATGCCTAAATAAGTTTTAAAACATCATATATACATAAACAACCAAAAAAATAACCTACTTCAATGCTTGATTTCTAGAGAGAGAAAAATATAAAAATTTAGGATTTTACCTGTTTACAGTGATTCCTCTCTCTCTCTTCGGTTTCCAACTTCCTCTCCTTGCTTCAGCTTTCTTCTTCTTCTTCTAGAACTCTCTCTCTATCTTTCTCTCTTTATCTTTCTCTCTTTCTATCACAATTATTTCCATGGATGTGTATATGTATATTTCTCTCACTCCCATACCCCCATCACAATCAGCCCATACCTCCCATACTTTCTGATTTGGGGCCATTGCCTTCTTCCATAATTCTTCACCTACTTGCATATATAATATACATATATGGTACATAGACACCTTACCTCCCTTAACTTCATGTCTCCTCCATTACTCTTATATATATATATATATATAATACATATCACACACTCACACCCTTATATATATATATGTATTTAATTAATTTCTTATGTTTAATTAATTAACAAATTAGTTACTCAATTAATTATATTTTATAAATTAATCATCACATTTTATATTAATTATAACTAATACTTAATTTCTCATATTAATAAATTAATTACATTAAATTAATTTATCATATTCTTAAGGGCATAATATTTACACTCATTTTTCATAACCTCGTAAAACGTGCCTCATTACCCGGCATTCTCGGGTCGGGGTATTACATTATCCCTCTCCGCATACAGTTTATTAAATCTGGGCCATAAATGTGTAACCAAATAGGTTGGGTTAGGGTTTTAAAACCCTTAAGTAAAAACGGTGCCGTTCCATTTATGCGGTGGCCCTTCCCCCTCGTAACACGTGTCTGAGTCAACACGCTTAACTCGAATCGAGTTAGCGAGTTGACTCATCGTCTTCTTCATCACCTAACCACTGTTGCCCTAATTCCCGACCTCCATTTCTTTCAATTTCGTGAAGTTTGGCTCAATGATTTCTTACTGTTTTTACTTCTATTTATTCCTAAGGCAATAAGGATCATTTTGGCATTCATTTGAGAGCTTAAATAGAGCTCAAGAGTTGGTTTCAAAACTTATATCTCCCACAGTTTCTTGGCTAGTATATGGCCATTCTTCCGTGAAAGTTCATGGGGTTTGGCTTATTTTGATCTCCTGATCACAGAGGTTCATTTTTCATTCCTTAGGGTTCGTTTAAACGTGGGGTTGGGAGGTTGGGTTTTAAACTCGAAACCTGCAACACCAATTTTTATGGCCTTTACTTGGTCTTTTTGATCACGTAATAGGGTTTTTAACATCCTCTAGGGATCTAGTTGAGGTCTCAATACACCAAACATGGTTTGGCTCACATGACTTCAGACTTGCTTCAAGCGAGGTCTTACCATGGCTGTCCCTTCTGCGTTTGATGTTTTAAACCATTTTTAAGACCCAATCTCATGCTTGAATAAGTTTAAACACATTCTAAACATCAAATATACATAACACAACCTAAATTACTTATACATATGCAAAATATTTTAAAGAAAGAAAATACGAGTTATGTATTCTCTCACCTTTTTCTCTCGATTTCCTTCTCCTCTTTCCTTCTGGATTCTTTCTTCCTTATTCTTGCTTCCTTTTCTTTTGGTTTCTTTCTTAAGGAGCAAGCATGCAGTGCATGCACCTGCTCTTATAGCCATTCCACCGCCTCCTCTCTCTCTTCCACTCTCTCTCTGTCTACACGACTTCACAACTTCCAACCCTCACTTCTCATCAATTCATTTCTAATCTCATTTAATTCTACTTTTCCACTTTCAGCTTTTCATTTAATTTTGCATGATATTTTGTATATATATACATATAATATAACACACACACTAACACACTTGGACACACACACATATATCAGCCAACACCCTCACTTACACCACAAACACACACTAGATTCACAAACAGCACATGCAGTATGCATGGCTATGTTCCCTTTTGCATGTTTGTATTTCACAATACTTTACATATATATATATATATATATATATATATATACATACAACCGTATGCATATATATATATATACATATACATATCTACCCGTATACACTTCTAATTTAGATTTTTAAGGGCGTACACATATTCTAATATTTTATGATGTACGTATTTAAAATTAAATACTACTCTTTCGTGTACCTTTGTAAATGCGTGCAAGTTCGAGTACAAGCGCTTGTCAAAATGTTCGGTTCATATTTCGGTGAATGTATAATATCCTAGGTCAGGGTGTTACAGAGAAGCAGTGGCTGCATGCAGCCATGCAGCTGTTCTCCATGTAAAAAGAAAAAAATTGAAAAAATGATGAAGAAAGAGGAGCAACCAACGGGTGGCAATGCCACCGACTGTAAGGTCGGTTAAGAGAGGAAGTAAAGGGGAAAGAGAGGAAGTGTGAGAGAAAGAAAGGGGACTGAGGTGCAGAAGGAAGAGAAACAGGAAAAAAGAGGTAAACCCATACTTTCTCTCTCTAAAATTTATGCATGTACACAAATTGTTTAGGTTATATTCATGCATATATGATGTTTAAGATGTATATTCTTAAACAAGGCATGAAAAATGGACCGTAAACTCAACAGGAACCCTAAACCGTACACCAAACCACCATTATTGAGCTTGGTAACAATAGGTCTAAACCCATCAAAACCAAAACATATTTGGGTTGTTAAGACTTCAACAAGACCTTATTAGTGTCCTAAAAACATCAAACCGCGACCTAAAACCTAAAGGGAAGACCTCCAAAACTTAAGTTACAGGTTCGATTTTGAAACCCAACCTCACCAACTTACATCAAAATCAAAATATGAGAATAGAGCCTTGAAACCCATGACGAGGGGACTAAAACGGAAGAAACCCCAAGAGATTTGGCTAAAAAATGAGCATGAACGATCTAGTTACAGGTGTTAGTATTAAAACTGTAACCAAGCACCTGGGCTCAGTTTGAGCTCTAATATGAATGCCAAACCAATCTTTTTTGTCCCGGAACAATTTAGGGTTGAGAACAAAGGGATTAGATGACCTAAAATTCACGAAAATGAAGAAGAAGATTTTTGAAATTAGGGCAATAGTGCCTTGGTTGAGGAAGAAGATGATGAGTCAACTCACCCAACTCGATTGAATCAAGCGTGTTTACTCGGACACGTGTTGGAAAGGGAGGGAAGCCATCGCATAAGTGGGACGACGCCTTTTAGGCTTAAGTTTAAAAGCAAAGTCTGGGCTGTTTGGATACACGACTATGAGCCAATTTAATGACCTACGCGCGAATAAGATAGCTTATTCTAGTTTTAAGGCCTTATACGCTGTCTGGGTCAAGAAAAATCAGAAAAAACAATAAGGGGTTGCAGCCCTTAGGAATCGAACACGGAACCCCTCAAACCCAAACCCCCCTCTTTACCAATTGGACAGGACAATCCCATGTCCATTTAATGCACAAATATATATATATATATATATATATATTATACATAAATTATATTAAATAAAATAAATTAAATTAAATAATGACGAAATGGTCCGATGTCCAAATTGAACAAGTTATTAGTATATTTTTACTATCTTGGACCTTCTGAGACCAATGGTGAGGTCCATGTCGCGAGACAAGACCCCAAAAAAGAAAGACACATAAAAATGTAAAATGACCAAATTACCCCTAGTGCCCCTAAAGCCAAATGGAAGTCCGAGAGGGTCTAAATTGACTTTCTTTAACGTTCCAGACTCAATGGTAAGGTCCATATTATGAAATGAAGTACGAAAAAATATGTAAAGTAATAGAATCGAACCTTATGATCTAATGAAGCTACCAGAAGAGTAATGAATTAAAATGAATTCCTAAAACGTTAAATTGTGTTTTAGGTTAAGGATCAAGAAATCATTATGGATAAAACCCAAGAAGCCTGTCACGACCCGAAACCCACCCTATGCGGATCTCGTATCGTGGGGCCGACCCAATGGCCGTCCCTACTTTTTCCATTCTTTTACCAATGATAACAGTAAATAATATAACCATGACATTAAAGTGCGGAAGCTTTATTACAATTATTGTTCAAAGACTAAACTTCAAACTAACAATAAACTGATCCTAAACCACTCTTAGGTGGTGAGTACATGGGAGAGACTTCATTCACTACTCTTATGCTCCTCAACTGTCTCCTTAAGCTCCTGATCTCCTACTATGGTTCTGTAACATTCTCACCTGAAAAATTTAGTAAGGGATGAGCTACAAACTCAGTAAGTAGAAGCCTATCCCCAATACGGGTGGGGATGACATAAATGATTACAAGTCAAGGTAACATGATAGCCAGTCATGACAATGATTGCAGTCAACTGTAAAATGCCACAATGGCCAATGAATGACAAGGCACAATAACAGTCAAGGGTAACCAATGAATGACAACGTACAATAACCGTCAAGAGTAACAACGTAGCATGAATATAGAATAGGCTCAATGAATACAATCAATATAAATACTGTCACAATGAAACGGTCACAATCAAGTCCAATAAAACAAAACCAATCAACATAGAACTATATCAATAACATGGATGATGCCTTTACTCTGTTCAGGGTTTCGCAGACCCTCGATCTTTTGGGGCCCGGCATACCCCCATTAACATAAATGCATATAAAATGCCCATTAACCTTACTGCGTAAAAACGCCATAATTGCCATAAGTCTTTTTGACCCGTAGGTCCCAGTCAATCAGATAGCATCAGATAGGTAATGTGACTGAGCACAAAACCCGGCACTTAACATAAATTAAGATTCTATAGTATTCCATATGAACATACAAAACATGGAACATCATAACATAACATACAGTAAATGGATATCAATGAAATGAATCAATCATGCAACATCAACCAATAGGCATCCACCAGGTAAAGCAATATCCATGGTGGGAAACAATGACAGTGAGTACATATAAGAGTACAAGATTGGCAGTAATAGAAAGAACGTGGCTTGGAAACCACGTATCAAAGATAGGAATCCACTTACCTTATCAATGTCTTAATATCCCGTGACTTCCTCCTTTCCTTTTGACTTGCCTATAAATCAATAAACACGTTTTAGCTTTCATATAATTTACCGAATTTATGCGTCGTTACTCTAAATACCTCCCGTACTAATTTATGCTTTACGATTTCCATTTTAAACTTAATTTACCCAAGGGCAAAATGGTCATTTACGTGTCTCTACTTTTTGGGTTCTGTTTTCATAATTTGGACTTCACCGTTGAGTCCAGTAGGTTTGAATTAATAAAAATTCACTATTTACTTAACTAAATCGGAGTCCGTTTGACTCACCTTCGACATAAGGGCATTTTGGTCATTTTGGCATTCTACAGTTATTTTATTTTTTTGGGACTCCATCTCGTAAAACGGATCTCACTATTAAATTCAGAGGGTCCAAAATAGTAAGTTTTCATTATTCGTTCTACTAATTTTAGCCTCAGAATTAAATTTAAAATTTATTAATTTAAATTATTTATTTAAATTAATTAATCTGGATAATACATATAGTATTTGAGTCCAAACAGATCACATGTGCCTTGGTGGCACAGTGGCTAAGCTTCTCCCCCTTTCTCCCTTGATCATAGGTTCAATTCACTGCCCATACAAATTTTTCATTTCTCGTTATTATTTTTTTTTCATTTCCTGTTCAAGTTTAACCCAACCATTGGATAGCTCTCCTTTCTAACCAAACACTATCTAAACTCAAATTTAAAAATTTACTCATGAAGTACAAGTGTTGGGCAGTCATCTGAATGGGTAGGTCGGGTCGGACCCGCCCCGGTTTGTCCCAAAATAAATCACAAAACTCCAGCCGTGCAGCACTCTCCCCACGCACGACTGTTCATCTTCTCCGTCAACGGCTACTTGCAGGCGATGAATTTTCTTGCGTTTACCAGTGGAGTTCACACCTACAAGTCATGGGCAACTCAAATCTATCGTCGGGTTTCCGATCGGAGTGCCGGAACACTCCCAAAACGGGAAAAAACCGCAGCTCCGGTGGAGCTGTGCGTTTTCCGGCCAGCCTTTTTTCTCCCCTTTTTCTCCACCTTTTCCTACACCGTTTTGGCCCATTTTTCTCCCATTCAACTCCTGCACTTCCTAGGAATAATCTCCCATTGTTTAACCAAGTTCAACGCAACAAAATTACACAAACTGATTTTTTTTTTTTTCTTCCCTGTACATGGCGTTTTTCCTGGTTCATTTTTTTTTTATTCAAGTTCTACATAACAGGTCTATTTATCTTTTGATATTCAATAAAATAGAGGATCTACGAGAAAAATGAGAGAGAACGAAATCCAGAAGTACCAGAGAAGCGACTCAATATAGGAGGGGTTGGAGACGGCGGAGCAGACCACATCGGATTTTCATCCTGTTCTTTCTATTGCCGAACAATTACAGTGACAGTGCCCCCTTGGCTTTACCCATTTAGCTTAGCATCTGCTTGTTCCTCAACGTTCGCCTCCTCCAACGCATCCTCACCCAATACAGTTCTTGCACCTATTGCTCCGTTTCTTTCCCTCCTTATTCTCTCCTGCGCACGGCCCTGCTTCTTCTTTCTTCTTCTCTATTTTGTTTTTCTATTCAATCTAACGCTTCCCATTTTAAAATTGCCCCCCCCTCTCTCTCTCTCTCTCTCTCTCCCTATTGCCTTTTCACTTACTGCGCCTATCACCCCCATCCGTTTCCTTTCTTTTTTCTTCTTTTTTTTTTTTATTTTTTTCAGTTGTAACCCCCTGTATTTAATATGTATATACATCTACACATCTACATATCTATATATATATATATATATATTTATCCATGTGCCACAACATGTTTTATTTATTTATTTATGTATTTATTTTTATTTTATCTTTCATTTTATTTTTTTGCTTCTTCTTATTATTATTATTATTATTTTATTTTATTTTATTTATTTCTTTTCTTTTCTTTTTTTTTTTTTTTTTGCTATTCGTTTGCCTTGACACTTGTCCATATATTCAAACCTATTAAAATCCAACCCGTTTATTTCTTCATCGTAACGTAAAATCTTATCGGCTCGCTCAGTTACGATTTGGGTTCGACTTGCTTGGTTACGATTTGGGTCAGGGTATTACAAAGCCTTTATAGAGGAACTACTTTGGGAGAGAAAAACAATAAAAAGGAAGATTAATATCGCCAAGAAATGTTAGATTGTTTCTATTAGGCCCTTTATATACTAAGCTCCTATCGTCCCAATGGGGCGACTTATGAAGGAAGCAATAACAAGGAAACTTGGTGAAGAAGCTTTGAAAGACGAAGAAAAAAGGGAAGATACTGAAACACTTAAAGAAATGCTTTGGAGCTAATGTCTATTTATAAATAAATAAAGCACATAAAGTAAATAGATATGTAATACCACTATAAACCCCTATGTGTTAGGTCGATTTTAAAGAATAAAACCTATCATCAAACTAGGCTTACTCAGCCTAAGAATAGATTAAGATTACAAGTTGATTTAAATGCATGTGAAATTTATGAAATTTTCATAAATTATTTTAGGTTGAAAAAGAGCAAAGAGAAGGCACAACAATAGCGCTAACCTAGAAGTAAAGGTGAGTAACCTTGTATTTGAAGTGGAAATTTAACTCCATGGATATAAAGAAGTTTTAAGTTGAAAATATCTGAAGCATTCGAATATCAAATTCAGTATTTACATAATTCCTGTTTTAAAATATTTCTGTTCTTATAAACCCTGTTGTGACATGCTCAGTGAATGGTTTCTACTACAGTTTCTCTTTAAAATATATTTCAGCATGTCTAAGTTTTAAAATACCAAACGTTGTTAAATATTCTAAGTTTGCATATTCCAAGTATTTGAAGATTCTATTATGAAGTCATGAACATTATGTTTTGAATGCTCATAAAAGCATCTATGTGAAGAAGTTATGTGTTAAATATTTTTAAATGCAAGATAAACTGTGCATAAGAACCATGGATTTTGTTGGGTTTCTTTGGAACTCAACCATGATACGAATAAATGCCAGGTAGTAGGATCTAATCCCCCAAGCATATGAGATATCTCCACGGAAAGTAAAATAAGAATCTGGTTCGAAACGAATTCCACTAATGAAAGTGATAAGGTGTGTGATGAAAATGGAAGCAGGTTTTACCCTCATTTTCATCATGCATATTTACATGTTTTTGAAGTTCATATACTCTATTTGAAGAATTATATGTTTAGCTTGAATACTTTAAATGTTTCAAAGCTATCTGTTTTAAAGAATCCATATATTTTGTGTTCAAAGTATATGAGCAATTGGTAGTTGATATACCACAAACAGACGCACCAATCACTTTGAGACACGTGTGCCCACTAAGTTAACAAATCTCGATCCTACAGAGCTGACAATTTCGATCATACAGAGCATCCACAAGCCTTCAGGGCATTCTTATTTATATATCATTCAGAGCCGATAAACTCGGTCATACAGTGCAGATGAAGCCCTCAAGACATTTTCATGTGGAATAAGGAAACAGTCTTCAACACAGAAACTATTATCTATGATTATCTCCATCTACGACTCAATGCTCCACAAGGTAACTTCAATCTCCGATGATCGAATCCCTATATTCATGGCGACAAATCCTAATCAACTTAGGAGAGCCACGGTTTATAAATTAAACCCTAGAGGTACGCTTTATTTTTATGCTCATTCTTCGGCTTTCAATACAGTCTTTCAATTCTCTTACTTACTTAAGCATCGGAGCGGCTACCGCCGGAGCCAATCCGGTGGTCCTCTGATCATCTCTCTAAGTATTCTACAGGTCACGGAGCCCACACGTGTTGCGAGTCAAAAAGTGCAGCATCAGTTTGGCGCCGTCTGTGGGAAACGACTAATCTCCAAGTGCTTTATTCATAAACTCATCTTTTTTCCCCACCGGAAAACCATGGCACCAAATCTCCGACCACGACAGAATGCTCAGAATGCGCAAAACGCTCAGCGTCAGCCGCCTGCTCCTCGCACAAAGGGACCAGCGGCCAACCCTATGCGATAAGAAATTGAAGCAATAAAACGACACAATGAACTGGTGCAGGAGCAATTGCTGGCCATCACTAGAACACTGGCAACGCTCACGCAGAACCAAGCGGCGGCTTTTCCTAGCCCGCCGGTCAACTTCGTTGCGGGAACGCAACCTCCTGTTGCCACGGAGGACGAAGAACTTCGTGGGCAGGCCCCAACCAACTTGCCTGGGCACCCCTCAGGCGTTGCTCGCGCTGGTCGAGATCCACAACCATCAACAGTTCCTGGCTGGGGAACATCCGCTTTCGTTCCCGACGTGCATTACCGAAGCACTACTCGAGCCCCAACTCCTAGGGTTTCGGGAGCACCGCCGGCACCGCAGGAACCTTATCATGCAGCACCAGTCCCTCCGGTTGGGATTCCTCCTCCGTCCGAAAGGCGTACTCCACCCTACTACCCTGAAGCCGAGGCTGTCAGGCAGGGTTCACAAGATGTTAGACTCAGAGACCCGCGAAGGGTAGAGGAAATTGCCGAGTCTATAGACCGGACAATCGGATTGAGAGGACCTCAGAACCCTCCAGAGCAAGACGAACTGGCCAGGCTGCTCGGAAGACTGGCCACTCCGTTCACTCATGCTATCATGTCAGAAGAGAGGCCCAGAAAGTTCATGGTGCCCAAGTTCACTCTCTACGACGGATCTGGAGACCCAGGAGATCACCTTTCTCATTATCAGCATACGATGGCCCTTCACGGAGCTTCGGATGCTTTCATGTGTTGGACGTTCATCACCAGCTTAAAGGGAACTGCTCTGAAGTGGTTCCACAACCTCCCTCCGAACTCCGTTACCAACTTCTCCGAGCTCGGTAGGTAGTTCTTGGACAGGTTTATGACCAGCAGGAGGCTCAGAAGGGGGCCAGAATTCCTGCTGAACGTTAAGCAGACCAGGGAGGAATCCCTCCGAGCCTACATTGCACGCTTCAACACCGAACTCACTGAGATCACGGATTGCAGCCCGAAATTCCTTGTAGCAGCCCTTACAGCCGGGCTTGCCTAAGGTGGGTTCAGAGATTCCTTGACAAAGAGCCCTCCAACCGATATGGCGGCACTGATGGATCGGGCCAGAAAATATATCAACCTGGAAGAGGCCAACCGCTCAGCCCAGAAGGGCAAAGATCAGACCCAAAGGGATAATCCGAAGCGGGAGGATCACAAGAAGGAGGATCACAGAAGAGACTCCAACAAAAAGAAGGCAAGGAACCCAGAGAAAAGAACAGCTCCCAGAGCTGTGTACAACTCCGCACCAAGGGAGTTCACCAACTTCACTCCTTTGAACACCACTCCGAACCAGGTACTCCGGCAGATCAGAGATCAGGAGAACCTGAGGTGGCCAGAGCCAATTAAAGGAGATCCTAACCTGCGGGACCAAAGTAAGTATTGTAATGTCCATAAAGATCATGGACATACGACTAACACTTGCAGGACCCTCCGATATGAGATAGAGCAACTCATAAAGAAGGGACGTCTTCGGGATTTCGTCAAGCAGGACGGAAGGCAGAACCCCCAAGAGGACAAGCCTCAGCAGCGGCCAGATCAGAGGCCCGGCAGAGGCAAGAGCAGAGGGAAGGACGAAACGAGCCCTAGAGCAGAACAATCACGTCATCTACGTCCTCCATACTGACTCCTCTGTTACAGGAATGTCCAACAGGGCAAGAAAAAGATATGCTCGGGAGGCCAGAACCGCCCCGAACGTCTTACAGATTTCCAAAGTCGAAAAGAGACTCAAGCCAAGGCCGGAGATCCAGTTCACCGAGCAAGATCTAGCAGGGGTACACTGCCCTCACAGTGATGCCCTTGTTATTACCCTCAGAATCGCCAACTTCGAGACCAGAAGAGTCCTGGTCGACACTGGCAGCTCAGTCAACATTCTGTTCTATGAACCGCTTAAACAGATGGGCATAGACCAGGACAACGTCAAGCCCACCACTGCCATGATGGGAGCTTTTGATGGCAACCTCAGCACCCCACTGGGGAGAGTTGACCTTCCTACCACTGTAGGAGAAGGTGAAGGGCAGAAGACCACCATCTCGGAATACATGGTGCTGAACATGAAGTCTCCCTACAACGTCATAATCGGGAGACCCTGGTTGCATCAGATAGGGGCAGTCACTTCAACCCTCCATCAGTGTCTGAAGTACGTCCACAACCAGAGCGTACACTCGGTCCGAGGGTGTCAGCCAACTTCCTGAGAGTGTCACGCTATTGCCCTCAAGGAGAAAGCTCTGAAATAGCAATTACAGTACACTCGGGACTGTGCAGATCTAGGTTTTCACTCACACTCCCAAGGTAGAAGATTGCCCATCCAGCGTTGAAGAACCCCTGAGCCCAAGGGGACGTGACTGCCGAGCCAAACCTGTTGGCGAGCCCATTAAAATACTGGTCAGTTTAGAAGCAGAGGGGCGTTACTTGTACATCGGCCCAGATCTTACACACACCGAGCAGGAAAAGATAGTCAGGTTTCTGAAAAACAACCTCTCTATCTTTGCTTGGGAGACCAGGGACATGGAGGGAATAGATCCTAATCTAATAACTCACAAACTGATGGTAGATCCGGATCACCCCCCAGTTAGACAGAAGAGAAGGCCGATTGCTCCTGATCGGCATCGGATTATAAACGAAGAAGTCCAGAGGCTGCTGGACGCCAGGATGATACGGGAAGTTTTCTATCCCGAGTGGCTAGCCAACACCGTACTTGTTAAGAAGAAGAACGGCAAGTGGAGAGTCTGTGTTGACTATACAGACCTCAACAAAGCGTGCCCCAAGGACAGCTTTCCACTGCCGAGAATAGACCAACTAGTTGACGCCACTGCGGGGCATGAACTTATGAGTTTCATGGATGCATACTCTGGATACAACCAGATCGAGATGTACCCTCCAGATCAAGAGAAGACTGCCTTCATAATCGAAAGAGGACTCTACTGCTACAGAGTGATGCCTTTCGGTTTGAAGAATGCTGGAGCCACTTATCAGCGGTTGGTGAACAAGATGTTCAGCCCACTGCTCGGCAGCACCATAGAGGTATACATCGACGACATGCTGGTAAAGAGCCTTCAGAAAGGCAGCCACCTCCAGCACTTGGCCCAGACCTTCGATATCCTTAGACAACACAAGATGAAGCTTAACCCCTCGAAATGTACCTTCGGAGTTACGAAGGGAAAATTCTTGGGATACATCATCTCTCAAAGAGGTATCGAAGCAGATCCCACTCAGATCCAAGCCCTGATTGGACTAAAGTCACTGAAAACCAGAAAGGAGATTCAAGCACTAAATGGCAGAATTGCCGCACTGAGCAGGTTTATATCCAAATCCACCGATCGATGCCTACCTTTCTTCAAAGCTCTGAAGGCCAGCAAGACTTTGCAGTGGACAGAAGAATGCGAGAAGTCCTTTCAAGAACTAAAGGAGTATCTAGCCTCTCCAGAGCTCCTGTCAAAACCAGTACAAGGAGAAAAGCTGCTCCTGTACCTCGCAGTCTCCGAGAAGGCGGTCAGCTCTGCACTGATCAGACAGGACAGAGGAGTACAGAGGCCTATATTCTACGTCAGTAGGGCACTACTTGACACGGAGAAAAGATACCCAGAAGTAGAGAAGCTGGCCTATGCCTTGGTTATATCAGCTCGGAAGCTTCGACCTTATTTCCAGGCCCATCCAATCGAGATCCCAACTGCCTATCCTCTGAAGTCAATACTGAGGAAACCTGAGGTATTGGGAAGATTGGTCAAGTGGTCTGTGGAGCTAGGGGAGTTCGACATATCATATGTACCCTGAAACTCCATCAAAGGACAGGCCTTAGCTGATTTCGTAGCTGAATTCACCCCGGCACTTCAGAACAAAGCACAAATCACCGTAACTTCGGGAACCTGGCTGTTGTACATTGATGGGTCGTCAACCGATCAAGGATCAGGGGTAGGCCTGGTGCTGCAGTCCCCTGATGGGCTTACATCAGAAAAAGCAGTCAGCCTGGGATTCAAAGCTTCTAATAATGAAGCCGAATATGAAGCCCTAATCTTAGGGATGAAACTTGCCTTGGAATGCAAGGCTCAGAACCTCGATATCTTCTCTGACTCCCAACTGGTAGTAAGCCAGGTCTTGGGAGAATTTGCCATTAAAGATGACAGGATGCTTCGGTATTCCGAACTGGTAAGCCACTTAAAGAATTCCTTCCAGACGTTTACCATCCAGAAAATTGAGAGAAGCCAGAATTGCAGAGCAGATGCTCTGGCTAACATGGCCTCCCGCCTCAAATCTGAAGCAGACTCCACAATTAAAATCTCTTTTCAGCCAGGATCCAGCATTGAGGAAGCACAAGTTGCTCAAATTGACGAACAGCCCCAGAACTGGATGACCCCAATCCTCCAGTATCTAAGGTCCGGTCTCCTCCCAGAGGACAAAAACAAAGCCAGGAGAATCCGAATCAGAGCGGCTCGGTACCTGATCCTGAACAACAAGCTTTACAGAAGGTCGTATTCTCAACCTTTGCTAAAATGCTTAGCCCCAGACGAATCACAGTATGTCTTGGCTGAAATACATGAGGGAATCTGCGGGAATCATAATGGGGGCAGAACTATAGCCCACCGAGCTCTATCGCAGGGCTACTACTGGCCCGGCATGTTGAAACAGGCTAAAGAATATGTTCGGAAGTGCGACAAATGCCAGAGATTTGCCCCGTACCAACATCAGCCTCAGCACGAGCTTATCCCGATTCCTAGTCCTTGGCCCATTGCTCAATGGGGAATGGACATTGTGGGCCCATTACCACGAGCACCTCCAAACAGGAAGTATCTCTTGGTGGCCATCGACTACTTCTCTAAATGAGCCGAAGCCGAGCCTTTAACGCATATCACAGAAAAGGAAGTCGAAAGCTTCACCTGGAAGAACATTGTGTGCAGGTTTGGCATACCACGTGTAATTATCTCGGACAATGGGACACAATTCACTGGTAAAAGCTTTAAGGCATTCTGCGAAAATCTCAACATCAGGCAGCACTTTGCCTCTCTAGGCCATCCATAAGCAAATGGGCAAGCAGAGGTCACCAACCGAACAATCCTTGACGGGTTAAAGAAAAGGTTGGAACAGGCCAAGGGGAAGTGGGCAGAAGAATTCCCTGGAGTCCTTTGGGCCTACAGAACAACCAGGAGAACTCCCACCTCTGAAACTCCCTTCTCACTAGCCTATGGAACAGAAGCAGTAATTCCGGTTGAGATCGGTATGCCAACTCTGAGGACTGAGGCCTTCGAGCAAGAATCCAATGATCGGCAGCTGATGGAAAACTTGGATTTTCTCGAAGAGAAAAGGGATCAAGCCAGCATCAGGATGGAAGCTTGTCAACAAAGAATGGTCAACAAATCCAAGGTAGGACTCAAGACAGTCAGCTTTCAAGTTGGAGACTTCGTCTTAAGAAGAGTCTTTCAGAACACCAAGGATCCCACCATGGGGAAGTTGTCACCAAACTGGGAAGGTCCCTACAAAGTAACAAAAGTCGTTCGACCTACCACCTATTGGCTTGAAGACATGACTGGGAAGCCTGTTCCTAGGCCATGGAACGTAGAACACTTGCGGAAGTATTATCAATGAAGATTTTTTCTTTTACCTCCATAAAACTGATCATCTATTAATGCACAGGCCTCCAGAGCCTGGTCCATAATGTACGAGTTTTCACTCGGTCCATCTATTAATGCACAGGCCTCCAGAGCCTGGTCCATCTATTAATGCACAAGTCTTATGACTTGATCCATCTATTAATGCACAGGCCTTCAGAGCCTGGTCCATAATGTACGAGTTTTCACTCGATCCATCTATTAATGCACAGGCCTCCAGAGCCTGGTCCATTTATTAATGCACAAGTCTTATGACTTGGTCCATCTATTAATGCACAGGTCTCCAGAGCCTGGTCCATAATGTACGAGTTTTCACTCGGTCCATCTATCAATGCACAGGCCTCTAGAGCCTGGTCCATCTATTAATGCACAAGTCTTATGACTTGGTCCATCATTAATGTACAGGCCTCCAGAGCCTGGTCCATAATGTACGAGTTTTCACTCGGTCCATCTATCAATGCACAGGCCTCTAGAGCCTGGTCCATCTATTAATGCACAAGTCTTATGACTTGGTCCATCTATTAATGCACAGGCCTCCAGAGCCTGGTCCATCTATTAATGCACAAGTCTTATGACTTGGTCCATCTATTAATGCACAGGCCTCTAGAGCCTGGTCTATAATGTACGAGTTTTCACTCGGTCCATCTATTAATGCACAGGCCTCCAGAGCCTGGCCCATCTATTAATGCACAAGTCTTATGACTTGGTCCATCTATTAATGCATAGGCCTCCAGAGCCTGGTCCATAATGTACGAGTTTTCACTCGGTCCATCTATCAATGCACAGGCCTCCAGAGCCTGGTCCATCTATTAATGCATAAGTCTTATGACTTGGTCCATCTATCAATGCACAGGCCTCCAGAGCCTGGTCCATAATGTACGAGTTTTTACTCGGTCCATTTATTAATACACAAGTCTTAGGACTTGGTCCATAAATGCACAAGTCTCAGTACTTGGTCCGTCTATAATGCACAGGCCTTCAGAGCCTGGTCCATGATATACATATCTTAAATACTTGGTTCATTCTCTAAATACGCAGGCCTACAGAGCCTGGATTACTCTTATACGCAAGCCTTCCGAGCATGGTCCATCTTTAATTTACAGATTCTATGATTCAGGCCATCCACAGACAGAAGTTCCGAGCATCTACAAACTAAAGTTTCCTAGATCGGAACACCTCGGATCTGATGCTTATATTATTTGGCTTATTTGTCAAAAAAACAACAAGTACTATGGTTCCAACCAGGGGTAAAGTACTTCGATTCAGCCATTTTTCTAAGTTTCTTTGATTTATTTTCAGAACAATCAGAAATGCACGAAAAAGTGTTTAAGCTACAAAAGAGCACATTCACAGAAAACATCAGATCTGAGAAGAAGAAATCTAATTTTATTGATAATTCAGAAGATTTACATCAGTACAAAGACACCACTACAGAAGCTATTACAGAAGCTATTACAGAAGCTACGCTTGGCAACATAACGGCTCTTCTCCTGGGATGATAAAGGGGCACAGGAGCCAAACTTCCATTACCGCCGCTGCCGGCTCCATTTGAAAGGAAGGAGCCCTGAACCCCAGTCTGCATCAAGAAGTGCCCAGGCCATTTCATCATCACTATCACTGGTCTCATGACCAACGAACGATGAGGGCTCTGGGCCTCAGGAGACTTTTCATTCTCCACCTTTGTAATCGGCATGACTCCTCAGCAGAGTGGAGCAAGGGTCTCTGCTAAGTCACAAAGGGGGGGAGGCGGCCCCCATTCATCTCCCTCAGAGCAGTTGCCACACCCCAGCCGATTGAAGCAAAGGTCTCTGACAAGGTCTGAGGAAGAGGAGGCAACTCACCTTCGTCTTCATCACCAACGCTCCAGGCCTCGGTTGAATCAAGGAGGGGCCACCACCAATCGGAGAAATCTCGACTAGATACCAGAGGAAACAAGAAGACTTGAGCCTCCTTCAATCCTTCCTTGGAGACTGAAAATAGGGGAAGGTTAACTCTTGGCCACAGTTTAATCATTCTTAATTCCGGCAAGGAACCATCCATCATCTCCGGACAAGTGGCAAAACTCCGGCAGCATATAAAAATCTCTCTTATAAACAGTTTGGGGAGCAAAAGGGTTGAGCACAACCGAATGCCCTCGTTTCCATATATATAGACACTGGAAGACAAAAGGCTACCTAGTTGAACCGTCACAACGGCTAAAGTGTTAGCTTCGAAATCCCAAACGACGGGGGTGCAATAAATGGAGTATTAAACCACCCTCTCGGGAGAAGCAAAAGGCAGGGTCATACACAGGCTTCTAATCTTTGCCACGTATATGACGTGACGATTTCTCCATGTCATTAACACTTAAAGGGCCACGTATACAACAGAGGTCCATCAACTATGACGTTTCTTGATTCCTAACAGGTCTGAAGGCAGAAGTTCTGATCAACCAAGCTACAATCACAAGGTATCCACTTATTATTATGTCTCCGGATTCAGAACGGTCAGCTTTGAAACGCTTCAAAAAAGAAGTCTCCAATTACTGACCTAAGGCAAGTAAAGAAGCTCGGAACACAGCTACCTACAGAGGAAAATCTGATCTGGTATACACTAAACTCCAGAGCAGCGCTACTTGCAACAATTACCACCATCAACTATATGTTAAGGCACTACAGAGCAACATAACTCAAGACATGCACAAATACGACAGAGTAATATAACTGAGGAAACGAGCGTTGAGCAAAAGATTGTTCCATTAACAAATGTATGTTTCAAGTATATTGAAAGGTAACAAAATATACATCCTAAGCCTGATCAGCAGGGACAGGATCAGCGGCCGGAGAAGGTCCGACAGGAGCAGTATCAACCACCTCAGCCGGTACGACCACTTCCGTGGGATCGGCAGGGAGGACATCAGCCACTTCATCCTGGATAACCTCTGAAGGTTCAGATCTGGGCGGCACAATTGAGGAGACATCAAGGTCAAGAAACTTGGCGAGAAGCCGGGAGCGGAAGTTGTTAAACCCAAACATAATCAAGCGATGGGTCATCCCTTCCAGTCTCGACTTCATCTCCTCCTCATTGTCCACCAATGCTTGCTCCACAGCATCATCGATCTGTTTACGGTACTGATACCGCATGCCGTTCATCTCCATTTGCAACCTCCTTGCCCGCTCAACGGCAAGGTTCTTCTCCGATTCCATCACGATCAAGGAGTTCTGACACTCCTTCAGTTTCTCTGCGGAGTGTTGTGCCTCCGACCGAGCAGTGCCAAGCTGAAGCCCCAGGTCGTCCAGATTGGCCCTGAGTTGGTCAAGCTCCTCTGCAGATGGAGAAACCTCCACCAAAGCAGAAAGGGTATGCAGGGTCTGCATAATACAAAGAAAACAATTCAACACCAGTATAAACGCTTAAAGGAAAGGAAAATAAGGGCCTGACGAGCTCACCTTAACCTGAAGAGTGGTTAAATCAGCAAGAAGCTTCTCCGACTTCTGGGGCCTGAGTTTAACTGAGCCTTTGGCCCAGAAGTCCCTCAGAATTTTCTTGGCCCCCTGATCAGCAACATCAGGAGCCACCGACGATGATGCCCCCTTACCCGCTCGACGAGACGGGACTGGGGGAACCACCGAAATGGGGACAGGAGTCTCTTCCTCCCCCTCAGCAGGCTCGGGAGAGGACAGAACCAACCTCCGCTTCTTTTGGACAGGAGGAACCACTGGAGAGGATGCCTCCCCTGTCGCCACGGACGGTATAGACCCGCTCTCCCAGTGAGCCAACACATTATCAGCAATCTCCTCAACACTACCCCTGGCAGCCATTAATTTATCAGGGTTAACGATGGAAGAATGGTCCCTAATGCTGGGCTTCAAGAGCTTCTTATATTGCTCCTGAATCGAAGAAGAGAAGTCTGGTCTCTTCCACGCACTCTTGACTGCAAAACAAACACAGAAATTGATCAGTTCAACAATTGGCAAACAAAACGGAATCAACGCAGCCACGAAAAAGTTGAGCCTCACCCCTTGGCCTAATGGTTCGAGGGAATGTGGAAGGTTGACCCTCGAAGTTCTTGAATTCCCATCCTCCTTTAATAAAAAAGTACCACTTCTTCCAGGTCTTGTTGGAGGAGGGCACAGAAGTAAGGGGTCTGAACCCACTATCAAAAGACATATAAAAAAGACCCTCCGCCTTTTGAAGTTTTAGATCCATATTGCTACGGATCAAGTCAAGGGACACCTCGACATTATTCATATGCCCTAACACAATAAAGCTCAACAGATGTCTCCAACTGTTAAGGTTCAGATCTGCGGGGCAAAGGTCAAACCAACAAAAGAATTGTTTTATTATATCAGGAAAGGGGAGTGTAAGACCCATTTCAAACCAGGCCAGATAGGCACAGATTTCCCCCTCTCTAACATCGCCCGAGCGATCCTGAGAATCTGGGACCCTGAAAGTAACATTTTTGGGAAGTTTGAACTTCGCCCATAACTCCTTCAACATACTTTCAGTAATTACACTCTCACCCTCCTCTCTGTGACCAGATCGACCAGAAGTCTCACCAGCCCTATTCGGGGGCTCATCAAAAGCATCAACAATCCTAACCCCCGGACTAGAGGGAGGATCTACCAGCCTATTTTCGTCAACGTTCACTAATTGCATTTGAGGAACGGTCTCAGAAGGACTTCCCAAACCAGAGTGTGATTCTAAGCCAGACATGGCGAACAAGAGAAAGAAGTGAAACAAATGAGAAGGAGTGTAGAAGGGGACTAAAAGTCGAACCTGAGATCAATAAAGGATTATGAACACCGGGTATCCTTCGAACTTCAAGATATGTCAAATGGCGGTCTGGTACTGTAGAAGTAAATGTAGAAGAAAGGTATGGAAGACCTTTCCCTCTCTTTATATACACATTCGAAATATGAGCCTTCCAAGACGAGCCGACACAACGGTTGAGAATAATGATGGATTCTCAAGTATCGGCTGCGCAATAAATGACGCGTTAAACCGACGTCTTGAGAAATGGGAAAGCAAAACGTACGACTCTTCACAAAACCCTCAACCCTAGTTAAAACCCTAGCTTTTAACAAGGGCTCGGGGGGGGGGAGTAGCTGATATACCACAAACAGACGCACCAATCACTTTGAGACACGTGTGCCCACTGAGTTAACAAATCTCGATCCTACAGAGCTGACAATTTCGATTATACAGAGCATCCACAAGCCTTCAGGGCATTTTTATTTATATATCATTCAGAGCCGATAAACTCGGTCATACAGTGCAGATGAAGCCCTCAAGACATTCTCATGTGGAATAAGGAAACAGTCTTCAACACGGAAACTATTATCTATGATTATCTCCATCTACGACTCAATGCTCCACAAGGTAACTGCAATCTCCGATGATCGAATCCCTATATTCATGGCGACAAATCCTAATCAACTTAGGAGAGCCACGGTTTATAAATTAAACCCTAGAGGTACGCTTTATTTTTATGCTCATTCTTTGGCTTTCAATACAGTCTTTTAATTCTCTTACTTACTTAAGCATCGGAGCGGCTACCGCCGGAGCCAATCCGGTGGTCCTCTGATCATCTCTCTGAGTATTCTACAGGTCACGGAGCCCACACGTGTTGCGAGTCAAAAAGTGCAGCATCAGTAGTGATTATTTTATAAACTCTCATGTACTAAACCACTGCCAATTGAAATCCCTTGATGAATGCTGGAATTACTCACAAGCTTAGTGTCACATCCCAAACCCTACCCTACACGGATGTCGAGGACGTGATGCCAGTCAGCCGCCACGCGACCAACCGAAGGCAATTTCTGAACTTTCCAGTGAATTGCACTCCGACTGTAGGGTCAGATGCAGCGAAATTTAAAACTTTTTTTTTTTGTCAAGGGAATGCAACTCATGTATTCACCGTAAGGTTATGCACCACAGAGCCAGTCTAAAATCCAACAACTAACAATTCTAACCTCAGAGCATATCTATAATCCGACATATAACAACAGAGCAGAACTATAATCTCTAGAGTACCGTTTAAATCCATGAGCCATGTCTATATCTAGTACATATCAGTCAAGTCAGTCATATTACATCACTCACCTGATTAAATAGATTCAATCCTCAGTAATCCAGTCTCCACAGATCAGTGCCATCAGATCCAACAGATATCATTCCTGAAAAATGTTAGGGAATGGGGTGAGCTTCGAAAAGCCCAATGAGTAACACAGGTTCCCTGTCAAGGGTTTCAAAACCATTTCTTGTTTACAAAGCACAAGGGTAGTTCAGTTGTTTCTGAAATAGCAGTTTTATAAATCTACTTTAAATGCAATTTCAGTAGAATAAAGCAGGACTGCACAAAATAAAACAACAGATCAGAACAGACAGAACATAATAGACCATATCAAGTATAACCGTACAGAACAGAACATAACAGGTCAGGACGGAGCAGAACCGAGCAGAGCAGGACATAACAAATCAGAACAGGATGAAACAAAGCACAACAAATCAGAACAGAATAGTAAATGATGCCAATATATCAATCAGAGACAAACAGGTCAGAATAGAATGGGTCGGAATAGAACAGGTCAAAATGGATTACAATAAAACATAATAGAACGGAACGGAACAGAACATAACAATCATAACCGAACAAAACGGAACAGGACATAGCAAATCATAACCGAACAGAACGGAATAAAACACAACAAATCAGAATAAAATAGAACAGAACAGAACAGAACGGAGCGGAAACAATATGTCAACCAGAGATACAGGTATATCATCAACAGAACGGAACAAGACAAAACTGAGTTGGAACAGTATATCAATCAAGGATACATGTATATCATCAACGGAACGGAACAAGACAGAAC
This sequence comes from Nyssa sinensis, assembly GCA_008638375.1. NCBI lineage: Eukaryota > Viridiplantae > Streptophyta > Magnoliopsida > Cornales > Nyssaceae > Nyssa > Nyssa sinensis. Next base: position 4,801,876 of record CM018033.1, read on the forward strand.
TGAGCGGAAACAATACGTCTGTCAGAGATACAGGTACATCATCAAAGAACATGATAGATCAGTATTAAGCAGAACAGGACGGGACAGAACAGAACGGAACAGATCGAAACAGAGCAGACAGGTTAGGACGGAACAGATCAAACATAACAAATCAGGACGGATCAGGACTGAACGGATCAGGCAGATCAGACAAAGCAGGTCAGGACAGATCAAAACTGAACAGATCAAACAGATCAAACAGAATGGGTCAGACAGATCAAACAGAACAGGTCAGGACAGATCAAACAGAACAGGTCAGGACAGATCAAACAGAACGGGTCAGACAGATCAAACAGAACAGGTCAGGACAGATCAAACAGAACAGGTCAGGACAGATCAAACAGAATAGATCAGTTAAAACATCAGAGTAACAGAACAGATCAGTTAAAACATCAGAGTAACAGAACAGATCAGTTAAAACATCAGAGTAACAGAACAGATCAGTAATGAGCAGAGCAGAACAGTATAACAGAATAAACAGTACAGTATGCACAGATTAAACAGTGCAGTATGCTCATATAGTGCTCAAGACTGAGGTGGTACCAAGAATCAGTTGTTCTTTTTAGAACCAGTTAAAAACAGCGATAGGTTTATTTCAGTACAGAACAGAGAAGCCAAACAGAGTAAAAATCATGCATTTGAGTAAGAGTATGAAATCAGTGTATCAGATAAAACAGTACAGTACAGTATTTTAAAATACAGTAACTAGACAGTGTACTTATACACCAATTCAGGAGTCAGGGTTACTCACAAAACGCAACAGTACAGAACAAAACCAGGACAGACCATACAACGGAACAGGACAGACCCGAACTGAACAAGAGAGCAGGACAGTACAAAGTCATGTCACGTGTAATACATTATAAAAGAGTATACATTTAAAAACATACATTTAAATAGTATGGCAGATAAAATAGTACTGTGAATCAAAATACAGTAACTAGACGGTGTACTTATACACCAAGCCAGAAGTTCCAAGTTACTCACAAACTGTTACGGTTATCTCCTTGCACAAACAATCCGATAACCTCCAAGTACGTCAGGCATCTCCATGTATGTCCTGAATAATCATCATCAATCACAGACATATCAGAATTTATCCATTCAGGTCTTATTCGTCATCTTAGGTGTCTATCGGATTACCTAAGATAACTTAGTAGCCTATCGCCCTCTCATCGGGTTTCATCCGGGGCTATGTTATTCTTAATTTAGGCTTAGCAGTCATCTGGATTATAACCCAAGTCATTTAGACTTCAATCGTTATCAGTCAATCACTTATTCAACCTTAGGGGCAAAACGGTCATTTTATCACTCTTGCCCCGGACCCTGTCAAGGTCCTCAGAATAGTCTTTATATCTTAATATAAAGTTCTACATCTTTTAGACTCCAATCGGTTTCGGTTAGGTTCTTATTTTAACCATAGGGGCAAAATGGTAATTTTACCATTCTTGTCCTGGACCCAGTCGTGGTTCTCAGAATATCCCATATATCGTATGTATAAGGCTTGAGTCTTTTAGACTTAAATCGTTATCAGTTAAGGGCTTACTTAGCCTTAGGGGCAAAGTGGTAATTTTACCATTCTTACCCCGGACCCTGTTGTGGTCCTCAGAATGTCCCATATATCTCATATGTAAATTCTTAAGTCCTTTGGACTTCGTTTGGTATTTGCTTTTGATCATTGGGACACATCGATCATTTCTTGTTTTACGCATTGACTGTCGCGGAGTCTTATTTAGCCCTTCAGTGTTCATATTATCCCTATGATAATTTATCAGATCAGTTTGACCTTTATTTGACCTCTACTTTGCACTTACTGTGCTCAGGGGTATTTTGGTCATTTTACGTTTTGTAAGATTCTGACTCCGAATCATCATTTAATCATGTTTACAGTTTCACCAGTATTGGGCTTCTATCGGTATCAATTTCGTCCCAATTGGACTTCGTACAGTATCAGGGGTAATTTGGTAATTTCACGTGTCATATTTTTCGGCACGTCAGTTCATAAAATGGACCTCACCGTTGGGTCCAGAGTGTCTGACATAATCAAAATAGACTGTCTTTTATTTTTATTTGGGCCTGGGTACCCTCAGGGGTAGTACAGTCATTTGTCACTTACAGGTCTGTATTTTTCGGTACATAATTTCGCAATTTGGACTGTACCATTGAGTCCAGAATATTTGAAATAGTGAAAATACACTATTTATTTAATTTATTTGGACTCCGTTTGACATATTTAATGTCTAGGGGTAAAATCAGTAATTTTACCTATTTAATAAAATAATTAAATAATTATTTTATTATTTAATTAATTTTTCAGGGGCTTAAATGAATAATTTCTCAAAATTCTGGGCCACAGTAGGATTCTGTTAAACAGTGGGGACAAATCCGTAATTTCAAGAACTTATAGGGGTCAAAACATAATTCAATAAACTAAAGGTTCAGACCGTTTGGCTTTAGGGTTCAGAAACTGAACCGGTCCAGAACTTCAGTGAACCAATCGGTTCTGACCCTTCAGAAAACCTGAATTACATATTCCATTTAACCTCAATTGCCCCCCCTTATCCACGGATGGCTTATTCCCAAAACTTGATTTTAATTTTTAAAACCCGTAACCAAACAGGCAGAATCAGATTTTAAAATAAAACAGTTTGCCCCAGAACGGTGCCGTTCCATTAAAACGGTGGCACGGTCGTTGGCCGACACGTGTCTGGGCCAACTCAGTATGACTCGGCCAACTCGGCCGAGTCGACTCCATCTTCCCCAATGCGCAGGGTGCTATTGCCCTAATACCAGTCCCGATTTTTCTCTATTTCGTGCCATTTCAAGCACGGATTTCAACTGATTTTGGTTCCACAATCTTTCTGGAAGTGAAACCAACATATTGGAAACGGTTTGGGGCTTCGAATCTATGCATGGAGTTCTGTTTAGCCGATTATCGTGGGGAATTTCATGTTCGGTCATACGGCCCCGTTTCTCAACCAAATCGCACGAGGTTTGGCTTGTTGTGACCGTATGTACATGGGAATCAACATCCCATTTAGAAATTTTGGTTTAGAGGCCTATTTTCGAGTTTGGGTCTCATGGCCGAGACTCTTAGGTTTGGTTTTGAGGGCCTTCCAGTGTGATGTTGGGTCGTGGATGGTAATATTTGGGATCCTAGAAAGGTCTAGATCAGTTCTTGACCATCAAAACTCAGTTTTAGAGAGGTCAAATCAGACCCAGTTTCCATGATCCATTAATGGAGGTTTGCTACAGTTTTGGGGTTTCAGGGCTGTCCGACCTTCCCAATTGTTCTATAACAATCCCAGGCCTCTCAGTAGTGCATACATATAGTTTATATGGCTCAAAAATCATCAGAGCAGTACCAATAAATCAAAACAGAAAATTTGACAGTTTTGTAGTTTGAGGTGTTTACCTCTCAAGCAGTGGCTGCTTCCTGCTCTTCGATGGTCCAGTTCGGATCCTTGGCACCCCAGGTGTGCCTCAGTCCCAGCCGTGCAGCACATTGCCTCCTTAGTTCCTCCTCCTTTGGGCACCTCCACGGCCACACACACATGGACATGCACATACACATACACTTGGTTTGGCAGTCTCTCTCTCTAACCCAATCTCTCTTTAGCAAATCTCATGCACCCATTTCTGATTTCTCCCTCCTCGAATACACATATGGAGACTTGTAATGCAAATATTCTTCTTCAATACATCTCCCAACCTCATGATAAATCTACATGTATTTTGGTTGGAGGAGAGGTCATCATGGCTGAAGTAGGGTGATGATGAGCTAGGGAGCATAGGGGTGATGCAAGGGTGTGGTGTTGCATGGATGGCCATTGGCCAGTTTTGGTGGCAGACTAGGATAATTCAATGTTATATACATTTCTGTTGTATATATGGACACAAAGATAATAGTAGCCCAGTTGGTAATTTTTTAGATGAGGTTTCTTTTCACTCAAAGGTCAAGGGTTCAATTCCCTTGGCCTCCCATTTGGCCATTTTTTCCATATTTTCGGTTAAGGCCACGTTTGGTTGCGCAGTAATTCAGTTTCAGTGTTTCCTTCGTAACTTTCATTCCGTAACTCATTTTTCGACGCGGTTTGTTCCGAGAGTTCCGTATTTCAGTATTCTTCAGTGTCAGAGGTTCCGTGTCATTTATTAATCATCCGGGATTTCCTGGGTTAGCTAATTCGGGTTCCGTTAGTGTTAAAACGGCATTATTTTACCGATTTAACCAGAAATTGGGTTTGGGTATCATACCCTTTTCCCCCAGACACATTTGATTATTTAATCGGTCCATGGCGACCGTCGGGATCATAATTAATTCCCTAATCATTCTATAAGCCGGTTATTAATTAATAATTAACACTAATTATTAATTACGTAAAGTCAGGGTGTCACACTTAGATTAGCTTACCCGAGTTTTTATCCGACCCCCTTTCAGGTAACAGAAGTGATCCTGACCCTATTTTGTGATGAAGATGGTGAAAACCTTGCTCATTTTGAGGGAGGGCATAAGAAGTTCCTTACAAGGTTAGCATGGAGGTAGTAGGACTATATGTTGGTCACTTTTGTATTGGCAGTTATGGGATGTATTGTAGATTGTAGTTATCACTTTTTGGTTATAGTAAATGTTATAATGTTATGTAACTGAGTACTAAGGGACAAGTGGATATGTATTATGTATACAACTTTAGAGTTTTTATTATGCTCCGAATGTATAATCATGTATACCGTTCTGAAGAGCGGCAGTACCGGGCAAATGTGCGAAAGATTTAAAATAAGAAAAGAAAAGAAAAGAAATTGTCACGCTTCTGCAAACACAGGCCGTACCGCCATCCGATACTGTTGCTTATGTGAGCCTTGCCCTAAAGCCTCGGCCGAAGGGTGTCAGTCGCGATACGAGATCTGCACAAGGTGGGTTTCGGGTCGTGACAATTACTGCCAGATTTGGACTCTTGTACGTACCAAATGTTTATTGTTTCCACAATGTGATATTGTTTATCTTATGAAAATTTATTGACTGCTATATCATTGATCATTATATTGTACTATGCCTTCAAAGGCCTACTGTTATGTTTTTACTGAATAAATGATATTTCGTCTTTATACACTTATGGAATCATGATTACGCCCAAAGAATAACGCGGTAGTTGTAGTGCAGCTTTGGGGTGTCGATCCCACAGGGAGACAAATTAAAAGAATAACAGACAGAATAAAGAAAATATTAGATGATTAACAAGAAAATAATAAGTGATTTTAAATGTAAATTAAAATTAAACAAAATGATTAATCGAAAAAAGTACTCGAATTAACGAACAGTAGAGTATCGGGAATCCCTTGGACATATCTGGTATTTTAATTATTTTTAATTCACTGGTAACTCAATTGAGAATTTAATTCCGAAAATCCCAATCGGAAGATATAGAATTATAAACCAAAATTAAACCAAATGTAACATTTTGAAAAATCATTCATCACTTTTAAATCACGCAAATTGTTATCCACATTGAAAGAACCCAACGACGGCAATATACCCAGGGAGTAATATTTTAACAAAGAATTAAATCAATATAAATAATCAATTGATCCAAAAATAATCAAAGAACCAATCCATTCAATAGAAAAAGCATGACTGAATCTATAAACGGAATAAACTCTATAATTATTCGGCAACAATAAATTGAGAATGATAAAACAAAGAGTTTTAATAAATAAAAATCCGGCACATGAATTAAAAATAAATTAAAAATACCATCTAATGTGAAAGTTCATCCCTAACCCTAGTTGGAAATTTAGTTACCCATACAAACGATAGACAACATAAATCTCAAGGAAAAATAACCATGAAGCATGCTGGTTTTTTCTCCAAAACAGCACATGCGCAGCCGCCCGTTTTCCTCTTCTGCGTTACAACGCAGAGCGCCGCAGTACTTTTAATTCTCCTTTTTTTTTCTCCTCCACAGGACCACTTTTTTTTTCCTTTAAATACAGCGCCTCAGTTCTTTAAACCACACGCCGCACTATTCATCCAGCTGCACGCCCAAGGCCTCACGTCCAAGCCCATTGTGCGCCGCACATCAGCCACTTGATTCAGTCGCACCTCAGGGCCTATGTCACATCCCGAACCCCACCCTACGCGGATGTCGAGGACGTGATGCCAGTCAGTCGCCACGCGACCAACCGAAGGCAAATTTCTGAACTTTCCAGTGAATTACACTCCGACTGTAGGGTCAGATGCGGCGGAATTTAAAACTTTTTCTTTTGTCAAGGGAATGCAACTCATGTATTCACCGTAAGGTTATGTACCACAGAGCCAGTCTAAAATCCAACAGCTAACAATTTTAACCTCAGCGCATATCTATAATCCGACATATAACAATAGAGCAGAACTATAATCTCTAGAGTACCGTTTAAATCCATGAGCCATGTCTATATCTAGTACATATCAGTCAAGTCAGTCGTATTACGTCACTCACCTGATTAAACAGATTCAATCCTCAGTAATCCAGTCTCCATAGATCAGTGCCATCAGATCCAACAGATATTATTCCTGAAAAATGTTAGGGAATGGGGTGAGCTTCGAAAAGCCCAATGAGTAACACAGGTTCCCTGTCATGGGTTTCAAACCATTGTTGTTTACAAAGCACAAGGGTAGTTCAGTTGTTTCTAAAATAGCAGTTTCATGAATCTACTTTAAATGCAGTTTCAGTATAATAAAGCAGGACTGAACAAAATAAAACAACAGATCGGGACAAACAGAACATAACAGACCATATCAAGTATAACCGTACAGAATAGAACACAACAGGTCAGGACGAAGCAGAACCGAGCAGAGCAGGACATAACAAATCAGAACAGGACGAAACAAAGCACAACAAATCAGAACAGAATAGTAAATGATGCCAATATATCAATCAGAGACAAACAGGTCAGAATGGAACGGGTCAGAATAAAACGGGTCGAAATAGAACAGGTTAGAACGGATCACAATAAAACATAATAGAACGGAACGGAACAGAACATAACAAGTCATAACCGAACAGAACGGAATAAGACTTGACGAATCAGAATAAAACAGAACGGAACATAACAGAACGGAGCGGAAACAATATGTCAACCAGAGATACAGGTATATCATCAACAAAACAGAACAAGACAAAACTGAGTGGAAACAGTATATCAATCAAGGATACAAGTATATCATCCACGGAACGAAACAAATCAATATCAATCAGGACGAGTCATATCGGAACTGAACATGACGGAACAAAATGAAACAATACATCAATCAGATTAAGACATATCGAAACTGAACATGTCGGAACAAAACGGAACAATATATCTATCAGAACAAGACATATCGGAATTGAACAGGACGGAACAAACTGGTACAATATCAATCAGGATGGATCAGGACAGAACATATCAAACATAACAAATCAGGACGGATCAAGACGGAACAGATCAGACATAACAAATCAGGACGGATCAGGACGGAACAGATCAGAGATAACAAATCAGGACGGATCAGGACGGAATAGATCAGACATAACAAATCAGGACGGATCAGGACGGAACAGATCAGATATAACAAATCAGGACGGATCAGGACGGAACAGATCAGACATAACAAATCAGGACGGATCAGGACGGAACAGATCAGATATAACAAATCAGGACGGATCAGGACGGAACAGATCAGACATAACAAATCAGGACGGATCAGGACGGAACAGATCAGACATAACAAATCAGGACGGATCAGGACGGAACAGATCAGATATAACAAATCAGGACAGATCAGGATGGAACAGATCAGATATAACAAATCAGGACGGATCAGGACGGAACAGATCAGATATAACAAATCAGGACGGATCAGGACGGAACAGATCAGACAGATCAAACGGAACAGGTCAGGACAAAACAGATCAAACAGAACAGGTCAGACAGATCAAACAGAACAGGTCAGACAGATCAAACAGAACAGGTCAGACAGATCAAACAGAACAGGTCAGGACAGATCAAACAGAACGGGTCAGGCAAATCAACAGAACAGATCAGAACAGATTAGACATAACAGTTAGTTAAACACGTTCGTTTGAAACGGTATTTAAAAACAGGAGTACAGTCAAAACATCAGAGTGACAGAACAGATCAGTTAAAACATCAGAGTGACTAGAACAGATCAGTTAAAACATCAGAAGTAACAGAACAGATCAGTTAAAACATCAGAATAACAGAACAGATCAGTTAAAACATCAGAGTAACAGAACAGATCAGTTAAAACATCAGAGTAACAGAACAGATCAGTTAAAACATCAGAATAACAGAACAGATCAGTTAAAACATCAGAATAACAGAACAGATCAGTTAAAACATCAGAGTAACAGAACAGATCAGTAATGAGCAGAGCAGAACAGTATAACAGAATAAACAGTACAGTATGCACAGATTAAACAGTGCAGTATGCTCATATAGTGCTCAAGACTGAGGTGGTACCAAGAATCAGTTGTTCTTTCAGTAAAAACAGTGATAGGTTTATTTCAGTGCAGAACAGAGGAATCAGACAGAGTAAAAATCATGCATTTGAGTAAGGGCATGAAATCAGTGTATCAGATAAAACAGTGCAGTACAGTATTTAAAATACAGTAACTAGACGGTGTACTTATACACCAAGTCAGAAGTTCCAGGTTACTCACAAACTGTTATGGTTATCTCCTTGCACAAACAATCTGATAACCTCCAAGTACGTCAGGCATCACCATGTATATCCTGAACAATCATCATTAATCACAAACAGATCAGAATTTATCCATTCAGGTCTTATTCGTCATCTTAGGTGTCTATCGGATTACCTAAGATAACCTAGTAGCCTATCGCCCTCTTATCGGGTTTCATCCGGGGCTATTTTATTCTTAAATTAGGCTTAGCAGACATCAGGATTATAACCTAAGTCATTAGACTTCAATCGTTATCAGTCAGTTACTTATTCAGTCTTAGGGGCAAAACGGTCATTTGTCACTTTTGCCCCGGACCCTGTCAAGGTCCTCAGAATGGTCTTTATATCTTAAATATAAAGTTATACATCTTTTAGACTCCAATCAGTATCAGTTAGGTTCTTATTTTAACCATAGGGGCAAAATGGTAATTTTGCCATTCTTGTCCCGGACCCTGTCGTGGTTCTCAGAATGTCCCACATATCTCATATGTAAATTCTTAAGTCCTTTGGACTTCGTTTGGTATCTGCTTTTGATCATCGGGACACATCGGTCATTTCTCGTTTTACGCGTTGACTGTCTCGGAGTCTTATTTATCCCTATGATAATTTATCAGATCAGTTTGACCTTTATTCGACCTCTACTTTGCACTTACAGTGCTCAGGGGTATTTTGGTCATTTTACGTTTTGTGTAATTCTGACCCCGATTCGTCATCTAATCAAGTATATAGTCTCACCAGTGTCTGGGCTTCTATCGCTATCAGTTTCGTCCCAATCGGACTTCATTTGGGCTTCGTACAGTATCAGGGGTAATTTGGTAATTTTACGTGTCATATTTTTCGGCACGTCAGTTCATAAAATGGACCTCACCATTGGGTCCAGAGTGTTCGACATAATTAAGTTGGACTATCTGTTATGTTCAATTGACCCTGGGAAGCATCAAGGGTAGTATGGTCATTTACACTTTATGTGTCTGTATTTTTCGGGACTTCAGTTCGTTAAACGGACCTCACCGTTGAGTTCAGAACGCCCGACATAGTCAAAATAGACTGTCTTTTATTTTTATTTGGGTCTGGTGCCATCAGGGGCAGTACAGTAATTTATCACTTACAGGTCTGTATTTTTCGGTACTGTATTTCCAAAATCGGACTGTACCATTGAGTCCGGAATGTTTGAAATAGTGAAAATACACTATTTATTTAATTTATTTGGACTCCGTTTGACATATCTAATGTCCAAGGGTAAAATTGTAATTTTACCCATTTAATAAAATAATTAAAATAATTATTTTATTATTTAATTAATTTTCCAGGGGCTTAAATGAATAATTTCTCAATGTTCTGGGCCACAGTACAATTTCCCAAATTAGTGGGGGTTAATCTGTAATATCAAAAAACTCCAGGGTTAAAAACTAAAATCATTCTTTAGGGGTTCAAGCCCAAGGGTTCAAGGGTTCAGAAACTGAACCGGTCCACAATTCAAAGAAGCCAACCAGTTCAGGGTCCCTCAGAAAACCGGGATGACATATTCCTGGTAACCCCAATTGGCCCCTATCCCTGGTTTGGTTATACCCCCAAATCAATTTTCCCTAATTTTGGATTTATTAACTCTATTTCCAAATGGGCCGAATTCAGGTTTTAAAACAAAACAGTTACATCAAACGGTGCCGTTCCAATTAATTCGGTGGCATCCCTCTTCGCTCAACACGTGTCCGAGTTGGCCCGGTTGACTCGGCTCAAGGCAACGAGTCAACTCGGTCGTCTTCTTCATCAATTACCCTCGGTTGCCCTAATCTTCTGCAGATTCCATCTTTAATTTCGTGAGTTTCTCTTCACTGAAACTCTCTGTTTTCTATTCTAAATCATTTCTGGGTTGTTAAGGGATGATTTGGCATTGCTCTAGGTCCATGATTTGGGCTCATGGCCACGGTTTGGAGAGACAATAGAGAGACCTGCAACTTGACCATAAAACCTTATTTCTCAATTGTTTTCATTGAGGTTTGTTGCTACATGATCCCTAGGACGTGTAGTTCCATCCCCCATTCACAAACATCGGTTTAAAGCATTCAAATCCAAGATGGTATTTTGTGACCGAACCTGCAACTAGTTCTTTGAAGGTGTTGTATGGGGTTTTAGGGTCGCGAGTTGGTGTATTTGAGACCCTCTCAGTGTCTAGATCATTTCTAAACCATCAAAACTTGGTTTTAGGGAGGTTGAATCAGGCCCGGTTTTTGGAGGTGTCATCCATGGCGGTTTGGTCACGGTTTGGGTTTCTAGGCCTATCCGACTGTCCCAATTGATTCAGAACAATTCCAAGGTCTCACAGGAGCATATATATATGATTCATATGGATTAAAAATAATCAGAGCAGTACCAATAAATCAAAACAGAAAATTTTACAGTTGAGGTGTTTACCTCATAAACGGCCACTGTTCCTCCCTCTCAGCTCAGTTCAGTGCCTTGGTTGGGCTTGTTCAGATCCAGCCATGCCTCAGATCAGTCACACAAGGCCCAGTTCTTCCTCTCCTATGTTCATTTCTAATGAAGACATCATGCACACCATGCTTGTATTTCCATGGTCTCACCCAAACCCTCTCTCTCTAGCAGATCACATGCATGCCCCCATTGCTGCACAGTCTCCATATTTCACACACCAATATTCTGATTTCTCAATCCCCTCTCATGGTGTGCCTAATTCCTATACCCAATATATATTTCATATATATCTCCCCTTGGATTCCTATACATATACATATATGTATATCACTTGTAGGGATCAGTATAGGGCAGAGAAATGATGGAGCTGAGGGGAGCAATCATGTGGGGTTTGCATGCAACCTCAATGGTCAGTTTGGGTGGCAGATTAGGATAATTCAATGCTATATACAAATAAGTTGCAAATATATGCACAAAGGTGTGGGTAGCCCATGTAACACCCCAGACTTAATTATTAAACTATGTAATGAAAACTTTTTTTTTGAAATCTGATCTGGCATTTAACTGTTTAAATTCAACTGTTTAATACTGATCAAACCCATGTTAGCAAATGTTAAAAATTCTGAGAAACTGATTACTGTCACTGAACCCTTAGACACTGAAGCTAACCTAACTAGGAGTTGACTGAAAGAAACCGCGTCGAAAATTAAGTTACAGATTGAAAGTTAGGAAGAAAACAGTGAAACTGCATTTATGCGCAGCCAAACAGGGCCTAAGCCCGAAATAGGGGAAAAAGACCAAAAATGTGGACAAGGGGATTTGATCCCTTGACCAAACTAGGCAAAATTTAGTTTACCAAAAATTTACCAACTAAGCTAAGAGCACCTTTGTGCATATATATGCAAAGATATATATTTAATTAGTAATCAGATTTGGCCTCTCCCCAAAGTGACCAATGGACATGCATGCAACACCTCAGCATGCATCACCCTAAGCCCTAGCCATCATGCCTATTCCACCATGATTACATCTCCTCCCAACCAAATTGCATGCAAACCCATCATGCACTTGGGGGAGATGAAACATCAAGAAAAGGAATCTGATTTTTGATATACAATCTCCATGAGACCAGATCTGTATTGAGGGTAGTCTACTGTTTTAGAGAGAGTGTGGGTTAGAGAGAAAAGGAGAGAATCTAGAGAGAAAGTGAGACCTTGTGTGTGCATTGGTGATCCATTGAAGAAGCAATAGAAGAGAGCTAAGATCTGGGACTGCACGGAGGGATCAAAGCAACCTGTTGGAGTTTCTGTTTGAACCTAAACCAGTGAGGAGACCACTGTTTGAAGGTAAGTCATCCAAAAACCTTGAACTTCTCTTTGGAAATTTCAGCTACTGTTTTGATGTTTTTAGGATTTTTAACGCATGTATCATGTTTAAACCATAAAATCTGGATTGAATGCTCACATTTGGACCATCAGAACTGCCCCAAACCATGGAAACAGTGAAATCCGCCATTAGAGGACCTTGACTGAATGGGTCTAGTTCAACCTGCTCCGAACTTGTTTTAGTTACTTGGGACGTAAAATAGACCTTCCTAGGATCACAAAAACCCTAGACCGCGACCTCAATACCTAGGTTTAAGCCCTCAAAATCGACATTATCCTTTTCGGCCCAAAAATCAACTCGCAACGTTTGACCACTAAATCGAGATTGAACGATGGGGAATTGAAGCCCATGTTAAGAGGGTCACGGAGGACCAAACCCCGTGCAAAATGGTCAAGAAACCAGGCCGTATGGACCGACTGTAACTCCCACGATAATCGGCTAGAACAGTCCCCCGTCGTTGAGTTTGATGCTTGAAACCGATGCAAAACGAATGGTCTTACACCCAGGAGTCTTTTAGAACAAAAACCAGTGAAAATCGATGCATAAAACCCCACGAAATTGGAAGAGAAATTTCTGAAATTTCTAGGGCAACAGTGGCCCTAGACGGGTGAAGACGATGAACAGTAACCGGGTCATGGATCGGGTTTGCGGGTCGGGCTCCGACCCGACCGAGAAACGGATAAAACCCATAAATCAAAACTGCGTCGTTCTGTTAACTGATTTTAAATTTTTGAATTTTAGGGCTGACGTCAGCCTGACGTCAGCACATTACCCTGAACCGGTCAAGACCTGGATTGAACCGGTCCAGGTTCACTTGCTTAAGGGCTGAACCCTTTGGTTCAGTTCAAACTTTTGGAAAATTGCAAACCAACCCCCAACAGTTCCGAAATATTACACTGTGGCCCAGATTCTGATATTTTATTTCATTTATACCCCTGATAATTTAATAAATAATAAATTTATTTATTTAATTAATTTATTAATTAAATAAAAATGACCAAATTACCCCTAGGTCATAAATAGGTCAAATAAAGTCCAAATAAGTCAAATGAATAGTGTATTTTCACTATTTCAACCATTCCGGACTCAATGGTGGAGTCCGATTTGAGAAATTAAGTCCCGAAAAATACAAACACGTAGGAGTAAATGACCATACTACCCCTGATGATACTCGAACCCAAATACAACTAAAAGATAGTCTATTTTGACTATGTCAGACATTCCGGACTCAACGGTGAGGTCCGTATTAGCAAATAAAGTACCGAAAAATACAACACACGAAATTACCAAATTGCCCCTGACACTGTTTAGAACCCAAACAAAGTCCGATTGAGACGAAACTGGAAACAATAGAAACCCCGACACGTAGGGGACTATACACATGATTGGATGACGAATCGGAGTCGAAACTTCACAACTGTGAAATGACCGAAATACCCCTAACCCTGTATCAAGCTAGATAACATCCGAATGAACTAAGAACTAACCCAATGAAAGCTTAAATAATTTCATGACCGGACTGCCTAGAAGTAGTACACATCCTGACTTCTTGGATCATGCTATAGGGTAAAAACTCAAACCGGTCATGGAAGGGAAAAACAAGAAATTTACCATTATGTCTAAAGCCGAAAGACTAGCTGACAAGAAGCAACAGGAGTTCATGCAACAACTTGTAACACCCCGACCCTGATTAAGCAATGATTAGTCACTAATCATTAATTAGAACCGATGTAAAGAATAATTTAGAAATTAATCGGGAACCCATGATAGACCCATAAAATAATGTATGAACTTCATTACCAATTAATTAGGTGAAATGATGTTACTTTAACACTAAGAAAACTCGAGTTAGCGAACTACAGAAATTCCAAGGGATTAATAATCGACACTAGACCTTAGATATTGAAGCTAACCTAAATAGAAAGTGACTGGAAGAAACCGCGTCGAAAAAGGAGCAACGAAAAAGAAGATATTTAGAAAATAGCCGAAATGATTAAATGTGCCAACCAAACGGGGCCTAAGCCCAAAATATGAAAAATTCCCAAAAGTGTAGCCAAGGGGACTTGAACCCTTGACCAAGTAGGCATGATTATTGTTACCCAAAAAATTACCAAGTAGGCTATTATCATCTTTGTGCCTATATATGCAACCAAATTACATTTAAACCCAATTCAGCCAAGGCCACCTCCCAAATTGGCCAATGGCCATGCATGCAATCCCCACATCATTACCCCACATCACCTCCCTTCACCTCATGTCAGCCACCGAACCCACTAAACCTAATACACATATATACATTCATGTATATGTATAGGTTGTATGTGAGAGAAATGCTAAAATATATATATGTCTACCACACATTTTGACCCTCCAAAAATCTGTGTACTGCCCCCAGACAAGTGTGTGAGGAGTTCTCTGTGTTGTGTAAGTTTTAGGGAGAGAGTGACTTAGAGAGAAAGTGAAGAGAATCTAGGGAGAGAGATAGCTTGAATGTGGGGCTTGGCCATTGAAGGAGAAATAGAAGGGAGCTAAGGACTGGAAGTGCACGGGGAGATCAAGACCAACTGTTAAAGGTCCTGCTTGAAGCACAAACCAGTGAGGAGACCACTGTCAGAAGGTATAAACCCAGAACTAAAAAATTTTCTGTTTAGATTTTGATAATGTTTTGATGATACTTGAGCCTAAATAACTGCATGCATGATATCTAAAATTTCATATCTTGAATGAGGCAAGAAATTGGAGCCTGAAACAGCCTAGAACACTAAACCGTACACTCACCCGCCATTGAAGGACCTCGAAGGTGCAGGTCTGTTTTGACCGAAAGGAAACATGGTTCCTTCACTTAGGACCTCAAATAGACCTCATTAGGGTTCTTAAACCACTAACCCGCGACCTCGAAACCTTAGGAATGACTTGCAAAACTTGAGTTACAGGTTTCGGTTGTAAACCCAGTTCTTGGCTTTAGGCTCCTTGACTCGATTTTGAGAATGGGATTTGCATCCCCATTCCATAGGGATCAGACAGGACCAAACACCATTAAAAATGGTCACAAAATAAGGATTTTCCAGGGAGTTGCAGGTTTGAGTATCACCTTCCAAATCGCAACCGTGAGCCCAAAATGAGACTCCTAATCAATGCCAAATGATTCCTTGATGCTTTAAGATCAGTTTAGAAACAATAGCAGAGAAAATCAGTGCTCAAAAAGTTACGAAATTAAAGAAAACTAAACCCAGAAAATTAGGGTTACAATGATAGAGTTTGGGAAGACGATCTACAGTGATGGGTCGGGTCTTGGACCGGGCATCGGGTCGGGCACCGACCCAACCGAAAACGGTTAAAATCATTAAACCGAAACTACGACGTTTTAAGTTAAGATTTTTAAATTTTGTACTTTAGGGCTGATGTCGTCATGACATCAGCATTACGCGCTGAACCGGCCCAAACCGGTTGGTTCAATAGAAACCCAAACCGGTTCAATTTCATAAGGACTGAACCGTTTGGTTCAGTTTAAATCTTTTGGAAAATTACGAAATGACCCAACAGTTTTGGGAAAATTCCATTCTGGCCCAGATTTTGGAATTTTATTCCATTTATACCCCTGATAAAATAATAAATAATAAATTAAATTATTTAATTAATTTATTTATTAAATAAAAATGACCAGATTACCCCTAGGTCATAAATAAGTCAAACGGAGTCCGAATAAAGTAAACGAATAGTGGTTTTTGACTATTTTGGACGTTCCGGACTCAATGGTGTGGTCCATTTTACGAGACGAGGCTTCAAAAACTACGATACGTTAAAGTACAAATTACCAAATTGCCCCTAATGTAACCGATGTCCAAATAAGACAAGTTATTAGTGTAATCTTATTTTCTTGGGCCTTCTGAGATCAACAGTGGGGTCCGATTCACGAGACGGGACTCCGAAAAATATGACGCGCGAAATGACCAAACTACCCCTAAGGTACCCGAAGCCCAAATGAAACTAAAAGATAGTCTATTTTGACTATGTCGGACGTTCCAAACCCAACGGTGAAGTCTATAACACCAAAATAGGTACGAAAAATTTAGTAACGTGAAAAATAAAACTCATCAAGTCACCACGAGTTGACCACTAAGACCAATCCTAGGAAGTTAGGATACGTCAGGCCTAAAATTAAATGAAAAAGCATGAATAGGTAACGATTTAAGGTAAATGTGAAGTTAACGAGTTCTTTATAATTTTCTTAGGAAATACAAAGGAAAGGGAAAAGCCCACCAGTAGTGCAAACCCGGGGAATCAAGGTGAGTAACCTCACATTTGAAGTGGAGATTTAATTCCACGGATTTGAATGATGTTTTAAATATCAAATTCTGTTTTTACACAATTCCGTTTTAAATATTCTGTTATGACATGCTTCCTGAGTAATTTACTGCTGTTCTCTGAGATATACTTCTGCATGTCTAAAATTTCGATTTCAAATATTATTATATATCCTGAATTTACATGTTTCACGTATTTCAATACCCTATCATGAGGTTATGAACGGTATGTTTTGAATGCTTTTAAATGCATCCACACGAAGGAATTATGGGTTAAATGCTTTTAAATGCAAGATAAATTGTGCATAAGCACCACGGATTTCTATCGGGTTTCTTAGGAACCCAACTACGATACGAATAAATGCCAGGTAGCAGGATCTAATCCCCCAGGCATATGAGATATCTCCACGAAAAGTAAAATGGGAATCTGGTTCGAAACGGATTCTGTTAATGAAAGTGATAAGGTGTGTGTTGAAAATGGAAGCAGGCTTTTTCCTCATTTTCACCATGCATATTTACATGATTTGAAATTCACATACTTTATTCCGAAAGTACAAGTTAGCTTGAATACTGTAATGTTTCAAAGCCATTGTTTAAAGAATGCATGTACTCTATGTTCCAAATATACGAGCAATTGGTAGTGAGTATTTTACAAAATTCTCACGTGCGAAACCACTACCAATTGAAACCCATGACAGATGTTAGAATTACTCACTGGGCTTTTCGAAGCTCACCCCATTCCCTAACATTTTTCAGGTGATGACGATGGGTGGACCCTTGCCCAATTTGGGGAGAAATGATAGGCAGCTCCATTAGGATTCTGGAGATATTTTTGGGAAGTATTAGGGCCTATGGTTGGTCGAATTTTGATGTCGTACTTTGGAGACAATTACGTATTTAAGCCCAAGAGGCAACCACATATGTACTTAAGCCCTTGAGGCATGCGAATATGTATCATGTATAAGACTTTAATTTTTAGTATGCTCTGATGTGATTATTCATGTGTACCGCTGATGCTGCACTTTTTGACTCGCAACACGTGAGGGCTCCGTGACCTGTAGAACACTCAGAAAGATGATCAGAGGACCACCGGATTGGCTCCGGCGGTAGCCGCTCCGATGCTTAAGTGAGTAAGGGAATTGAAAGACTGTATTGAAAGTCAAAGAATGAGCATGAATTCAATAGCGTACCTCTAGGGTTTAATATATAGGCCGAAGCTTTCCTAAGTTGATTAGGATTCGACGCCATGAATATAGGGATATGATCATCGGAGATTGCAGTTACCTTGTGGGCATTGAGTCGTAGATGGAGATAATCATAAATGGTAGTTTCCGTATTGGAGACTGCTTCCTTATCCTCTGCCCGGAATCCGCTAAGGCGGAGATAATCATAAATGGTAGTTTCCGTATTGGAGACTGTTTCCCTATTCTTTGCTCGGAATCCGCTAAGGCGGTGACGAGATCTGAAGCTCTGGTCTGGACCCTGTGATCAGTTCTGGATATATTTGTTTGGTCACTTCCGACCTTATGTGATGATCTGGATGTCATTGGCTGAGCGAGAATCATGCTAGCTGAACATAAATCGGACTGTGGTCATACGTGTCAAGTGTTGATTGGCCTGTCTTTTTATGGTATATCAGTTACTCCCCCCCCCAAGTCCTAGTTTGATGTAAGTAACTAGGGCTAAGAGAGTTATGTGTCTCGCTTTTTCGCCTTCCAAGACAATTGTTGGGGCGCCATTTATTGCGTAGTCGGCGATTAAGTCTTTTCAAGGTCACAATTATACTGGGCGGACAGTTGGTTTTCTCGAGAGCATCATTGTTCTGAACCGTCATGGCGTTTGGGCTTGGTGGGTCCCTTCTGATACCGTGTTTATAAATACGGGATGAGATTTTTGAAATGACCTTTCCCTCGACATTTTTACTGTGCTAGAAGATTTCATCCGCCATTGTTGGTTCGTGCGACCTTGAAGAATACAGATCCCCTAAGTGAAAACAGGTTCGACTGATTTTTCCCCCTCTCTTGCTTCTTTCTTCTTGAGTTTGAGAATAATGTCTGTTCCTTCGGAATCTCGAATTGTGAATGAGGGAGTAGGAGACCATTCTGAGATGGCTGGTCCGTCTGTTGTAGGAAACGTAGGTAACCCTGCTCTTGAAATTATTGAGGAGAGGCCTGTTGATCCTCCCCCTAGTCCAGGGGTTAGAATAGTTGATGCTTTCGAAGAGCCCCGAGACAGGGCCGGGGAGACCTCTGGTAGGTCTTCTCATAGAGAAGAGGGTGAGAGTGCCGTCACTCGAAGCCTCTTGGATGAATGGAGGGTGAAATTTGAATTTCCCCCAAATGTGACTTGCAGAGTTCCAGGACCCATGGACCGTCCCCAAGATGTTAAAGCCGGGGAGATTTGCGTTTTCCTTGCCTGGTTTGAAATGGGCTTAAGGCTTCCATTGCCGGATTTAGTCAGGCAATTCTTTTGCTGGTTCAAGCTCTGCCCTGCCGACCTGAATCTCAATAGCTGGCGGCATCTTCTAGGATTTATGGTACTGGGACATCTGAACAAAGTGGACGTGTCTCTGGACTTGATCCGTAGCAATATGGATCTGAAGTTCAAGCAGGCAGAGGGCCTCTATTATATGTCCTTCGAGAAGGGGTTCCGACCCCTGTCTTCCGTTCCTACTTCCAACAAGACGTGGAAGAAGTGGTACTTCTTCGTTGGAGGAGGATGGGAGCATAAGGACTTCCAGGCCGGAGAGACCTCGTCGTTTCCTTGTGTTACGGGCCATAGGGGTGAGACTTATTCTCTTGGGTTTGCTTTAGCTTTGCTTATATCCTCAGAACTGACAAACTTGGTATTTTTCATTTCCTTTGTGCAGTCAAGAGTGCTCGGAAGAGGCCCAAGTTTACTAAGGCTTTGCAGGATCAGTACCGGGCTTTGCTTTCAACTTCTAACCGGGCTCATACTGTTATCGTCACTCCGGACCAAGTGATGGCCACCCGTAGCGCAGAGTTTAAGAGGAGGCTAGCCTCGAGGTGGGAAGTGCCGAAGCCTCAAGTGGTGGGGGAGTCTTCCTCCCCAGCTGAGCCTGATGCTCCTTTAGAAGTGAAGAGGAGGAGATTGATCTCTGGTTCCCCTGAGCCCTCCCCTGCCGAGGCTGAGGAAGCCGAGCCTGCCATTCCTGTATCGGCTGTTCCTCCTGGTCCGAGCAAGAGGTCTAGGAAGGGGAAAGCTCCTGCCGCACCTTCTGAGCCATTTGTTGAGCCGGATTATCAAATTGCCAAGAAGGCATTTGATCAAATATGGGCTCAGGGCCCACATCGGTACAGAGGGGATAATCCCTCCAAATTGATGACTGAGATGATGACTCTCCAGATGAAGGTAACTTCTGAAGCCTTTCCTTGGCCTTTTGTTTGCTCATTTGTTTCACTCTAATTTATCTGTCTTGCTTTATACAGAGCATGCATAGTTTAGCTGCTCTGATGGTGACCCCCATGGGCCTTGAGGAGGCCGAGAAGCTGAGGACGGAGGTGAACGAGATGAGACTGGAGCTCGGAACAGCCCGTTCCAAAATTCAGTCTGCTGAAGAGGGTCTGGAGAAAGCTACCACCAGCCTTAAGGTAGCAGAGTCTGAGAGGGATATATTTGCTCAGACGATTGAGAGGCTTGAGGCGGAGTTGGTTGGTCTCCGTAGTTCCATTGATCAGAGGGTTCAGGAGGCAGTTGGTCAAGCCAAAGCTGAGGCTGAGATGGAATTAAAAGAGGAAGTTGATCAGATGGGTGATGACCTGATCCTGCTCGGCTTTGAGAATTTCCGAACTAGATTCCAACTTCAGTTCCCGGACTTTGATGTGTCATCAATCGTTCCTCCTGAACCTATCTCATCTCGTCCTGATCCGGATAAGACTGCTGGGGCTCGTGCCCTTAATTTGGAAGAGGACGCAGGCCCCTCTGGGAAATCTTGAGGCTTTATAGGCTTTTGGTTCTTTTTTTTTTTTTTTTTGATGTAGTGAATATATTTTCCCTTTTGATCAATAAGATTGACTTTTCTTCAGATTCTGCTTGTATTTTTCCCTCTTGTGAATTTTGTTGCAAGTGTGGCTGCTCTGAACCCTTTGTATGTTAGGTCAAACAGTTGCTTTCTAATCTTCAATACTTGTCATTGAATAGTGAATATAGATCTGCCTTATTAAAATAAGACGAGAAAGTAGATATAGCCAGATAGATAGAGCCTGACAGAGCGGGAGTGGATCTCTGTTGAGCCCTGAGATAGACTGCTCTGAATTAAGAGTCTGTGAGGTTAACTGAGCAGCTTGTGCTCGTTATTATGATGCTCGGTATGCTGAGTATTCGGGATTGGGATATATCCGATCTGTTTGGTCTTTGTTATATGTCTTGACCCGTTATGAAATAGTTAAGACCAGTAGGTCTGAATCTTTGAATTGGGGGTCTATTTACTTTAGACTTTGTTCCCCTTTTTATCGATTTGGGAGCTTAAGTACTGGACTGCGGTCTCTGTCTTGAGAATTCTGTACTCTGTCTCTTGGTATATTGAAGAGGCTTATTTAATGCACCGCTTAGTCATTCGACCGTCGTTTGGGTTTTCGAGGCCACTCTCTTTTTCACCGTTGCGACGGTTCGGTTGGGTGGCTTTTGGACTTCAAGGGTCTATATATATGGAAACGGGGCATACGGTTGCGCTCAACCCTTTTGCTCCCTGATTTGTTTGTGAGAGAAACCTCATATGCTACCGGAGTTTCTCCCATTCGTCCGGAGATGATGGAAGATTCCTTGCCTGAGTTAGGAATAATGAGCCTGCGGCCGAGAGTTAACCTTCCTCTTTTTTCAGTCTCCAAGGAAGGATTGAAGGAGGCACAAGTCTTCTTGTTTCCTCTGGCATCCGGTCGAGATTTCTCCGATTGGTGGTGGCCCCTCCCTGATTCAACCGAGGCCTGGAGCATTGGTGATGAAGTCGAAGGTGAATTGCCTCCCCTTCCTCACACTCTGTCAGAGACCCTTGCTCCAAGTGGCTGGGGTGAAACAGACGGTGTGAAGAAGAAGATTGAAGGTGGGTTACCTTCTCCCCCATGTGACTTGGCAGAGACCCTTGCTCTATTCTTCTGAGGAGTCATGCCGATTACAAAGGTGGAGAATGAAAAAGTCTCTTGGGGCCCATGGCCCCCATCATCCATTGGTCATGGGACCAGTGATAGTGATGATGAAATGGCCTGGGCACTACTTGATGCAGACTGGGGTTCAGGGTTTCTTCCTTTCAAATGGAGCCGATGAAGGCGGTTTTGGAAGTTTTGGATCCTGTGCCCCTTTATCATCCTAGGAGAAAAGCCATTATGTTGCCAAGCATAGCTTCTGTAATAGCTTCTGTAGTAGCTTCTGTAATAGCTTCTGTAACAGCTTCTGTAATAGCTTCTGTAATAGCTTCTGTAATAGTGTCTTTGTACTGATGTAAATCTTTTGAGTTATGAATAAAGTTGAATTTCTTCTTCCCAGATCTGATATTTTCTGTGAATATGCTCTTTTGAAGCTTAAGCGCCTTCTCATGCATTTCTGTTTGTTCTGAAATTAAATCAAAAAGCTTAGAAAAATGCCAGAGTCGACGTACTTTACCTTTGGTTGAAACCACAGTACTGGTCTGTTTGGCAGATAAGCCAAATAATATAAGTATCAGATCCGAGGTGTTCCGATCTAGGAAACGTTAGTTGATAGATGCTCGGAACTTCTGCCTTTGGATAGACTGGATCACAGAATCTGCTAATTGACGGTGGACCAGGCTCGGAAGGCCTGTGCATTAAAGTAGTCTAGGCTCGGTAGGCCTGCATATTTTATGAGCCGAATATTTAAGATCTGTATAGCATGGACTAGACTCTGAAGGTCTGTGCACTGTAGATGGACCGAGTGGACACTCGTACATTATGGACCAGGCTCTGTAGGCCTGTGCATTAATAGATGGACCAAGTCATAAGACTTGTGCATTAATAGATGGACCAGGCTCTGAAGGCCTGTGCATTAATAGATGGACCAAGTCATAAGACTCGTGCATTAATAGATGGACCAGGCTCTGAAGGCCTGTGCATTAATAGATGGACCAAGTCATAAGACTTGTGCATTAATAGATAGACCAGGCTCTGAAGGCCTGTGCATTAATAGATGGACCAAGTCATAAGACTTGTGCATTAATAGATGGACCAGGCTCTGAAGGCCTGTGCATTAATAGATGGACCAAGTCATAAGACTTGTGCATTAATAGATGGACCAGGCTCTGAAGGCCTGTGCATTTATAGATGGACCAAGTCATAAGACTTGTGCATTAATAGATGGACCAGGCTCTGAAGGCCTGTGCATTTATAGATGGACCAAGTCATAAGACTTGTGCATTAATAGATGGACCAGGCTCTGAAGGCCTGTGCATTTAATAGATGGACCGTTTTAAGGAAGTAAAAGAAAAAAAAAAAAATCTTCATTGATAATACTTCCGCAAGTGTTCTACGTTCCATGGCCTAGGAACAGGTTTCCCAGTCGTGTCTTCAAGCCAGTAAGTGGTAGGTCGAACGACCTTCGTTACTTTGTAGGGGCCTTCCCAATTTGGTGACAACTTTCCCATAGTGGGATCCTTGGTGTTCTGAAAGACTCTTCTTAAGACGAAGTCGCCAACTTGAAAGCTGACTGTCTTGAGTCCTATCCTGGATTTATTGACCATTCTTTGTTGGTAGGCTTCCATCCTGATGCTGGCCTGATCCCTTCTCTCTTCGAGCAAATCCAAGTTCTCCATCAGCTGCTGATCATTGGATTCTTGCTCAAAGGCCTCAGTCCTCAGAGTTGGCATACCGATTTCAACCGGAATTACTGCTTCTGTCCCATAGGCTAATGAGAAGGGTGTTTCAGAGGTGGGAGTTCTTCTGGTTGTACGGTAGGCCCAAAGGACTCCTGGGAGCTCTTCTGCTCACTTCCCTTTGGCTTGTTCCAACCTTTTCTTTAACCCATCAAGGATTGTTCGGTTGGTGACCTCTGCCTGCCCATTTGCTTGTGGATGGCCTGGAGAGGCAAAGTGCTGCCTGATGTTGAGATTTTCGCAGAATGCCTTGAAGCCTTTACCAGTAAATTGTGTCCCATTATCCGAGATAATTACACGTGGTATGCCAAACCTGCAGACAATATTCTTCCAGGTGAAGCTTTCGACTTCCTTTTCTGTAATATGCGTTAAAGGTTCGGCTTCAGCCCATTTAGAGAAGTAGTCGATAGCCACCAGGAGGTACTTCCTGTTTGGAGGTGCTCGTGGTAACGGGCCCACAATGTCCATTCCCCATTGAGCAAAGGGCCAGGGGCTAGGAATCGGGATGAGCTCGTGCTGAGGCTGGTGTTGGTACGAGGCGAATCTCTGACATTTGTCACACTTCCGAACATATTCTTTAGCCTGTTTCAGCATGCCGGGCCAGTAGTAGCCCTGTGATAGAGCTCGGTGGGCTATAGTTCTGCCCCCATTGTGATTCCCGCAAATTCCCTCGTGAATTTCAGCCAAAACATATTGTGACTCGTCTGGAGCCAAACATTTTAACAGAGGTTGAGAATATGACCTCCTGTAAAGTTTGTTGTTCAAGATCAGGTACCGAGCCGCTCTGATTCGGATTCTCCTGGCTTTGTTTTTATCCTCTGGGAGGAGCCCGGATCTTAGATACTGGAGGATTGGGGTCATCCAACTCTGGGACTGTTCATCAACTTGAGCAACTGATGCTCCCTCAATGCTGGATCCTGGCTGAAAAGAGATTTTAACGGTGGAGTCTGTTTCAGACTTGAGGCGGGAGGCCATGTTAGCCAGAGCATCTGCTCTGCAGTTCTGATTTCTCTCAATCTTCTGGATAGTGAAAGTCTGGAAAGAATGCTTTAAATGGTTCACCAGTTCGGAGTACCGAAGCATCCTGTCATCCTTAATGGCAAATTCTCCCAAAACTTGGCTTACTACCAGTTGGGAGTCGGAGAAGACATCGAGGTTCTGAGCCTCGCATTCCAGGGCAAGCTTCATCCCTAAGATTAGGGCCTCATATTCAGCTTCATTATTAGAAGCTTTAAATCCCAGGCTGACTGCTTTTTCCGATGTAAGTCCATCAGGGGACTGTAGTACCAGTCCTACCCCTGATCCTTGATCGGTTGACGATCCATCAATATACAGCAGCCAGGTTCCTGTAGTTTCGGCGATTTGTGCTTCGTTCTGCAGTGCCGGGGTGAACTCGGCTACAAAGTCGGCTAAGGCCTGCCCTTTGATGGAGTTTCGGGGTACATATGCTATGTCAAACTCCCCTAGCTCCACAGACCACTTGACCAATCTTCCCGATACCTCGGGTTTCCTCAGTATTGACTTTAGAGGATAAGCAGTTGGAATCTCAATTGGATGGGCCTGGAAGTAAGGTCGAAGCTTTCGGGCTGATACGACCAAGGCATAGGCCAGCTTCTCTACTTCTGGGTATCTTTTTTCCGTGTCGAGTAGTGTCCTACTAACGTAGAATATAGGCCTCTGTACTCCTTTGTCCTGTCTGATTAGTGCGGAACTGACCGCGTTCTCAGAGACTGCTAGGTACAGGAGCAGCTTTTCTCCTTGTACAGGTTTTGACAGGAGCTCTGGAGAGGCTAAGTACTCCTTTAGTTCTTGGAAGGAATGCTCGCATTCTTCTGTCCATTGCAAAGCCTTGCCGCCCTTTAGAGCTTTGAAGAAAGGTAGGCAGCGATCGGTGGACTTGGATATAAATCTGCTCAATGCGGCGACTCTGCCGTTCAGTGCCTGAATCTCCTTTCTGGTCTTTGGCGACTTCAGTCCAATCAGGGCTTGGATCTGAGTGGGATCTGCTTCGATACCTCTTTGAGAGACGATGTACCCCAAGAATTTTCCCTTCGTAACTCCGAAGGTACATTTCGAGGGGTTGAGCTTCATCTTGTGCTGTCTGAGGATATCAAAGGTCTGGGCTAAATGCTGGAGGTGGCTGTCTTTCTGGAGGCTCTTTACCAGCATGTCGTCGATGTATACCTCCATGGTGCTGCCAAGCAGTGGGCTGAACATCTTGTTCACCAACCGTTGGTAAGTGGCTCCAGCATTCTTTAAACCGAAAGGCATCACTCTGTAGCAATAGAGTCCTCTTTCGGTTATGAAGGCGGTCTTTTCCTGATCTGGAGGGTACATCTGGATCTGGTTGTATCCAGAGTAGGCGTCCATGAAACTCATAAGCTCATGCCCTGCAGTGGCGTCAACCAGTTGATCTATTCTCGGTAGTGGGAAGCTGTCCTTGGGACATGCTTTGTTAAGGTCTGTATAGTCAACACAGACTCTCCACTTGCCGTTCTTCTTCTTGACGAGCACAGTGTTGGCTAACCACTCGGGATAGAAAACTTCCCGTATCATCCTGGCGTCCAGCAGCCTCTGGACTTCTTCGTTTATAACCCGATGCCGTTCGGGAGCGATCGGTCTTCTCTTCTGTCTGACCGGGGGGTGGTCTGGATCTACCATTAGTTTGTGAGTTATCAGATTAGGATCTATTCCCTCCATGTCCCTAGTCTCCCAAGCAAAGATAGAGAGGTTGTTCTTCAGAAACCTGACTATCTTTTCCTGCTCGGCGGGCGTAAGGTCTGGGCCGATGTACAAATAACGCCCCTCTGCTCCTGAACTGACCAGTATCTTGATGGGCTCGCCAACAGGCTTGGCTCGACTATCACGCCCCCTTGGGCTTAGGGGCTCTTCAACGCCGGATGGGCAATCTTCCACCTCGGGAGTGTGAGTGAAAACCGGATCTGCACAGTCCCGAGTGTACTGTAATTGCTATTTTGGGGCTGTCTCCTTGAGGGCAATAGCGTGACATTCTCGTGAGGTTGGCTGACATCCTCGGACCGAGTGCACGCTTTGATTGTGGACGTACTTCAGACACTGATGAAAGGTCGAAGTGACCGCCCCTATCTGGTGTAACCAGGGTCTCCCAATGATGACGTTGTATGGAGACTTCATGTTCAACACCATGTACTCTGAGATGGTGGTCTTCTGCCCTTCACCTTCCCCAATAGTGGTAGGAAGGTCAACTCTCCCCAGGGGGGTGCTGAGGCTGCCATCAAAAGCTGCCATTACGGCAGTGGTGGGTTTGACGCTGTCCTGGTCTATGCCCATCCGCTTAAGCGGTTCATAAAATAGAATGTTGACCGAGCTGCCAGTGTCGACTAGGACTCTTCTAGTTTCGAAGTTGGCGATTCTGAGGGTGATAACAAGGGCATCACTGTGAGGGCAGTGTACCCCTGCTAGATCTTGCTCGGAGAACTGGATCTCTGGCCCTGGCTTGAGCCTCTTTTCGACGTTAGAGACCTGCAAGATGTTTGGGGCGGTTCTGGCCTCCCGAGCATATCTTTTTCTTGCCCTGTTGGACATTCCTGTAACAGGGGAGTCAGCATGGAGGACGTAGATAACATGGTTGTTCTGCCTCTGAGGCTCGTTTCGTCCTTCCCGCTGCTCTTGCCTCTGTTCGGGCCTCTGATCTGGCCGCTGCTGAGGCTTGTCTTCTTGGGGGTTCTGCCTTCCGTCTTGTTTGACGAACTCCCGAAGACGTCCCTTCTTTATGAGCTGTTCTATCTCATATCGGAGGGTCCTGCAAGTGTTAGTAGTATGCCCATGATCTTTATGGAAATTGCAATACTTACTTTGGTCCCGCAGGCTGGGATCTCCTTTGATCGGCTCTGGCCACCTCAGGTTCCCCCGATCTCGGATCTGCCGGAGTACCTGGTTCGGAGTGGTGTTCAAAGGCGTGAAGTTGGTGAACTCCCTTGGTGCGGAGTTGTACACAGCTCTGGGAGCTGTTTTCTTATCTGGGCTTCTAACCCTCTTTTTGTTGGAGTCTCTTCTGTGATCCTCCTTCTTATGGTCCTCCCGCTTCGGATTATCCCTTTGGGTCTGATCCTTGCCCTTCTGGGCTGAGCGGTTGGCTTCTTCCAGGTTGATGTATTTTTTGGCCCGATCCATCAATGCTGCCATATCAGCCGGGGGGCTTTTTGTCAAGGAGTCTCTGAAGCCACCTTGGGCAAGCCCGGCAGTAAGGGCCGCAACAAGGAATTTCGGGCTGCAATCCGTGATCTCAGTGAGCTCGGTGTTGAAGCGGGCAATGTAGGCCCGGAGGGATTCCTCCCTAGTCTGCCTAACGTTCAGCAGGAATTCTGGTCCCCTTCTGAGCCTCCTGCTGGTCATAAACCTATCCAAGAACTGTCTACCGAGCTCGTAAAAGCTGGCAACGGAGTTCGGAGGGAGGTTGTGGAACCACTTCAGAGCCGTTCCCTTCAAGCTGGTGATGAACGTTCGGCACATGAAAGCATCTGAGGCTCCGTGAAGGGCCATCGTATGCTGGTAATGAGATAGGTGATCTCCTGGATCTCCAGATCCGTCGTAGAGAGTGAATTTGGGCACCACGAACTTTCTAGGCCTCTCTTCAGACATGATGGCGTGGGTAAACGGAGTGGCTAGTCTTCCGAGCAGCCTGGCCAGTTCGTCCTGCTCTGGAGGGTTCTGAGGTCCTCTTAAGCCGATTGTCCGGTCCATAGACTCGGCAATCTCCTCTCCCTTCGCGGGTCTCTGAGTCTGACATCTTGTGAACCCTGCCTGACAGCCTCGGCCTCAGGGTAATAGGGTGGAGTGCGCCCTTCGGATGGAGGAGGAATCCGAACCGGTGGGGCTGGCGCTGCATGATAAGGTTCCTGTGGTGCCGGGGGTGCTCCCGAAACCCTAGGAGTTGGGGCTCGGGTAGTGCTCCGGTAATGTACGTCGGGGACAAAAGCGGATGTTCCCCAGCCAGGGACTGTTGATGGCTGTGGATCTCGGCCAGCGTGAGCAACGCCTGAGGGGTGCCCAGGCTGGTTAGCGGGGACCTGCCCACGAAGTTCTTCATCCCCCGTGGCAACCGGGGGTTGTGTTCCTGCAACGAAGTTGACCGGCGGGCTAGGAGAAGCCGCCGCTTGGTTCTGCGTGAGCGTTGCCAGCGTTCTAGTAATGGCTAGCAACTGCTCCTGCACCAGTTCATTGTGTCGTTTTATTGCTTCGATCTCTTGTCGCATAGGGTTGGCCGCTGGTCCTCTTGTGCGTGGAGCAGACGGCTGACGCTGAGCGTTTTGCGAACTCTGAGTATTCTGTCGGGGTCGGAGATTTGGTGCCATGGTTTTCCGGTGGGGAAAAAGATGAGTTTACGAATAAAGCACGTAGAGATTAGTCGTTTCCCACAGACGGCGCCAAACTGATGCTGCACTTTTTGACTCGCAACACGTGAGGGCTCCGTGACCTGTAGAACACTCAGAAAGATGATCAGAGGACCACCGGATTGGCTCCGGCGGTAGCCGCTCCGATGCTTAAGTGAGTAAGGGAATTGAAAGACTGTATTGAAAGTCAAAGAATGAGCATGAATTCAATAGCGTACCTCTAGGGTTTAATATATAGGCCGAAGCTTTCCTAAGTTGATTAGGATTCGACGCCATGAATATAGGGATATGATCATCGGAGATTGCAGTTACCTTGTGGGCATTGAGTCGTAGATGGAGATAATCATAAATGGTAGTTTCCGTATTGGAGACTGCTTCCTTATCCTCTGCCCGGAATCCGCTAAGGCGGAGATAATCATAAATGGTAGTTTCCGTATTGGAGACTGTTTCCCTATTCTTTGCTCGGAATCCGCTAAGGCGGTGACGAGATCTGAAGCTCTGGTCTGGACCCTGTGATCAGTTCTGGATATATTTGTTTGGTCACTTCCGACCTTATGTGATGATCTGGATGTCATTGGCTGAGCGAGAATCATGCTAGCTGAACATAAATCGGACTGTGGTCATACGTGTCAAGTGTTGATTGGCCTGTCTTTTTATGGTATATCAACCGCTATGAAGAGCGACAGTACCGGACGGCTGTGCGAAAGTTTTTTTAAAGATTTAAAAAAAAAGAAAAGGGTTTTCACGCTTCCGCAAATCAAGGCCGCACCGCTATTCGATACCGTCGCCCAAGTTTTGCCTTGCCCTCAGGCTCCCGGGCCTGAAGGCGGCGGTCGCGATCCGAGATCCGCACAGGGTGGGTTTCGGGTCGTGACACAACTCTTATGGCAACAAAAGATTATCGAACGGAACATAAGGATAGCCAAAACGACTGAGGTAGTCTCCGTTCGACCGTTTATATACAAGATGCGTACTAAGGAAATGGTCGCGGAGGCCAAACTAAAGAAACAGGAAGACACGGAAACCCTGAAAGAGTGGGTGCAAAGGTGAATTTCAATTATCATAAAAACACATAGACAGCGAGATAGTCTAACTCAGGTTGAATTTTGAATTAAAATAAACCAAGTTAAGATTCATGTGAGATTTACGAAATGTTCATAAATTTTCTAGGATAAAGAAGGATAAGAAGAAGAGAAAGGCTTCTCAGTTAAATCCCGTTACCGCACAAGGTGAGTAACCTAGACTCCTGAATTGGTGTATAAGTACACCGTCTAGTTATTGTATTTTTATTACTGTACTGTACTGTTCCTACTGATATACTGTCTTCCATGCTTTTACTCAATGCATGACTATATTTTACCCTGTCCGATTTCACTGTTCCGTATTGAAATGAAATTATCCTTGTTTTTACTAAAAGAACTACTGAGTCACGGTACCAAATTCAGTCTTGAACTCTGTATGAGCATATTGCACTATTTAAAGTGTGCATACTGTACTGTTATCCTGTTATACTGTTCTGCTATGCCCATTATTGAACTGTTCTGTTGCTATGATGTTTTGACTGTATTCTCGTTTTAAATATTGTTCAAATATATGGATTTAACTATATCCTCTAAAATGTCTGATCCGACCACCTGTTTTATAAACAACAATGGTTTGAAACCCATGACAGGGGACCTGTGTTACTCACTGGGCTTTTTAAAGCTCACCCCTTCCCTAACATTTTTCAGGTGATGGACCTAGCGACCGAGATTAGCGGGTTGGAGACCCGAAGCACTATTTTGAAGAATCCATGAATTAGCCATTTTTGTACCTAACTCCATTTTTGAATGTGATGTACTGAAACCTAAGACTAGTATCTTTTGTAGGACAATGATGTAATAGTTAACCATGGATGTATTAATGGCTCTGCCAAGGTGTTATGCATTCCCTTAGTTCCGCTGCAACTTATATTAATTGAATGCATTGTACTTGGATGTTACTGATGAATGGCCTGTGGTTAGGATTACCGTCGGCATTTTGATTAAAAAAAAAAAAAAAACCCGATGGGTGCCTAACTGGCCGGTTGCATGCCCCTAATCCGCACAGGGTGGGTAAGGGGGATGTGACAGCCCAACTGGTAAGTTTTTGGATAAAATTACTTCCCACCCAAAGGTCAAGGGTTCAATTCCCTTGGCCTCCCATTTGGCCATTTTTCCCATATTTTCGGTTAAGGCCACGTTTGGTTGCGCAGAAATTCAGTTTCAGTATTTCCTTCATAACTTTCATTCCGTAACTCCTTTTTCGACACGGTTTGTTCCGGGAGTTTCATATTTCAGTTATCTTCAGTGTCAGAGGTTCCGTGTCATTTATTAAACATTCGGGATTTTCCGGGTTAGCTAACTCGGATTTCGTTAGTGTTAAAGCGGTGTTATTTCGCCGAATTAATCAGTAATTGGGTTCGGGTATTTTACCCTTTTCCTCCAGACATATTTAATTATTTTATCGGTCTATCATGACCGCCGGGATTATGATTAATTCCCTAGATCATTCTATAAGCCGGTAATAATTAATAACTAATTATTAATTACGCAAAGTCGGGGTGTTACAGCCTAAGCCCATTCCTCTTTTTCTCTTTTTTTTTTTTTTTTTTTTTTTTAAATTCTTCTTTCTTTCCTTGCCTTTTTTATTCAACCTGGAACCCACGCCTTTTTTCTTTTCTCTCTTGTTCCTGCTAAGCCAAGCCGCAACTTTAATTCTTCTTTTTTATTATTCTTTTTGGTTCTTTTCCTTGCGCCCTGCTGCGTCTGAACTTTAGCTTTTTTTCTTCTTTTCCTTTACTATTCCTGTTCTGATTCAGCCCTTTAAACTGCAGCAGTTTTCCTTTTTTTTTATTTCTCTTTTCCTGTTTTCTTGTCCTTGCATTCCAAGCCTAGCTGCACCGTTTGACTTTTATTTTTTTGTTTTTCTTTTTCTTTTGCCTTCAATGCTTTCCTAATTCAATAAATATATTGATCAGCTAACTTAAACAGAAAATGTCATAAAATAATGCTCAAATATATCCCACTGTAAATAGAAATTAAATTAAATAATATCAATTATATCCCAACATTTTTATTCACATTTTAGCAATTTAATCTAATAATAGGGTATTTAGAGTTGACTTTCGGGCACTCATCAAATCACGAATGATCATAATATATTATGAATACTGGATTTGTGCTCAGTCACAATATCCATTTGCTGCTTTCTGAGTTGACAGGACCTACGGGTCGAGTCCATGAACGGACATATGGCAATGATGGTGTTTTTACGCACTGAGTTATGATGGCATTTTATATGAAGTAAGTTATTATGGCATTTTATATGCACTTATTGACGGGGGTATGCCGGTGTAACACCCCGACCTTGCTTAATTAATAATTAGTTGCTAATTATTAATTAGAACTGACATAAAGAATAATTAAGAGAGATTAATCATAATCTCACGGCGGTCACGATAGACCAATAAGATAATTAAACCCGTCAGAAATGAGGGTGTAATACCCGGACCTAATTAACAATTAATTAGGTGAAATGATGTCGTTTTAACACTGTGGAAACCCGAATTAGCAAACTATGATGGCCATAAATAAATAATAACTGACACTAGACCTTGGACATCGAAGCTAACTGAAATACGAAACCCCCAAAAGAAACCGTTTCATAAAAAGAGCACTAGAACAGAAAATGTCACGACCCGAAATCCGCCTCGCGACCGCCGCCCCAAGGCCCGAAGGCCTCGGGGCAAGGCTCGCATCTGCAGCAATGTCGAATAGATGTACTTCATGTGGTTGCGGAAGCGTGAAAAACTTTTTTTTTTTGTTTTTTTTTTCATTTTGAAATTTGCACATCCGTCCGATACTGCCACTATTCACAATGGTACACATGATCATACATTCAGAGCATAACTATAACTTAAAAGACTTTATAATTACAATCTTAATTCAACTGCCCCATGGGGCTTAATATATATCTTTAAATTGTCTGCTAATACAAAACGTACTAATTAGAGTTCATGTGATTTCCCAAAAGAACTACTTAAGCAAGTCTTCCCAAAAAGCTAGACTCATCCTCATCGTCTTCAAAAATCAATCTACCATTAGTCACCTGAAAGGGGGCGGATAAAAATCCGGGTAAGCTAATCTAAGGTTGTGAGTAATTCCTGCATTCGTCATGGGGTTTTCAACTGGTAGTGGTTTAGCACATGAGAGTTTATAAAATACTCACTACCAATTGCTCGTACATTTTATGTAATATCCCGAAAATTCGACATGACCCAAACTGCATCCGATTTAAAAAAATAATAATAAATAAATAAAATACGGAAAGATAGATATATATATATATATAGATATCATTAAATAATTATACATATTATATACATGTGTATAAAGAAAGACATATAAATACATAGTGTGTGGCAAATATAAAATATATATAAGCAAAACGGAAGAGTAAAAAGAAAGCCTGAAGCTTCTAGATAACTGTAGAAAAATATAGAGAGGGAGAGAAAGTCGGTGGAGGAAGGGGCAATACGCAGAAGCAGTAGAGAGGAGTATATATGTGCGTGTGTGTGACGTTG
Source organism: Nyssa sinensis (assembly GCA_008638375.1). Lineage (NCBI taxonomy): Eukaryota > Viridiplantae > Streptophyta > Magnoliopsida > Cornales > Nyssaceae > Nyssa > Nyssa sinensis. The sequence goes on from CM018033.1 coordinate 4,835,570, forward strand.
AAGAGGGAAGCTCCGATCGTCGCACAGTGAATCACCAACCAAAACAGAGCTTCTGCTTTGTGATTGTCCAGCGGTTGCCTCTCCTCTCTCAACCTCAGATCAGTAGGTAAATTCAAAAGGGAAAACAAGATCTCATGATGGCCAGAACTGCTGCTACGGTTTTGACATTTTGGGTTTTGATGATCGATGATTTGTTTAAATTGGGGAGAAAGAGAGTAATGGTGCGGCATGTATTATGTGTATATATATATATATATATATCTGTGTATATATATATTTATATATATATATATATCTATGTGCGTGGATGTTGCGGGTGAACAGTGTTTGTTGTGGTTCGGAATTTTGTGTGTGTCTAGCATTGCAGGGGGGGATTCTGTAATGGGACTTTTGAGGATTCTACCGTGAGGGTTTGATAGCAGCAGCGTGTGGGTATTATGGTTGTGTGTGGATGTTGCAGTTGTGGGATTCCTCTGTTCTATCGCTTCCAATTGCCGTTTCCAATTAAGGCTACAGCTACGGGAATTGTAATTGTATGGCGGAGCTGTAGCAGGAATGGATGTATATATACATATATGCGTGTGTTTGTGTGTCGTTGGAGTAGAGGGGAAACTGAAACAGAGAGAAAAGTAGCAGCCGTGTCGGTTGAATTGGATGAATTGGGTGAATGGATGATGTTGCGGTTTTGTGGAGATGGAGGAGGGACGGAAGCACAGTGGTTGATGGATTTGTTGAGTGGGTTTGTTGCCGTAGTAATTGTAGAGGGAGCTGATGATGATGCTAAAACAAGGTGCGCTTGTGGTGTTGGAATTTTGTAAATTGTTGCACCGAGGATGGAGTCCTGGTGGAAGAGACGATGGTAGGGGTATGAGTCACATGTTGATATTGTTGCGGCTTAAATCACAATCGGAGTTGCTGTTGGGAGACTTGGTGCGGCTGTCATGGATATTGAGGGTCGACTGCCCTGTTTTTGATGGATTCTGTTGGAGGCTCAGTTGATCATGGCAATGGAAGGAGCAATTACTTGGGGGAAAAAGGCTGAAGAAGCTGATGAAACTGGATTTAAAATGGCTGGCCGACTCGATCAACCTGCCGATGTGTTTTCTTCAACTGATGAACCGTGGATTAAAGATTAACCTTAAACTCTAGATGCAACAGAACAGAGATTGAAGTAGAGGGAATCAGTAACTGGAGTTCTGATTCTGGGTTGCCAAATGAATCCGATAGTACCAACATCAGGATGATGATTGTTGAGGATATGCATGGAAGTACCTAACGCATCTGGGGAATATCTGTGAATGGAGATAAGCATAAGTTTGTGAGTAACTCGGACTCCTGACTTGGTGTATATTTTCTGTATGCTATACTACTTTATATACTGAACTGCTTTATACTCTGTACTATTTTAATGCATATGTTTAAATGCATACTCTTTACGCTGCATTACATATAGCATGATCCTAATCTGCTCCTTGATATCTCGTGTTCTGATTTTGTTGGAGTCTGTTGTTCTAACTTGTTCTACGCCATTAGAGTCTGGTTCAATTCTATTTTATCATGTTGAGTCTTACTATGGGCCCCCTACAGGATTGAGTACACTAAAAGGTGGATGGCTGGCTATGAGGCGTGGTGAACTCAGCATCCGCTCAATCTTGTCCTGTTCCGCCATGATACTAGGGTAGTTGGTTATGAGTCATGGTGAACTCAGAATCCTAGTACTCAGGCAATCTTGTCCTGTTTCGTTCTGATACCGACACCAACCGGTAGTGTGCTGTGGGGACATGGGCCTCCATGTGTGGGGTGGGCGACTGACGGATTATCTTGTGCGGCATCCCACACTGCCTGGGGAAGGTTCAGGCACATTTGTTGATATACCGTTGTTTGATTGGTACTCAGTGTTTATCCATTCTATTTGGTTCTATGTTGATCCGATTTGTTCTCTTGAGTTACATCTGTTCTATCTGAGCTGTATTTATTCTATTTGAGCTGTATCTGTTCTACTTGAGCTGCATTGTTCTATCTGAGTTACATTTGAGCATGCATATATATATATATATATGAACTGGTTTTGAAACCCATGGCAGGAACCTATGTTACTCACTGAGCTTGTTTAAGCTCATTCCATTATTTAACATTTTTCAGGTTGTATCTCCATTGGATTAGAAGGCACAAGGAGATGATACTAGTAGGCTGAGAGGCATTCCCAAGTGAGAATCTGATGGCAATAATATGTGGAGACTTGGGTTCTAATGGATTGATCCTGGCTATTCAGGTGAGCGTGATGATATAGTTGACTTTATTCGTATATAATAGATGAGTAGGGATATGGCTCATGGTAATGGTACTCTGGAGAAATTTGATATGCTCTGTGTATATATCTGTTATAGATGTGCTATGTGGTTAAAGTTATTAGCTGTTTGGTTATAGACTTGCTCTGTGGTATATACTTATGTGATATATAGTTGAGTTGCATTCCCGAGATAAAAAAAGGTTTTTAATTTCCACTGTTTTGACCCTACATTTGGAATGCAATTCATCGTAAGGTTCAGAAGATTGCCTTTGGTTGGTCGCATTGTCGGTCGGAGATTGGCAAAGCGGCTAACTGGCATCTCATCTTTCGCATCCACGTAGGGTGGGGTGCGGGATGTGACATTTTAGAACACAGAGTATATGCATTCTTAAAACAGATAGCTTTGAAACATTTAAAGTATTCAAGCTAAATACACATTTCTTTAAGTAGAGCATATGCAATTTAAAAGCATATAAACACGTATAATAAAATGGGGGTAAAAACCTGCTTCCATTTCCAAAAGCGTTACTTCAAAACATATAAGAATGTATAGGAAAATGGGGGTAAAACCTGCTTCCATTTCCAAAAACGTTACTTCAAAACATATAAACATGTATAGGAAAATGGGGGTAAAACCTGCTTCCATTTCCAAAAACATTTGTCATCTTTTCTCTTTAATTAGGTGGAATCTGTTTTGAACCAGACTCCCATTTTATTGCCAATACTGTCGATCTTATTTGCCTGTGGGATTAGATCCTACTACCGGGCATTTATTGTTGAATCCCGAAGGATTTCAACCATCATAGGGGGTGCTTTAAACACCATTTATCTTGTAAAACATTTATCACATGGCTTCTTCGAGAGATACTTTCATGAGTATTTAAAACATGAAATGTATAACTTCTACAATAGAACTTCAAATACTTGTAATAATCAAATTCAGAACATTTATGAAAATTTAGCATTTTAAACCCAGACATGCTAAAACATAATTAAAAGGGAAAACCGTGATTCAAACCAACCACCCACCATGTTACAATACAGTTTATGAAAGCAGAAAACATTTTAAAACAGGAATCATATGATACTGAATTTGATATTCGAGGCTTCAAATAAATTAAACTTAAAACTTCTTCAAATTCATGGAGTTAAATCTCTACTTCAAAGGCAGGGTTACTCACCTTAGTCCTTAGATCAGTGCTAATAATGCGCTTTCCCCACTTCTTCTGTACTTCCTAAGAACAATTCACATATAATCTCATTAACTTCACATCACTACAATATCACCTACTGATGCTTCTTATCTTATGCTTAGATCGTATTAATCCTAACCGACTTCATAAATTTCTTATGTACTTAATTCAACTCATACTTTTAATCTATGACACAATTTAATGTGTTAGGAATTTAATTTATTTTAATTTTTAAAGCTATACTCTTCTGGTAGCTCCATTAAATTTAATTTAAATTTAATTACTTCACATGTTAACGCGTCGTGTCTTCTCGCACTTCCTCGTACTTGCCTTAGTTTAGTACTTCGGCAATATTTCAGTTTATAGTCATCTGACAGATGCTATTCATCAAATTCCATGTATTTTTATTTTAGACATCTCTTTTGGTTGAATAGACTCTACCATTGATTCTGAAACGTCGAAGAAAGTCAATTTAGGCTTTCTTAGAATTTAATTCGGCTTAGGACATGTTGGGGCAATTTGGTAATTTATACCTTAACGTGTCTAAATTTTTCAGAGTCCCGTCTCGTGAAACGGATCCCACCATTAGATTCATAATGTTCCAAATAGTCAAAATCCACTATTTATTTATTTTATTTCGACCTCGTTTGACTCATTTATGGGGTAGGGGCATTTTGGTCATTTTGACATTTTTACGGGTCTTAAATTTTTTAGGACCTCATCTCATGTCGTGGACCTCACCAATGGACTCAAGAGGTCTGAGATAGTTAGAATACATATATAACTCATCTCATTTGGACACCGGGCATTTTTCGACTATTTAATTTAATTAATTAACTTAATTAAATTAATTGTGTCAAGTATTATGTATATATATATATATATATATATATTTAGTTTGCATAAGATGACCAGATGAAATGGGTGGCACGCTGGCCAGCGTGTCACCTCCCTCCCAATAAACACTGCGTTCGATTCCCCACAGGTGCAAATGCACCTTTTTATTTTCTGATTTTATTTAATATAATATAATATATATATATATATATATATAAATATATACTTTGCCCTATAGGTGACACACGCAAGCGCGTGGCCGAGTGGAAAGTATGGCAATTGGGCGCGTGGGTCAGGGGTTCGAACCCCACCGACCACAAATTTTCCTTCTTCTCTTTAAAACTTATACGGTTTTATATATATTAGTATCAGGCCCCCAAACGACGTCGCTCCATTTAATTCGGTGGCAGATCCGGATGCTGCCACGTGTCCGAGTCAACCCATTCAACTCAAAAAGAATGACGAGTCGACTCAGCGTCATCTTCCTCATTAAATACCTACTGTTGCCCTAATTTCTGAATCTCTTTTCTTCCATTTTCGTGGAGTTTGGTTCAGGGAAACTCTACTGTTTTTAACCTAATCCATTTCTTGGACATTGTTTAAGAGGTTTTCATTCATGTTAGGCATCAAACAGGCGTCATCAGCTCGGTTAAAGGTTTGATAATCAAACCTGTGTCTCGGTCGTATATGCTCACTTTTGAGCCAAACTCGATGGAGTTTGTTCTGATGTGCTTTGTTTTCCATAAGATTTCATTTCCCATTCACAAAGGCAAGTTTTACATCGAGTTTGAGGGGTTGGGTTTCAAACCCGAAACCTGCAACTCAAGTTTTTGTATCCATTCCTACGGTTTTAGGGTCGCGGTCTTGGGTTTTTAAGACACTGATAAGACCTTATTAAAGTTCCAATACACAGATTTAGGTTTAATTTACAACGAATCAGAACTACCCTAACATTTCCAAATTTTTCCTCAACCTGTAATTCAAATTTTCTCGGTCGATTCTTCATGATTTTTAATCATTTTTCTTGCCGATTGAAGCTTATACTACGTATATTAAGGCCTTATATTGGCAAACTTTAAATATAAACTATAATTAAATATAACTCAATCGGAAAATAGACCTGTTTAACTGATTTTCCCATATTTCTTCTTCTTCAATCCTTGCTTCTGTTGCTCTAGTTCCCTTCCTCTCTCACTCTATCTCTCCCTTCTCACAGAACTCTTCTCCCTCTTTCTTTTTCTCTTTCTGTATGATTGAAACTGTGTGTGGCATGTGTACACAATATGTATATACGTGTTTGTAGCTATGCATTATCATTGTACTTCCTGATTTTTCCCCACCAAATAACCTAACTTGTGGCAGCATCCTTGCTCAGGTTTTCACTGTTTTGGGGCAGGCTTTCAATCAGCCGTATGTGTGGTGTTTTGCGTACGTAAATATATATATATATATATATATATCTATGTATATATATTTAATATTACACTCACACATCAATACACTAGGGTACACACACACACCCCTCCTAGCTTCTCTCCTTCCTCTCTCTTTCCTTTTTCTCCTTTCCTTCCCACTTGCAGCAGCTTTCTTAGACTTTCCTTCTTGATCTTTTCTCTTCTTTAATTACATAAGAGATATTTGTATATACATACAATATAATATATTTACACATACTAAACACTCACAGTGTTGCCGACACACATATCTAGCACACACTTGATTTTCTTTTATTTTCTTTTACCCCCCCCCACTTGCATGTATTACATGCTTATGTATATATATATATATAATAATAATTTTTTTATTATATATATACACATTTATACTAATACATTTATTATTATTATTATTATTATATATTTTAACAAACTTAATTAATTATATATATATATTACAACTCATTTCTTATATTAAAATAATTAATTACTTTTAAAAATTAATTATTTTCTTAAATTCATCATCTTTACACTGATCTTTCCTATCCTCATAATGCGTGCCCAATATGACCCGATGTCTTTGGGTCGGGGCATTACAGAAAATATAACGAAAATAGCCAAAATGAAATTCTGCACAGCCAAACAGGGCCTAAGCCCAAAATGTGGAAAAATGCCCAAAAGTGAGGCCAAGGGGACTTGAACCCTTGACCTAAATGAGCAAGCACATGGCACCCAAAAAATTACCAAGTGGGCTGCCAACATCTTTGTGCTTATATATACAACAGAATTGTATATAACACTAAGTTACCCAAGTCTGCCTCCCAAATTGGCCAATGGCCATGCATGCAACAAACACCTCACCATCCCATCATCCTATGCACCCTAGCCCCATCATCACCCCTACTTTAGCACCTGACCACACCTCCACCAACCATGTCTCGTGCAACCAAATAATCAATTATTTTTAAAAATCAAACAAATAGAATACACATAATTATATTGAGGTGGTGTGGAGGTTGGAAGAGGGGAATCAAAAAGTGAAGGGTGCAGTCTGAAATTTAGAGAGAGTGTGAACATTAGAGAGAGAAGGTGAGAGATAGACATTGTGTGCATGCTAGTGTGAGATCAAGTGTGTACAAGCATGGTGTGTGCATGGTGTTTCCATGGAGGTGCACAAAGAGGAAGAACTGAGCAAGCACACGACCAGAACTGAGGCAATTGAAGGCCATATTGAGCCTAGGAGGTCTGATCTAAGGTATAAAACCAAAAACCCAAAATTTTCCTTTCCTTCTTTTGCTCACTGTTTCAGTCATTTAAGCCCTATTAACTGCATGCATAAGTAAATCTAATAGTGAGGGACGAATTTAAGTAGTTTGGGAGAGCCTAGGAAGCTCGGAATGTTAAAACAGTGCCCAAACCGCCATTGATGACCTCCATAGATACAGGTCTGAAACAACCAAGACCAAACCAAGTTTGGTTGGTCAAGACCTGATCTAGACCCTGTGAAGGTTTGAAAAACCCCAATCCGAGACCTAGGAACCCAAAAGTAAGGACCCCCAAATTGTCACTTACAGGTTTTGGGTGTTGGCCACTGTCTTAAAAACTCACTATGAAATTCAGTTTTGAGAATGGGGGCTTGAAACCCACGATCAATAGGTCACCATAGAAGCAATCCCATCTACTTTAGGTCAAAAACCAGCGTGTATAACCGAGTTGTAGGTTCGGTTATCTCCCTATGGACCGAGCATTTGAGCTTGATTCGAGGCACAAAACTAATGCCAAGATGTTGGCCTAACTCCCAGAAACGTTTTAGGATGGAAAGCAGAGAGAATCTGCACTTGGAAATCCACGAAATCAAAAAGAAAAGAAATCGGGAATTAGGGTAAAACTAGGGAAGAAGAAGAGGAAGAAGATGAACATTACAAGGCTGGACTTTGTGTCGGATCTGGGTTCGGGTCGGGACCCGACCCATCTCATAAACGGTTAAGTGGGACGGCACCGTTTTGGTTTAAAGGTTTTAATATTTAAAACTAAAATTAGTCTGTTTGGTTACAGGAATAGGAAATTGAAATTAGGTTTTTAAGGCTAACCTAAACTCGGATAAGGGGCAAAATTGGGAATAGAAGGGATATGATATTTCAGTTCTCTAGTTTAGCCTGAACCGGATGGTTTTAGAGTTTTAGACTGGTTCAACTAATTGAACCCTAAAACCGGACGGTTATGAACCTTTATTTTATGAAATTTTGTTTTGAACCCCAAACTTTAGTAAATTATGTTTTGATTCCCAATAGTTCTTAGTATTTGTATTCTGGCCCAGACTTTTAAAAATTAATGCAAATAAGCCCTAGAAAATAAATAAATAATAAAATAATTATTTTATTAATTGGGTAAAATTATTATTTTACCTCTTGGACATTAAATGAGTCAAACGGAGTCCAAATAAAATAAGTAAATAGTATATTTTCACTATTTCAAGCATTCTGGACTCAATGGCGGAGTCCGATTTGGGAAATTAAGTCCCGAAAAATACAGATACGTGAATAGTAAATGACTGTACTGCCCTTGATGATACCTAGGGCCAAAAAAAAAAAATAAAAGATAGTCTATTTTAATTATGTCAGACATTCTGGACCTAATGGTGAGGTCCATTTTATGAACTGAGGTCCCGAAAATTTTGCTATGACATGTGAAATTACCAAAATGCCCCTGATACTGTACGAAGCCCAAATAAAGTCCAAATTGGACGAAATTGATACCGATAGAAGCCTAGACACTTGTGAAACTGTACACATGATTAAATGACGAATCAGGGTCAGAATCTCACTAAACATAAAATGACCAAAATACCCCTGAGCACGGTAAGTGTAAAGTAGAGGCCGAATAAAGGCCAATCTGATCTGATAAATTTTCATAAGCATAATTATGGAAATTGGGGGGCTAAATAAGACTCCGGGACAGTCAACGTATAAAATGAAAAATGACCGATGTGTCCCGATGATCTAAAGCAGATACCAAATGAAGTCCAAAGGACTTAGAAAATTATATATAAGATACAGGGACTATTCTAAGGACCACGACAGGGTCCGGGACAAAATGGTGAAATTATCATTTTGCCCCTAAGGTTAAATAAGTATTTAACTGATAACGAATCGAGTCCAAAAGACTTCGGACTTTATATCTAAGATATGTGGACTATTCTGAAGACTGTGACAGAGTCCGGGGCAAGAATGATAAAATTATCATTTTGCCCCTAAGGTTAAATAAGTACTTAACTGATAACGATTTAAGTCCAAAAGACTTAGAACTTCATATATAAGATATGGGATATTTTGAGGACCATGACAGGGTCCGGGACAAGAATGGTAAAATTACCATTTTGCCCCCAAGGTTGAATAAGTGCTTAACTGATAACGATTGAAGTCTAAATGACTTAGATTATAATTCTAATAACTACTAAGCCTAATTAAAGAATGAAATAGCCTCAGATGAAACCCAATGAAAGGGCAATAGGCTATTAGGATATCTTAGGTAATCCGATAGACGCCTAAGATGATGAATAAGTCATGAATGGATGAATTCTGATTTATCTATGATTGATGATGATTATTCAGGATATACAAAGATGTGCTTGAGACAATACCTGGAGGTTATCAGATTATTTGTACAAGGAGATAAGCGAACAATTTGTGAGTAACTTGGAACTTCTGACTTGGTGTATAAGTTACACTGTCTAGATATTGTATCTTCATGCACTGTACCGTTTTATATGGTACACTATTTAAATGCATATACTTAAATGCATACCCTTTGTACTGCATTACATATAGCATGATTTTGTTCTGTCTTGTTCGGGTCTGTTCTGTTCTGTTATATGATCCGTTTTGATACTGTTTGTTATGTTGTGTCTTACTCTTGGACCCACTCCAGTTTTGAGTAGTGTGGCATAAGTAGGCCAGAGCGGCACCCAGAGGGTAGAGGCCCCACGAGTAGTCCGCGATGGGCAGCTGGGGAAGCTCAAATATACTTGATTATGTGCCTAATTGGCATCATGTTCTATTCGGTTCTGTTCTGTTTCACTCAATACTGATCTATTATGTTCTTTGATTTATTTGCTTATACCTCTGATTGATATATTATTTTCGCTCAGTTCTGTCTTGTTCCATTCCGTTCCGTTGATGATAAGCCTGTCTTTCTGATTGATATATTGTTTTCACTCAGTTCTATCTTGTTCCGTTCCATTGATGATGAGCCTGTCTCTCTGATTGATATATTGTTTACGCTCAGTTCTGTCTTGTTCCGTTCCATTGATGATAAGCCTGTCTCATCGATTGATATATTATTTTCGCTCAGTTCTGTCTTGTTCCATTCCGTTGATGATAAGCCTGTCTCACCGATTGATATATTATTTTCGCTCAGTTCTATCTTGTTCCGTTCTGTTGATGATAAGCCTGTCTCACCGATTGATATATTATTTTTGCTCAGTTCTATCTTGTTCCGTTCTGTTTGGCTTTGATTTGTTATGTTCTGTCCCGTTCTCTTCGGCTTTGATTTGTTATGTTCTGTTCCGTTCTGTTCGTCTTTGATTTGTTATGTTCTGTTCCGTTTTGTTTGGCTTTGATTTGTTATGCTCTATTCTGTTCTGTTCGGCTTTGATTTGTTATGTTCTGTGCCGTTCTATTCAGCTTTGATTTGTTATGCTCTGTTCCATTCTGTTCAGCTTTGATTTGTTATGTTCTGTTCCGTTCTGTTCGGCTTTGATTTGTTATGCTCTGTTTTGTTCTGTTCGGCTTTGATTTGTTATGTTATGTTCTATTCTGTTCTGATCTGGTATGTTCTGTTTTGTTCTGATTTGTTTGTTCTATTTAGTTTGGTTCTATTTTATTCTACTTAAACTGCATCTAAAGTGAATTTATAAAACTGTTATTTCTGAAATGACTGAACTATCCCATGTTCTTCATAAGCAAGAACTGGTTTTGAAACCCATGATAGGGAACCTCTGTTACTCACTGGGCTTATTTAAGCTCACCCCATTATCCTTACATTTTTCAGGATTTATCTCCATTGGACTAGAAGGCACTATGATATGACATGGATAGGCCAAGTGGCATTCCAAGTAAAGGAATCTGACGGCATTGATTTGTGGAGACTTGTATTCTTATGGATTGAACCTGGTTATTCAGGTGAGTGTTATGATACAACTAAATTTACTGATATTGGGACATGGCTCATGGTAATGGTACTTTAAAGATATTAGATGTGCTTTGTGGTTAGAGTTATTAGCGGTCTGGTTTTAGACTTACTTTGTGGCATGTACCCTTGCGATATATAACTGAGTTGCATTCCCAATATAAAAAGTTTTAAATTCCGCTTCTCTGACCCTACATTAGAATGCAATTCATCGATAAGTTCAGAAGTTTGCCTTTGGTTGGTCGTATTGTCGGTCGGCAAACTGGTAAGACGACTAACTGGCATCACGTCCTCGACATCCGAGTAGGGTAGGGTTTGGGATGTGACAGCCAGGACCTAGAAGACCGAGGGTCTTCCAAGCCCTGAACAGAGTAAATGCATCACTTATGTTTGATTGATATGATTACGTTTATTGGATTCATAGGTTGTTGTCATTCCCTATGAATAATCTTATGTTGAGAGTTCACTCATTGATTACGATTGATTATTATTGATATATTGTGGCAGTATATTCATGTTGACTGATTTCTATTGAGATTTTCATGTTCATGTTATATCCATTACTCATAATTGATTATTGAGACCTCCATTGTTCATTGGCCATTGTGGCTTTTGATCCTTATTGGCTATCACAGCATCTTATCCCATGATTGGCTATCATGTTCACATTTATGAATTCATGTTTTTCTATGTTAACCTTAACCAGTGTCAGAGATGAGAATTTACTTACTGAGCTTTGTTAGCTCATCCTGACTTACTTATTTTTCAGGAAGGGATGCTGCAAGACCGCAGTAAGAGTCCAAGAGCATAGGAGGACTTTGTGAGGAATGTATTAGTTATGATGTAGTTCTCCTATGTATTCACCACCTAAGGGTGAAGTTATGTTGGTTCCTATTTTGACATTGTCGAACAATATTTTGTCTTTAAGACTTCTGCTGATTTATTATTTAAGTTTTATATTATACATTATTGTCGTTGATACAAGGAAAGAAAAAATAAGGACGGCCACAGGGTTGGCCCGGCGATACAAGATCCGTATAGGGTGGGTTTCGGGTTGTGACAACAACTACATAATGAATAAATCCTAAGGAATCTGAAGCACTTGAAGAGTAAGGTCAGAGTAGAGCAATGAAAGTAAGTGATTATATGAATCACCCTTGGAGTCAATTAGATTACCTATTACAGATGACTTAAGGATGAAATTGGAATCTAATATTCCCATAAGTCGCAAGTGATTCTCTGTTACAATTCCGTTCTTAAGAAGCTTGAAGTAGAAAGGAAGTCTTATTAAAGATAGAAATGTTCTACACCTCGAGATACATGATAAACTTAGACTTTTGATAAATCTCTAGAGGAAAGGATGTTTGAGAAGATAGTGGCACATGTTGGAATGTTGATAAACCCTTAGTTACAGATAAGGTTGGCCACCTCATTATATAAATCTAAAGTTGGGAAACATGCATGACACTCCCGATCTAATTAGTGAGTTAAAGTTAATTTTTTTTTTTGGGTAAGTAAAGGTGAATTTTATAACGAAAAAAGAAAGATATACATGAAGAACAAAGCAAAGCTCAAAGACAAAGAACTACAAACATACAAAGCAAGAGAACAAGAATAACACAAGTGGGAAAAGGATGTAAGGCCTTTAACAAGGTTGCTCGCCATCCTAACCCACTTTACAAGCAAAAAACATCTAATTGTCCAAAGTCAAATCCCAACGTAGTAACAAAATTTCATCAAGCATAATGCATCTAAGGCTACAGTCTCCAGTCAACTTGCTTCGCACCATCAAATTAATACCCTCAATAAGCTGATCTTTCGTTCTTGATTCTTTATTGAAACATCTCCAATTTTTTTCAAGCCAAATTGTATGAACCAGGGTAGAGAACACCAACTTATATAACCTTGGGCCGAATTCCTCTTAAAAGCTTGAGTAGCCTATTGAATTGTTTCATACCATGGACAAGGGGGCCAAATCATATTACATTTGGTTACATAGTGATGTCATAAGTCAAGTGTAAAAGGACAACCAAAGAAAAGATGAGCATAGTCTTCCTATGGCAGCCCACAAAAGACACATTTCATTTCAAGGTTGCTTCTAAACTTCAAGACACGATCTTGAATAGTAAGCCACTCCCGAATGGCTAACCAAAGGATGAAGCTACATCAAGGAATAACATGAGAGAACCACACCAGCTTCCATCACGAAACTTTAGGCCTAGAGATCGAAATCGTATGCCAAGCTGATTTAGTATAAAAAAACTCCAGAATGATGGCCCAACCATTGAATTTGGTCCATCATATACAGATTTAGAGTAAAACCCAGGGGCATAGAGCACTTGAGCTCTATTAATTAGTAAGAGTTAGCACTAGGCCACCTCTATTCATTCCCTTCCATAATTTGGCTTACACGGGTTGATTTAGCAAGCCCAGAATCATAGATGATTCTATCTCCAATAGCATCCCATATTAGACCCGAAGGGAGCTAATAGTTGAACCAAAGAGAAGTATGACCTTGTGCCAAATTAAGGATTAAACCCTACTCTAAGCTTCATCAATTTTCTCCATACCTAAGTGCAAACACCTGGACAAGCAGCCTCCCAAATGTGCTTTTGCTTCAAATGTTAGCTCGAATCCATGAAACCCACAATGAAGAGCTCTAAAGATCACTTAGACGCCATAGATGTTTAGAGGCAGCAGCTTTATTCCATTCTTCTAATTTCTTAATCCCTAGTCCAGTTTCCTTTTTAGGATAAGTAACATCAACCCAAGCAACCTTGGCTTTAGTAGACCTCAAATCAGCTCCGGACCATAGGAAAGCCCTCATAATCTTCTCAATTTCATGGATAATCTTCTTAGGCAGCACAAAATGCATAGTCCAATAAACCTACATGCTAAAAATAACTGACTTGATGAGTTGTAAACGGCCCGCAAAGCATAGATACTTAAAACTCCAGGCTTTAACTTTATGAACAATTCGATCAATCAAGCACCTTGCAATAAATTCCCTTCAATTTGGAGGAAATCAATGAAACACCAAGGTATCTCATAGGTAATTTCCCCACCGCAAAGCCTATTCCTTCCATGACATCATTCTTTCTTTGTGTAGAAACTCCCGAGAATAAGAAGTTACTCTTAGCCTCATTCGAGTTTAACCCTGAGAATTCAAAATATTCTTCATTGGCAACTTTCAAGATTATAACTGAGTTGAGATCCCCATGACAAAACAATATAAGATCATCTGCAAAGCACAAATGAGTAATTTTTAGGCCACTTGCATCTCCAATGATACTTAAAACTCATCTCTTGATTGACTTTCTACTTCAACATCATAGAAAAGTTTTTTTTTTTGGTAAGTAAAATTTTATAACCAAAAAAGAAAGAAACATGAGGACCAAAACGAAGCTCACAGACAAAAAGCTACAGAACAAACAAAAAAACAAGACTAAACCAAGAGGGAAAAGGATGGAAAGCCTTCAACAAGATTGCCCGCCATCCTAACCCACATTAAAAAGAAAAACTAACAACTAATTGTCCAAATTCAAATTCTAACGCAATAACAGATCTTCATCTAGCATAAAGTATCTAAGGCTTCAGGTCACCAATCAACTTGCTTCGCACCATCAAACTAATACCCTCAATAAGCTGATCTATAGTTCTTGATTCATTATTGAAACACCTCCGATTCCTTTCAAGCTAAATAGTATGAACCAGGGTAGAAAGCACCAACTTACTAATATAACCTTGGGCAGAATTCCTCTTAAAAGCTTGAGTGGCCCACTAAATTGTGTCATGCCAAGGATGAGGGGACCAAATCAGATTACATTTAGCTACATAGTGATGCCATAAGTCAAGAGTAAAAGGACAACCAAAAAAAGATGAGAATGGTCTTCCAAAGGCTGCCCACAAAAAACACATTTCATTTCAAGGTTGCTTTTAAACTTTAAGACGTGATCTTGAGTAGTAAGTTGCTCCCGAATGGCTAACCGAGGATGAAGCTGCATCTAGGAATAGCAAGAGGGAACCACACCAACTTCCACCATGAAATTTTAGGCCTGGAGACCAGAATTGCATGCCAAGCTGATTTAGTAAAGAAAACTCTAGAAGGATGGCCCCAACCATTGGATTTGGTCCATTATATGCAGATTTGGAGTAAAACTTGGGGGGATAGAGCGCTTAAGCTCTATTAATTGGTAAGAGTTAGCACTAGGCCACCTCTAATCATTCCCTTCAATGATTTGGCTCACACGAGCTGATCTTGCAAGCACAGAATCATAGATGATTCGGTCTCCCATAGCCTCCCATATTGGACTCGATAGGAGCTAATAGTCGAACCAAAGAGAAGTATGTTGTCCATTTCCCACATTGTGCCAAATTAAAGATTTAAACTCAATTCTATACCCAAGTGCAAATACCTAGACAAATAGCCTCCTAAAGGTGTTTTTGTTTCAATATGTTAGCACGAATCCATGCAACCCACAAAGAGGAACTATAAGGATCACTAAAATGTGATAGATGGTTAGAGGCCGTAGCTTTATTCCAATCCTCTAGCTTCTTAATCCCTAAACCACCTTCCTTATTAGGATAAGTAACATCATCCCAAGCAACCTTGGCTTTAGTAGACCTTAAATCAGCTCCGGACTAGAAAAAATCCCTCATAACCTTCTTAATTTCCAAGATAATCTTCTTTGAAAGCACAAAATGCTCAGTCCAATAAACCTGCATGCTGAAAATAACTCACTTAATGATTTGTAAACGGCCCGCAAAGAAAGATGCTTCAAAGTCTAGGTTTTAACTTTATACACAATCAGATCAACCAACACCTTGCAATTAACAGCCTTCGACTTAGAAGAAATCAATAGCATACCAAGGTATCTCATAGGTAATTTCCCCTCTTTAAAACCCACTCCTTCCAATATATAATGCTTGCCTAGCGTAGAAACTCCCGAGAAGAAGATGTTGCTCTTAGCCTTATTCAGATTTAACCCCGAGAATTCAACATATTCTTTAATGGCAGCGTTCAAGATTGTAGCTGAGTTGAGATCCCCATGGAAAAACAACATAAGATCATCTGCAAAGCACAAATGAGTGATTTTAGGCTACTTACATCTCCAATGGTACTTAAAACTCATCCCTTGATCAATTTTCTACCTCAGCATCATAGAAAAGACCTCCATAGCAATAACAAACAAGTAGGGAGAGAGAGGATCACCTTAGTGTAAGCCATGGACACTTTTGAAATAACTTTCAAGAGCACCATTAATGGAAATAGAGAAGCTCGAACTAGTGATACAAGTCTTGACCCACTGAACATAAAGAGTTGGAAATTGCATTAATTCAAGCACATCTAAGAGAAAGTCCTATCGAAACGAATCATAAGCCTTCCTAATGTCCACTTTCATAGCACACCTCGGGGTGCCCTCTCCTTGTGACAATTATGCATGAGCTCTTGGGCAAGAACGATATTATCACTAATGCTCATTCCTGACACAAAGACATATTTCACTTCATCAATCATGTCACCAAGATGGGTTTAAGACGATTAGCAAGGATCTTAGAAATGCACTTGTAGATGGTATTGCAGCACAAAATGGGGCAGTAGTCATTTAACCGGGAGGGATTAGGAACTTTAGGCACAAGGGTAATGGCTGCAGAATTAATCTCACGCAGCAAAGACCTTGCTTGAAAGAACTCTTAGATGGCAGCAAGAACATCTTTACCCAAAATATACCAAGTAGCCCGGAAGAAATTCCCATTAAAACCATCCAGACTTGGAGCTTTATTGGGGTGAAAGCTAAAAAAAGTCTCGTTAATCGCTTCCCTCTCAATAGGCATACTTAATTGCTGAGCTTGGGCAGGAAAAATACCCTTGGTAATGAAATCGTTGAGTTGGTCTTTTCCGGGATAAGGGATTGAGGGGACCCTTCCCAACAAATCTTGGTAGTAATTCACAATGGCATCAGAGACTTCCTTACTATCATCAATCCTGTCACCAGCTTCATCAATTAAGCTTCTAATTTTGTTACGGTTCCTTCTCTAAGTAATACTTTTAAAAAAGAAGCTGGTATTTTGATCACCCTCATTTAGCCAATGAATCCTAGATTTCTACTTCGCCAAGCTTTTTTCTCATTTGCTCAATTGAGTAAAATGCTACAAGGCTTGCTTTTCTTGCTTCTTCAAATCAATGTCAACAGGATTAGTGTTCAAAGAATGTTGGATTGCAAAAGTTATTGCCATGCTTCCTCAATTGTGTTGGTAGAAATCTTCCCTCATGCTTGTTTTAGACCCTTCAATTCTTTTTTCACTGCTTTAAGTTTCTTACTCAAAATGAACATAACTGATCCTTTAATTTCTTGATTCCAAGCTTTGTGGACAATCGACTCAAATTCATCACATTCCAACCAGAAGTTAAAAATTTTGAAAGGCCTTTCTTTACATTTAAATTCAGCTCTAGTCTGAACAATCATAGGGCTATGATCTAAAACACTAGAAGGTAAGAACTCCACTTCTGAGTTGCTAAAATCCACCATCCATTTATCATTAGCCAACACCCGATTAAGCTTTCTTAAGATTGTATCATTGCCATGCTATCGATTAGTCTAAGTCAAGTGGCAGCCAGTGTACCTGAGATCCTCCAATTCCGTAATTATAAGACAATTATTACATTCTTCCATACAATGGGGCCAATCACTACTTCCTCCAATCCTCTCTTTACTAAATCGAACAACATTAAAATCTCTCATGACAATCCAAGGCAAATCATTGTTTAGAGTCACTTGTTGCCGTAGGCAACTCCAAACCCTTCTCCGATCTATGACATTGTTGTGACCATAGGTAACCGATATATAAAACCAAATTCCTTTCCCTCTAACTTGAACAAGGCAATGGATTGCTTGCTCCATTGAGTTAAGGAGAGTAATTTGTAAAACTTTATCATCCCACCCAATCCAAATTCTACCATTATCAACATCAGCATAATTATGAATAAAACTTCAGTTAGGACATAAAGATCAAGATACCTTCTCAAAATTGGCATGCTTAACCTTTGTTTCCACCAACCCAAGACATGAGATAGCATGAGCTCTAATGAAATGCTTTATTTCTTGTTGTTTCAAGGGGAGATTCACAACCTTTTTGATAATTTAAATTGGGAGAATTTTGAATTCCTCCCAAAGCCTTGCCCCGATCCCTTTTGATGCTTCTTCCCCTTATTGTTATGACTACTCTAGTTCCTCTTTTTGAGAAATTCTACTAAATCCACCAATTGCCTCCCTATTTTCTTTGAATTTGGAGCAGATATTGGAGTGGTTTCCATTATAGTGTTCTGAGTTCCTTCCCTTTTATCAAGTATTCCTCTATCAATTGGTGTTTTTGGAACCTTTTCTTCCTCTTCCAAAGGCACTTCAATTTGTGGTTCCCTTGGCTCTAGATTATGATTACTTCCCACTTTCGTAGCCTCATGATAAGTACTCTCTATGCTATTTTCATTACAACCCACTTCCTTCTTCCCTGTTTTTTCTTGGTGATTGGAACTAGTGGAAGCTTCCCCACTCTCATACAACAATTTAAACTGATTCTACAGATTCACAAACTACTTTCTAGGAGAAAGACTCGCCCTTAGGTGGGAACGACCACTAATACCTTTAGTTTCCCCTAGTTGAACATTAGAGTCCCCATTCAAATTTGGATTAGAAATCACCTATACTTCCTTAGGTTGCATATATTTTCCCTTCCACACCTACTTAGTAGGATGTTTACATTGATTTTGGCCATGTCTGAATTTCTTGCACTTAGAACAGAACTTAGGAATCCATTGATATTTAACATAAATAGTAGCACTTGTTTCGTCATCCAATTGAAATTCAAATTGTTCTGGGGGGTCCTTACCAAGATCAATTTCAATACAAATAATCACAAAATTGATTCAGCTAAGTTACTCGGTTGTGGCATCTGTATAGAGGGGTTTGCCAACAGCACTCACAACATAACTTAACCCCCTTGATGTCCAAACTTCTAAGGGTATGTCATAGAAATGAGCCCACATTGGTGTTAGTCTTAGAGGTTTCCTTTGAAAGCTTCATTTTAGGCCTCCATTTCTACAAAATTATGGGGTGCCCAGAAAAACGCCATGGTCCTCCTTCCAAAATGGCTACCATTAAAGTGGGATCTGAAAATTTAAAAAAGAAGAAACTCCTACCATTAGTTAACACCTCTTCCAATCCCTCTTTGCCCAAAGACGTAAGGCCATATTGTTAACCCATTGGTAATTCAGTTGCTAGGCCAAAAAATAACCCACTAAAGTTGTAGCCCATACTTTATTCCCTTTATTCAAAACCTCAAGAGGGGGTTGGACCATGCCCGAGTTGGTCGATACTAGTGATGATGATGGAGTGGAATACCCTGTAGAAGGTGAGTCTCTTGTTGCCAGACGTGCTCTTAATACCCAAATTAAGGTAGATGATATGGAACAGCTAGAGAGAGAACATATTTCATACCAGATGTTATGTAAACAACAAGGTGTGTAGTATGATTATAGATGGGGGAAGTTGCACCAATGTAGCTAGTACCACCCTAGTTGAAAAGTTGAGCTTTCCTTTACTGAAGCATCCTAGACCTTATAAGTTGTAGTGGTTGAATGAATGTGAGGAGGCCAAGGTTAATAAGTAGGTTTTGGTGGCTTTTACCATTGGGAGGTATAATGATGAGCTGCTCTGTGATGTAGTTCCTATGCATGCTGGCTATATTTTGTTCGGGAGGCCATGACAATACGATAGAAAGGTGATTCATGATGGGTTCAGGAACAGGTATATGTAACACCCTGACCAAAAATATTTCAAGTATACCGAAATGTGAACCGAATATCATTACAGGTGTTTGTACTCGAAATAGTAACGTGTATACTCATGTGTATGAAGGAGTAGTATATAATTATATATATGTGTATCATAAAATATTAGTGTATGCGTACGCACTCAAAATATAAATTTGATGTATATACAGGTATATATGCACATGTATATATATATATATATATATATGTACATACGGATATAGATGTACATGAACAATTACATGCATACATATACTAATATACATACAATATATATATATATATATATATATATATATATGATGCACCATGCATGAAGGGAGGCACAGCCATGCACATTGCATGTGTTGTGTGTGAAATTGGTGTGAGTTCATGGTGTTGGTTGAGGTGTGTGTGTGTTTAAGTGTGTAAGTGTGTGTAACTATATAATATACATATAATTTACAAAATATCAGGGAAATTTCATGCAAGCTAAAAAGGGAAAAAGAGGAATTAAATGGATTGGAAAGAAAACTGATTGGGAAGTCTAGATTTAGGGCTGTGAAGGGATAGAGAGAGAGAGAGAGAGAGAGGAATCGGTGGAAACTTGCTTAAAGCAAGTGCATGCACTGCATGCTTGAAGGAAAATAAGAAATCGAAAGAGCAAGAAGTTAGAAGGAAGGATTCAGAAGGAAAAAGGAGAAGAGAATCAAGAGAAAAGGTGTGAAAATATCAAAAACCATATTTTCTCTCTCTAGAATTTATGCATGTATACAAATTGTTTAGGTTATATTTATGCATATAAGATGTTTAGGATATGTATTCTTGAATAAGGCAAAAATGGAACCTAAACCCATCAAGAACACCCATCTATACATCAAACCACCATTGATGGACCTTGCTTAGAGCAGGTCTGAATCAATGGTAACCAAAACCCCTTTAACCTATTGGGACCTTAACTAAACCCTCAAAGAGTTTCAAAAACACACAGATGCGACCAAAAACCCTAAGAGGAGACCACTGAAACTTGACTTGCAGGTTTGTGTTTTGAAACCCAACCTAATAAACTTACACCTAAACTCAAATCTAAGAATGGAGACTAAATCCCCATGAAAAATGGATCACTATGGAAGAAACCTCACAAGTTTTGGAATAGAAATGAGCATAAATGATCTAGTTGCAGGTTTGAACTTCAAACCTTTAACCGAGCATTTGAGCTCATAATTGAATGCTAAAATATTCTTTAATGTTGTAGAAACATTTTGGAAGGAAAACAGAAGAGTTTCAATGATTAAAAACTCACGAAATTCAATATGAAAATCCATAGAATTAGGGCAATAGTAGCCAAGCGTAGGGAAGAAGAGGACCCCGCTGAGCCAACTTGTGAGTTGACTCAGCTGAGTCCTGACCGAGATGAATCACCCTTGTGTCGACTCAGACACGTGTCACGTTATAGGGCTAACCACTGCATTATTGGAACGAAGTCGTTTTGGGCTTAAGGGTTTAAAACCCTAATTTAACCTGTTTGGTTACGAGGTTTAGGCCCAAATTAAATAACCCAAGCGCAAATATGATATGCTATTCCGATTTTAATGCGTTGTCTGCCGTTTGGGTCAAGAAAAATCAGAAAAAAAAAAAAAAAATAAGGGGCTGCAGCCCTTACGACTCAAACACGGAACCCTGAGGACCCAACCCCCCTTCCTTACCATTGAGACAGGACAATCCCATGTCCTTTAAACCCCAAATATATATATATATATATATATAAATTATATTAAATAAATTAAATTAAATTAATTAAACTAAATAATGATGAAATGGTCCGGTGTCCAAATGGGACAAGTTATTAGTGTATTTTTACTATCTTGGACCTTCGAGACCAATGGTGAGGTCCGTTTTGCAAGACAAGACACTGAAAAATAAAGACACGTAAAGGGGTAAAAATTACCATTTTGCCCTAGTACCCCTAAAGCCAAATGGAAGTCTAGAAGGGTCTAAATTGACCTTCGTCGACGTTCCGGACTCAATGGTAGAGTCTATTTGACCAAAAGAAGTACTTATAATGAAGAGACATAAAATTTGATGAATAGCATAAAGTCATGTAACTATGAACTAGAACGTTGTTCAATGTTCTAAGCTAAATAGTAGGGTTTGTATTTTGAAATAAAATAAGGAAAGACACGACACATAAACATGTGAAATAATAAAATTAAACTTAATATTAATGGAGCTACCAGAAGAGTATAAATTAAAATGAAATTTAATTCCTAACACGTTAAATTATGTTTTAGGTTAAGGCTCAAGTAAATTATTATGGATAAGACTCAACGAGACTTCATGGATGAGCTTTTATGGCAAAATAAAGTAATCAACATAAAGATAAGAATCGCCAAGACATGTCAAATCATCTCAGTTAGGCCATTCATATACAAAGCCCCTATAGTCCCAATGGGGTGATTCATGCAAGAAGCAGCAACAAGGAGACTTGCTGTGGCAAAATTAAAAGAAGAAGAGGAAGAGTGAGAAAATACCGAAACGCTAAATGACATGTTTCGCAGGTAATGTCTATTTATCAATAAGAATATATGTATAAGGTAAATAGACATGGAATACAACTATAAAGCAAATTGAGTTAGTTCAATTCTCATAGATAAAACATATTATGGAAAGTAGGCTTACACAGTCTAAGAATAGGTAGGATCACAAGTTGATTTAAATGTATGTGAAATTTATGAAATTTTCATAAATTATTTTAGGTTGAAAAAGGGAAAGGGAAGGCACAACAATAGAGCAAGCCCAGACGTATAAGGTGAGTAACCCTGTATTTGAAGTGGAGATTTAACTCCACGAATTTGAAGAAGTTTTAAGTTCAAAAGATATGAAGTATTGAATCCCAAATTCGGTATTTACATGATTTTAGTTTTAAATTGTTCTGTTCTTATAAACCCAATTGTGACATGCTTAGTGAATGGTTTCTACTACAGGTTTCCTAAAAATATATTTCAGCATGTCAAAGTTTAAAATGCCAAAATTATGTAAAGTATTCTGAATTTGCATATTCCAAGTTTTTGAAGATTCTATCATGAAGTCATGAACATCATGTTTTAAATGCTCATAAAAGCATCTATGTGAAAAAGTCATGTGATAAATGTATTTGAATTCAAGATAAGCTGTGCATAAGCACCACGAATTTTGTTGGGTTCCTTCGGAACTCAACCACGATACGAATAAATGCTAGGTAGCAAGATCTAATCTCCCAGGCATGAGATATCTCTATGAAAAGTAAAACGAGAGTCTGGTTCGAAACAGATTCTATTAATGGAAGTGATAAGATGTTAAGTTGAAAATGGAAGCAAGTTTTACCCTCATTTTTACTATGCGTACCAATATGTTTGAGTTTTTATACTCTATTTGAAGAAATACATGTTTAGCTTGAATACTTTAAATGTTTTAAAGCTTAATGTTTTAAAATAACGCATATATTTTGTGTTCAAAGTATACGAGCAATTGGTAGTGATTGTTTTATAAAATCTCTTATACTAACCACTGCCAATTGAAACCCCATGACAAATGCTAAAATTACTCACAAGCTTAGATTAGCTTACCGAATTTTTATCTGACCCCCCTTTTAGGTGACTAAAAGCAAGTCCTGATTTTGATGATGAAGAGGTTGAACTATGCTCATTTTGAGGAAGGGCATAGGAAGCTTATTTCAGGATTAGCAGTCTTTTGGAGAACACTATGAAATTTTAGTTAGTGACTTCGTATTAGAAGATGGTACACTGTTATGTATTAAGCCTCACGGGGCAACTAAATATGATTGTAATTATAAAGTCCTTGAGTTTTTATTATGCTCTGAATGTCTAAACATGTGTACCAATGTGAAGAGCGGCAGTACCGGACGGATGTGCAAAATTTTAAAATAAGAAAAGAAAAGAAAAAGTTTTTCACGCTTCCGCAATCACAGGCCGCACCGCCATCCGATACTATTGCTTATGTGAGCCTTACCCTAAGGCCCCCGGGCCTGAAGTCGGTGGTCGCGATTCGAGATCTGCACAAGGTGGGTTTCGGGTCATGACATATAGCTTTGTAAAGGATGGAAAAACAATCAAGCTTGCTCCGTTAACCCCAAAACAGGTATATGAGGATCAACTGAAACTGAAAAGTGAGATTAAGCAAAAAATAAATGGTGAGGCCGAAACCTCAAGAAAAAGAGAGAAGTGAAAACAAAAGTAGTGAGGTGGCTGAGAATAAAGAAAAGAGAGTGGAGCCACGAGAGAAAAAAGAAAGAGAACCTGCCGAGAGAAAAAGAGAGACAAAGATGAGTTTTTATGCAAAGGAGAGTGAGGTTAAGAGAGCCTTCTTAGCAGATCAACCTATGATTTTTCTTGTTTACAAAGAATTTTATTTTAATCTTGATGAAACGAACCAATCTCTTCTTAGTGTGGCTATTTCTTTGTTGCAAGAGTTTGAGAATGTATTTCCAGAGGAGATGTCGAGTGCGTTATAGCCCGTTAGAGGCATTGAACATCAAATTGATTTCGTACCTAGAGCCGTTATTCCAACCCGACCAGCCTATAGGAGTAATCCAGAGGAAACAAGGGAGCTTCAAAGACAAGTTAAAGATTTGATGAGCAAGGGGTCCATGTGAGAGAGCATGAGCCCATGTGCAGTACCAGTGCTACTAGTGCCAAAGAAGGATGGGACTTGGAGGATGTGCGTTGATTGCAGAGCAGTCAACAATATTACGGTAAAGTATCATCATCTTATTCCTAAATTAGATGATTTGCTTGATGAATTGCATGGCTCATGTATTTTCAGTAAAATAGATCTTAAAAGTGGATACCATCAAATTAGAATGAAAGAAGGAGATGAATGGAAAACTATTTTTAAGACTAAATATGGACTTTATGAATGGTTGGTTATGACATTTGGACTTACAAATCCACCTAGTACTTTCATGAGATTAATGAACCATGTATTACGTGCATTCCTAGGAAAATTTGTAGTCATATACCTTGATGATATCCTTGTGTACAACAAGAACTTAGATGAACATATTGAGCATTTGAGATGTGTGTTCAATGTGTTGAGATGTGAAAAGTTGTATAATAATTTTAAGAAATGTACCTTTTGTATGGAAAAAAATTATTTTTCTTGCTTTTGTTGTTAGTACAAAAGGTATTGAAGTGAATGAAGAGAAATTTAAGGCCATCAAGGAGTAGCCAACGCCTAAAGGCATCATTGAGGTAAGAAGCTTTCATGGTTTAGCTAGTTTTTATAAGCGTTTTGTTAAGGATTTTAGCATCATTGTTGCACCACACACTGAAATAATTAAAAAGAATGTTGGATTTCATTGGGGGTTGATCAAGCGAATGCATTTGCTCATATTAAAGAAAGATTATGTTCTGCACCTGTGTTCGCATTACCTAATTTTAACAAAACTATTGAGATTGAATGTGATGCCTCAGGAATAGGAATTGGAGCTGTTTTGATGCAGGATAGGCGGCCCAAAGCGTTCTTCAGCGAGAAGCTAAGTGGAGTGGCCCTAAATTACCCCACTTATGACAAAGAACTTTATTCTCTTGTTCACGCTGGAGACGTCGCAGCACTACCTTTGGCCTAGGGAATTTGTGATCCACACCGATCTAGAATCATTAAAGCATCTCAAGGGTCAAGGTAAATTAAATAAGAGACATGCTAAATGGATGGAATTCATTGAGACCTTTCTTTATGTCATCTGTTACAAGCAAGGTAAAGAGAATATTGTTGTTGATGCTTTATCACAAAGGTATGTACTTCTTACTTCTATGAGTGTTAAAATGCTTGGGTTTGAATATGTGAAAGATATGTATGCTAATGACGGCACGACCCGAGACCCACCCTATGCGGATCTCGTGTCGCGCACCCGATCTGACATTGGATGCCAAACCAAGAGTGTTACTAACATGCAACAACTAAATAGCGGAAGATTTAAACAAATAATTACATAAAAGTTGCATGTTATACGTAAAGTGTTCTTAGAATGCTGAATACAAAATTTCTTAAAACAACTGGTCTTCCCCAAGACGTGGATAACATGGGAGAGCTATAAGACTGTCTGTACTAAGTATTACCCTGCAACTTCAAAAGTATGTCCACTGCTATCTAGCTGACTGTTACTACTACTGTTACTGCTCCTCTACAACTTCCTTTCCTGAAAGGAGTGGTAAGTTTGGGGTGAGCTAACTACAGCTCAGTAAGTAATTCTCCTTTACGCTATCATGTGTACAAGAATATAGAAAGCACTATCCATAAAAGAACTAGGATAAATGTAGGTATGCTAGCCAGTCATGAATATAGAACTCATCAATGAACGTCAAATGTTAAGAAGCTCAATGACAAAGCAATGAAAATCGTGGCAGGCTTGCTACCTCCCCAGGCTATCATTGCTCAAGCTCAAGATATGATTCGTGGCAGGCTTGCTACCTCAAAAGGGATCGCAAACACAGTCTCCAACAGACTTCTTCAAAGCAATTGGTCTCTCCCTACTACCATTTTTAATATGTAATGCTCTTAGTGTTGTATGTCTCTGAGGGAATGCCTTCGTGCACTTGTATTTCTTTGGTTTAGTTCTTGTTGCTTTGGGGTGGGAGTTCTTCTGCCTGTAGTTGTCCTTCCCTCCCTTAGCTTGTTCGAGGGTATGCCCTCTTGATTTTGTACCTTTTCTCTCTTCTTTTATAAATTTATTTACTTACCAAAAAAAAAAAAAAGCAATGAAAATCTATCTGATAATGTAATCATGCACACTGAATAAAAGCTGTAAAATCTCATGATCATTCATAATGAAATAATATGATCAAGCTAGGAATATCAACAATATGAGATAGTGATATCAAATAAATCTGAGATGCTCTGGTACTGGTGGGGCCCGGCTACCTCCTGAGCTCATATTCAGTTCCATAGGACTCGCTGAATAGTATTGCACTGAGCTCGTATTCAGTTCCATCGGACTTGCTGAATACTACCGCTCTGAGCTCGTATTCGATTCTATAGGACTCGCCGAATAATATTGCTCTGTGTACACTGTATAATAATAATAAATGTTCTGCTCGAAATCTGGACCCGAAGGTCATAACTAGACCCGAAGGTTATAACTGGACCTGAAGGTCATAAATAGCATCAGATGGAAATGTGACTGAGCACAAATCCGGCACTAATAACATATCAGGATCATGCTATCATTCATGAAGAATAAAGTGGAATCATAACTGCTTTGAATAAAGTTGTCTGGCCGTCACAGCCCTGGGTACAAGTCTTCACAAATGTACAATCATGATCAAGATATATATGAAAATCAGCAAATGCTTCCCACATGATAGAACAATATCAATGTGGCTTAATAAACACTAGTAGGTGTGTACAGAGTACAATAGGCGATGTATAATCAAAGAACTATGACTTGGCTTGGAATGTAACACATATAAAGATCAGAGATTACTTACACTTTATGTTCCTCGAAAATCATGCTATTTCCTTCCCTTTCGCTTTTGACGTGCCTGTTATTCGAAAATAAAACTCAATCCATAATCGTAACTGATCTATGCTATGTACTTAATATGTCTCTCATATCTTTAAGTATTTGATTTGCTAATCTAGACTTCGTCATTATATCCGAAACGTCGAATAAAATTAGTTTAGGCTTTTACGGATTTTAAATCGGACTCTTGGATTGAAAAGGGCAAAATTTTCATTTGGCACTTTTACGTGTCTTTTAATCTCGAGACCTATTTTCATAATTTTTACATCACCATTGGGTTCGGAAGGCTCGAGATGATAAAAATTGACTATTTATTTGCTTCGTTTGGACTTCGTTTGACTTATTTTAGGACTTGGGGCTTTTTCGTAATTTCTATTAAATTAATATTTAATTAATTTTTCTGTTTGGGTCTTAGTGGGATTACTCATAAATTCTGGGGTTGATTTGTTATTTCTAATAGTTTTGGTCTGTTTAGGTCTTAGTGGGATTACTCATAAATTCTGGGGTTGATTTGTTATTTCTAATAGTTTTGGTCTGAACAAGCGAGTTTACTAGCCCAAACCCTAGACCGGTCTACTAAATCACTAAACCGACCGGTTAAGTTTAATTCAAAGAACTGGATTACGCTATCCAAATCTCTACCTAATCCAAGGTTTGGATAACCCAAAACCCGATTTCAATTTCCCTATTTCTATAGCCAAACAAGCCAATTCACTTTTAAATTTAAATTCTTTAAACTCAAAACGACGTAGTAGTCACTACCCATTCATAACCGGTCGGGTTACGACCTAACCGACCCAAACTCGATTCATGACTTAAGTTAACCCGACCCACTTTTGGTATTGTTCATCATCTTCCCCAGGATGATGAACAATAACCTTAAACCCAGAAATTTCTACAATTAATTTTTGTGATATTTTGGCCATTGAATCATGCTATTTTTGCTTCTATTACATTTCTGGAAGAGTTTTACTCATTTTGGCATTTGTTTCATGGCCTCAAACAAGCTCAAAAACTTGATTCAGCCTTTGATGGCCGACTGGATAATCAAGTCGTATGCCTTTATTTTTCAATCAATTTTAAGGATTTTTGGTTTGTTGTGATTGTGGAACCACATGGTTCACTATCCCAGTCACAAAACTAAAGTTAAAACTCTATTATCAAACTTCCATATTACACCCATGACCTGCAAATTCATATTTTTCTCTCCTCCTTAATATTTTGGATCTGATTTTTAGATTTTTGAGATCCTTATAAGGTCTAGTTTTGGACCCTAACTATTAGAGCGTGTTCGTTTAAACTCGATTCAGACCCAATTGTCCAGGTCTCTCAATGGAAAATTTCTTGAATTTCTTTCATATTTTGGGTTCAACTGATCCTGATATTTAACTATATGATTTAGAAGATAATGGAAACAATCAAGATGAACTATATACCTGGTTGTAGATTTTCTGCTCCAAAGTTAGTTCACTCTCTCTCTCTAGATTCTCCTTCTTTCTTCTGTTCTTTGCGCCTCCGTTTCTCTTTCTTTCTCACTTCCCATTCTCCCTTTTAATCCTCTCATTGACATGGTCGGTGGCATTGGCCACTTTGTCATGTTGCATGCAACCTACACACGCACACTTACACTTGTTTCTTGCTTGGGTTTTTACATGCCAACACCTACACATACACACTTACACCTGGTATCCACTTCAATATGCGCAGCACTTCATCACACGTTACACATCTGTTTCCTTTCATTTCTTTAATTCTTATATATATATATATATATATATATATATATATATATATATAAAACTACACTTGGCCGTATACATATATATATAAAAAAAACTATATACATACATTATAAATATATACTTATATACATTAATTACGTGCGCATAGTCGTAAAAATTAAGCTCCTGGCGCGACGACACCCGAACACATGCAACTGCCTGCCTCTCGTACCGATGCGTCGTAGTTAAACATAATAGTCCAATGACATCTAATTTTATTTATGTCATATATTGGCTTATAGTTCGGGGTTACATTTTATGGCTCGGTCCAACCAGAGTCAGGTACTGGCTATCTCGGGTCGGGGTATTACAAATGACGCTGATTGTTTTGATGTGTATATGGCGTGTGATAAAGCGACATTTGGTAAGTTTTACAAGCATGATGGTTATTTGTTTCAAGAAAGCAAATTTTGTATGCCAATGTTCAATGCGTAAATTATTGGTGCGTGAGGCACATGGTGGAGGATTAATGGGGCACTTTGGTGTCAGGAAAACCTTAGAAATTTTACATGAACATTTCTTTTGGCCTAGGATGAGAAGAGACGTCACTCGAATATGTGGTAGGTGCATTACATGTAGAAAGGCCAAATCTAAGGTTTCATCACATGGGTTATACACACCCTTACCCGTTCCTAGTGAGCCATGGGTAGACATATCTATGGACTTTGTTTTGGGACTGCCTAGGACAAAAAAGGGTAGAGATTCTATTTTTGTGGTAGTGGACATATTTAGTAAAATGACACATTTCATTCCATGTCATAAAACAGATGATGCCACAAACATAGCTGATTTGTTTTTCAAGGAAATAGTACGACTCCATGGTGTACCTAGGAATATTGTTTTTGATAGGGATGTTAAGTTTCTTAGCTACTTTTGGAAGGTTTGGTGAGAAAAATTAGGTACCAAACTTTTATTTTCTATTATTTGTCATCCACAAATTGACGGACAGACTAAAGTAGTCAACAAGACTCTAACTCAACTCTTACGCACTATCATTCAAAAGAATTTAAAAACTTGGGAGGACTGTTTTCCATTTATAGAGTTTGCATATAATAGGACTATGCATACTACTGCTTCTTATTCTCCTTTTAAAATAGTTTATGGTTTTAATCCACGTACTCCTTTAGATTTGATGCCTTTACCTATTGATGACATGAGTAGTTTGAATGAACAGAGGAAGGCTGAATTGGTGAAGTCAATCCATGAAAGGGTATGACTTCAAATTGCGTAGAAGAATGAAAAGTTTGCTTCCCAAGCCAATAAAGGGCGAAGGCGTGTCATCTTCGAACCTGGAGATTAGGTTTGGGTTCACATGCACAAAGAAAGATTCCTAGCCCATAGAAGAACTAAATTGCACCCTCGTGGAGATGGACCTTTCCAAAACCTTAAGAAAATTAATGATAATGCTCATAAAGTGGATCTTCCAAGTGAGTATAATGTCTCTGCTACTTTTAATGTTTCCGATCTTTCTTCCTTTGATGCAAATGACGATTCAAGGTTGAATCCTTTTGAGGAAAGGGTGAATGATGGGCACTATGGTAAACCGAGTCTTAAAGATCCTTGACAAGTTCTAGATAGGCCAATCACAAGGTCGAGAGCTAAGAAGATCAAGGAAGCAATGCAAGGATTGGTACAATCCACTTGGGCCGTGCTATCAAGCAAGACCCCAACATTCAAGATGGGCTTAAAAGAAGAAGAACTAGCTTTAATCCATGTGATACAAGCTACAGAGGCGGGCGGCATAGTAGATTGTTCTTTGGGCTAGCAATACCTTTAAGGGCAAGGCATTCTCTTCTACTCTAGGCAAGCTTACTCTCGCATGCACGGTATATACCATTTGGAGAGAACGGAATAGTAGATTGTTCACCACTTTAAAAAAACCTCCCCAGGCTATCATTGCTCAAGCTCAAGATATGATTCGTGGCAAGCTTGCTACCTCAAAAGGGATCGCAAACACAGTCTCCAACAGACTTCTTCAAAGCAATTGGTCTCTCCCTACTACCATTTTTAATATGTAATGCTCTTAGTGTTGTATGTCTCTGAGGGAATGCCTTCTTGCACTTGTATTTCTTTGGTTTAGTTCTTGTTGCTTTGGGGTGGGAGTTCTTCTGCCTGTAGTAGTCCTTCCCTCCCTTAGCTTGTTCGAGGGTATGCCCTCTTGATTTTGTACCTTTTCTCTCTTCTTTTATAAATTTATTTACTTACCAAAAAAAAATACAGAGGCGGGCGGCATAGCCTAGTGGTTTTGTGAAGGCTTTTTATTTCGTTAAGTATAGGCATGTGGGCCTATTTTATGTTTCTATGGTTGTAGGCATATGGGCCTATTTAACTCATTTAATGGATTTCTTTTATTAGCTTTAGTCGGTAGTTTAGGATGTTTTGGGCCTGAAGATGATCAGACCGTATCTATTAATTGATGTAGGCCTTATTCGGCCCTAAGGTTTCATAGATGGTTTTAAAAGAACTTGTAGCCGCAATTTTGAGGCTACAAACATGAATGAAGTTCTCTACATAGAAAATTTTCCAGTTTTCTCTTCTTGTTATTGAGTGAACTACGAACTTATTAAAGGCATACCCTTTGTGGCGTTCTCATCAAATCTGGGTTCTTGAAATAAGTTTTCAACGGGTCTAAATCATCTTGACTTGATTCTTGGCTTTCTTGGGTAAGTTTCAATTTGATTGTAGGTTCAAGAGATTTCGATTTTATGGGTTCACATCAATGGCCGAGTTGAAGATTCAATCCTTTGTTCTAAGACACTTGCAGATAGCAATCCACAAAATGAAACCGGCCCTTGGAATGGCCTTAGGAAACCATATAAGCTTCCACCAATGAATAGGCGACTTGCAGTTTCAGATAGTCTTCCAAGCAAAATGGATTGAAAAATGCCATTAGAGCATGGAATCCCAAACGCCTTATCTTCTCTACTGGGAATAGGAAGGAGAGTGGGTGAAATATTGTGCTTGAGATCCAGAAGATGAGGAGAATTTGCAACAGGAATACTCCGTTGATTGTTAGAAATAATGGAGCTAACTTTGGCATTCCTTCCTAACACTGAATCATAGATGACTCTTTCCGCCATACTATCCATGATAGAACCACTAGGCAGCCATTAATCAAACCATAAGGAGGCAAACTGACCATTACCAATGATGTACTTGATGTGCGCCTTGAATAGAGACCAAAATTTTAATATCTTGCACCAAGCCCAAGAACAGCATTGAGGACATTTGATCTCCCACAGGCTTCTATCTTTGATGAGGTTCTTGCAAGCCCAATGGACCCAAGGGGAGGAGGAAGGATGCTGACAAAGGGACCAAATGAGCTTACCAAAAGCAGCGTGATTCCATTCCTCAATTTTCTTGATGCCAAGGCTGTCACATCCCGAACCCCACCCTACGCGGATGTCGAGGACGTGATGCCAGTCAGTCGCCACGCGACCAACCGAAGGCAAATTTCTGAACTTTCCAGTGAATTGCACTCCGACTGTAGGGTCAGATGCAGCGGAATTTAAAATACTTTTTTTTTTTTTCTTTTTATCACGGGAATGCAACTCATGTATCCACCGTAGGATATGTATCACACAGAGCGAGTCTAAAATCCAACAGCTAACAACTCAACCTCAGAGCATATCTATAATTCGACATATAACAACAGAGCAGAACTATAATCTCTAGAGTACCGTTTAAATCCATGAGCCATATCTATATTCAGTACATATCAGTCAAGTCAGTCGTATTACATCACTCACCTGATTAAACAGAATCAATCCTCAATAATCCAGTCTCCACAGATCAGTGCCATCAGATCCAATTGATATCATTCCTGAAAAATGTTAGGAAATGGGGTGAGCTTCGAAAAGCCCAATGAGTAACACAGGTTCCCTGTCAAGGGTTTCAAATCCATTTCTTGTTTACAAAGCACAAGGGTAGTTCAGTTGTTTTTGAAAATAGCAGTCTTATAAATCTACTGTAAATGCAGTTTCAGTAGAATAAAGCAGGACTGCACAAAATAAAACAACAGATCAGGACAGACAGAACATGACAGACTATATCAAGTATAACCGTACAGAACAGAACACAACAGGTTAGAACGGAGCAGAACCGAGCAGAGCAGGACATAACAAATCAGAACAGGATGAAGCAAAGCACAACAAATCAAAACAAAGCAGGTCAGAATGGAACGGGTCAGAATAAAATGGGTCAAAATAGAACAGGTCAGAACGGATCACAATAAAACATAATAGAACGGAATGGAACAGAACATAACAAGTCATATCCGAACAGAACGGAATAAAACTTGACAAATCAGAATAAAACAAAACGGAACATAACAGAACGGAGCGGAATCAATATGTCAACCAGAGATACAGGTATATCATCAACGGAACGAAACAAGACAGAACTGGGTGGAAACAGTATATCAATCAAGGATACAAGTATATCATCAACGGAACGAAACGAATCAATATCAATCAGGACGAGTCATATCAGAACTGAACATGACGGGACAAAATGAAACAATATCAATCAGGACAAGTCATATCGGAACTGAACATGACGGAACAAAACGAAACAATACATCAATCAGATTAAGACATATCGAAACTGAACATGTCAGAACAAAACGGAACAATACATCTATCAGAACAAGACATATCGGAATTGAACAGGACGGAACAAACTGGTACAATATCAATCAGGACGGATCAGATCAGACATAACAAATCAGGACGGATCAGGACGGAACAGATCAGACATAACAAATCAGGACGGATCAGGACGGAACAGATCAGACATAACAAATCAGGACGGATCAGGACGGATCAGGACGGAACGGATCAGACATAACAAATCAGGACGGAACAGATCAGACATAACAAATCAAGACGGATCAGGACGGAACAGATCAGACATAACAAATCAGGACGAAACAGATCAGACATAACAAATCAGGACGGATCAGGACGGAACAGATCAGACATAACAAATCAGGACGGATCAGGATGGAACAGATCAGACATAACAAATCAGGATGGATCAGGACGGAACAGATCAGACAGATCAAATCAGGACGGATCAGGACGGAACAGATCAGACAGATCAAACAGAACAGGTCAGGACAAAACAGATCAAACAGAACAGGTCAGACAGATCAAACAGAACGGGTCAGACAGATCAACAGAACAGGTCAGGACAGATCAGACAGAACGGGTCAGGCAAATCAACAGAACAGATCAGAACAGATTAGACATAACAGTTAGTTAAACACGTTCATTTGAAATGGTATTTAAAAACGGGAGTACAGTTAAAACATCAGAGTGACAGAACAGATCAGTTAAAACATCAGAGTAACAGAACAGATCAGTTAAAACATCAGAGTAACAAAACAGATCAGTTAAAACATCAGAGTAACAGAACAGATCAGTTAAAACATCAGAGTAACAAAACAGATCAGTTAAAACATCAGAGTAACAAAACAGATCATTTAAAACATCAGAGTAACAGAACAGATCAGTGATGAGCAGAGCAGAACAGTATAACAGAATAAACAGTACAGTATGCATAGATTAAATAGTGCAGTATGCTCATATAGTGCTCAAGACTGAGGTGGTACCAAGAATCAGTTGTTCTTTCAGTAAAAACAGTGATAGGTTTATTTCAGTGCAGAACAGAGGAATCAGACAGAGTAAAAATCATGCATTTGAGTAAGGGCATGAAATCAGTGTATCAGATAAAACAGTGCAGTACAATATTTAAAATACAGTAACTAGACGGTGTACTTATACACCAAGTCAGAAGTTCCAGGTTACTCACAACTGTTACAGTCATCTCCTTGCATAAACAATCTGATAACCTCCAAGTACGTCAGGCATCACCATGTATATCCTGAACAATCATCATCAATCACAGACAGATCAGAATTTATTCATTCAGGTCTTATTCGTCATCTTAGGTGTATATCGGATTACCTAAGATAACCTAGTAGCCTATCGCCCTCTCATCGGGTTTCATCCGGGGCTATTTTATTCTTAAATTAGGCTTAGCAGTCATCAGGATTATAACCTAAGTCATTGGACTTCAATCGTTATCAGTCAGTTACTTATTCAGTCTTAGGGGCAAAACGGTCATTTGTCACTTTTGCCCTGGACCCCTATCAAGGTCTTCAGAATGGTCTTTATATCTTAAATATAAAGTCATACGTCTTTTAGACTCCAATCAGTATCAGTTAGGTTCTTATTTTAACGATAGGGGCAAAATGGTAATTTTGCCATTCTTGTCCCGGACCCAGTCGTGGTCCTCGGAATATCCCATATATTCTATATATGAAGTTCTAAGTCTTTTAGACTTAAATTGCTATCAGTTAGGTGCTTATTTAGCCTTAGGGGTAAAATGATAATTTTGCCATTCTTATCCCGGACCTTATCATGGTCCTCAGAATGTCCCAAATATCTTGTACCTAATTTTCTAAGTCCTTTGGACTTCATTTGGTATCCGCTTTTGGTCATCGGGACACATCGGTCATTTCTCGTTTTACGCATTGATTGTCTCGGAGTCTTATTTAGCCCTTCAGTGTTCATAATTATCCCTATGATAATTTATCAGATCAGTTTGACCTTTATTTGGCCTCTACTTTGCACTTATTGTGCTCAGGGGTATTTTGGTCATTTTACTGTTTTGTAAGATTCTGACTCCGAATCATTATTTAATCATGTTTACAGTTTCACCAGTATCTGGGCTTCTATCGGTATCAATTTCGTCCCAATCGGACTTCATTTGGGCTTCGTACAGTATCAGGGGTATTTTGGTAATTTCATACGTCATATTTTTCGGTGCCTCAGTTCACAGAATGGACCTCGCCATTGGGTCCTGAGCGTCTGACATAATCAGAATAGACTGTCTTTTATTTTTATTTGGGCCTGGGTACCCTCAGGGGTAGTACAGTCATTTGTCACTTACAGGTCTGTATTTTTCGGTACATAATTTCCTAATTTGGACTGTACCATTGAGTCCAGAATATTTGAAATGGTGGAAATACACTATTTATTTGCTTTATTTGGACTCCGTTTGACATATTAAATGTCCAGGGGTAAAATCGTAATTTTACCTATTTAATAAAATAATTAAATAACTATTTTATTATTTAATTAATTTTCCAGGGGCTTAAATGAATAATTTCTCAATGTTCTGGGCCACAGTACAATTTCCCAAATTAGTGGGGGTTAATCCGTAATTTTCAGAAATATTTGGGGGGTTAAATATAAATTCAGAAAATTAGGGTTCAGACCAGAGGGTTCAAGGGGTTCAGAAATTGAACCGGTCCAAAACCTCCAAAAGCCAACCGGTTTAATTCCCTTCAGAAAACCGGAATATAATAATCCAGTTATCCCCAATTTCCTTCCTATTCTCGTTTAGGTTATGCCCAAAATCCCAATTCAATTTATTATCACTGTAACCAAACAGGATGAATTCAATTTTAAAACAAAACAGTAACCTTCAAAACGGCGACGTGCCACTTATCCAGTTTTGCAACGGGTCGGGTCCCGACCCGAGTCCGATCCAGACCCACCCGAGACCAAAATGGTCTCTGTCTTCTCCGGTGACCTACAGGGGTCTTCTCCGGCACCGGTGGGATAATTCCGGTGACTTCGTGGGCTCGGTCCAACTGGGTTCGAAAGGAAATTCCGTGATCTTTCTATCCCCGGTGTCGGTTTCTGTCCAACGTCAAGTTTTAGCCGTCGAACAGTGGGTTACAGGTCGCGGCTCCGGTGGTGGCCGGTTTTCCGGCAACGTTTCCATTTCTTTTTCGTGCGTTTTTGGGTTGTTTTAACCCCTGTTTTCGACCACAGGGACCTTTTGGAACTCTTAGGAACAATTTGGTGCGCTAAAATCCTACAAAACCAATCGATTGGAGGATTATCGTTTTGGGTCAGCCGCACCTGCAACTGCCCATATCTAGCTCATTTTTGGACCGTTTTGGTCCGTTCAAGTTGTGTTAAGTTCCATTTTCTACGCTTGTCATGCCTATACGCATCAACCGAGCTTAGTGTAGATTTAAAAAAAAAAACAGAAGTTTCCATCTCTCGGTCTATCATGGTTCAGTGCCCAAAATGGGTTCAAACTTAGTCTATTTTTTCCCATTTTCTTCCCCCTAATACCTCAGTTACATGCATGTTGTCTATACGGCTCAGATCTCCAAAACAGTAAAAAAATTTACAAATGAAAATCAGAGCAGTTTGGTGTTTACCTCTGGTTCAGGCCTATGTTCCTTCCTCCCATAGCTCAGTTCAGACCTTGGCACCTCAGGTGTGCCCCAGTGCAGTCGTGCCCCTCAGCCCTCAGTCCTCTTCCTCCTCTTGTATCTCTTCACATGACCGTATACACACATGCACACCATGTTTCTCTCTCTCTAGCCCTCTTTCTCACTCTAACAGATCTCATACAACAATTTCTGATTTCTCCCTCCTCCATACATGCACATATAATCTTGTATATGGCAGATTATTTGGGTTGCATGTGATATGGTTGGTGGAGTGGTGATGAGGTGTTTGTAGAGAGATGATGACCTAGGGTGCATAGGCATGATGGCCTAGGGGCATAGGGGTGATGCAAGGGTGTGGTGTTGCATGGATGGCCATTGGCCAATTTTGGTGGCAGATTAGGATAATTCAATGCTATATACAAATAAGTTGCAAATATATGCACAAAGGTGTGGGTAGCCCAACTGGTAAGTTTTTGGATAAAATTACTTTCTACCCAAAGGTCAAGGGTTCAATTCCCTTGGCCTCCCATTTGGCCATTTTTCCCATATTTTCGGTTAAGGCCACGTTTGGTTGCGCATAAATTCAGTTTCAGTATTTCCTTCATAACTTTCATTCCGTAACTCCTTTTTCGACACGGTTTGTTCCGGGAGTTTCATATTTCAGTTATCTTCAGTGTCAGAGGTTCCGTGTCATTTATTAAACATTCGGGATTTTCCGGGTTAGCTAACTCGGATTTCGTTAGTGTTAAAGCGGTGTTATTTCGCCGAATTAATCAGTAAT
Organism: Nyssa sinensis; assembly: GCA_008638375.1. Classification (NCBI taxonomy): domain Eukaryota; kingdom Viridiplantae; phylum Streptophyta; class Magnoliopsida; order Cornales; family Nyssaceae; genus Nyssa; species Nyssa sinensis. The sequence goes on from CM018033.1 coordinate 4,873,663, forward strand.
TGGGTTCGGGTATTTTACCCTTTTCCTCCAGACATATTTAATTATTTTATCGGTCTATCATGACCGCCGGGATTATGATTAATTCCCTAGATCATTCTATGAGCCAGTATTAATTAATAATTAATAACTAATTATTAATTACGCAAAGTCGGGGTGTTACAAAGGCCGCCCTCTTCCTTAGGATAAGTAACATCTTCCCATACAACTTTAGATCTAAAAGAAATGAGGTGGTTGCCACTCTAAAGAAAGGATCTCATAGCTTGCTCAATTTGGTTGATTACTTTCATAGGGAGAACAAAGTGAGAGGACCAATAAACCTGAATACTAAAGAGCACAAATTTTATAAGTTGAAGCCACCCTGCGTAGGAGAAAATTTATTAGTCTAGGAGGAAATCTTGGAAATGATTCTCTCCACAAGGGATTTGCAGTCAGAGGCTTTGAGCTTGGTAGGAATAAGAGGGACTCCAAGGTCGCGAACTGAGATGGATTCTTCAGGAAAACCAACATGATAGAGAATATTCTGCTTCAGGCCCTTTTCAATACTAGGAAGAAAAATGGTACTTTTAGAGGCATTGGGCTGGAGACCCGAAAATGAGGCAAACAAATTAATACTTTCTTTAAGGATAGAAACTGAAGCAAGGTCATCATGGCAGAATAGCATAACGTCATCCACAAAACATAAGTGGGAAAGCTTGGTTTTGAGGCATCTCCAATGGAACTTGAATGAGGGCTTGTCCACTTTCTGCTGAAGATCATGGAAAAAAAATCCATAGCAAGCACGAAGAGGTAAAGAGAGAGAGGGTCACCTTGCTTAATGCCTTTAGCACCAGGGAAATAGCCTTCTAGCTCCCCATTGATAGCAATAGAGAACCTAGTGGTAGTGATACAGGCTTGGATCCACTCAATAAAGAGGCGAGGAAAGCCAAGAATGCACATGGTATCCAAGACAAACTCTCACCAGATAAAATCAAAAGCTTTCTGAAGATCCACTTTCATAGCACAACGAGGGGACCTAGAGTCCTTATGGTAGTTGTGCATAAGCTCTTGAGCAAGAAGGATGTTGTCACTAATTTTTTGCCCTTGGATAAAAGTAGACTAGGACTTATCAATGATACTAGGCAGAACACTTTTAAGACAAAATAGCGAGGATTTTGGAGATAACTTTATATAAGGTATTACAGCATGATATGGGCCGATAATCCTGTACATAGGTTAGACTAGTGACTTTAGGAATAAAAGCTATAGCCGTGGCATTAATCTCCTTTAGCATGGACTTCAAAGAGAAGAATTCTTAAATTACAGCAATAACATCCTTCTTGACAATGCTCCAAGCTTTCTTGGAGAAATGACCATTAAACCCATTAAGACCAAGAGCTTTGTTGGGGTGAAGGCTAAAAAGGGCATTTTGAATTTCTTCCTCAGTGATAGGGTGGCAAAAGCTAGCAATATGATTGGAAGGAAGGTGCTTACTGATAACATCTCTCAATGTATGCTTTCCTAGGTAAGGGGTAGAACTAGCTATGCCCAGGAGGTCTTTATAGAAGTTGAGAATGACATGCTTGACATCTTTAATATCTGAAAGTCTGTTGCCAGTAGAATCAAGGAGGCTGACTATTTTATTTGTATTCCTTTTGTTGTTGATAGACTTGAAGAAGAAGGAAGTATTCTGGTCACCTTCAGAGAGCCATTGAATGCGGGCCTTTTGTTTTGCAAGACTTTCTTCGCTAGATAGCAGTAAGTTAAATGCTTTTAAGGCCTCATTTTCCTTAGTGATGAGATGGCAAACCCCTGGGTTGGTAGCTAATAAACGTTGTGTAGCAAACAAATTGATCCTAGCATCATAGACGCGGGTAGAGATATTATGATATTTTCGACAATTAAGATCCTTAAGAGCAAACATGACCCTCTTAAGCTTTTGACTGCAAATGAACATAGCAGTACCCTGAATATCAGCATGCCAAGTTTGAGCAACAGTAGGCAAAAAATCATCATAATCAACCCAAAAGTTGAAGAACTTGAAGGGAATTTTACTCTTTCGGTAAGGGAGGCCAGTCTTGATGATAATGAGGCTGTGATCAGAAATACCAGGTGGGAGAAACTCAGCCTCAGAAAGAGGGAGGGAGACAAGCCAGTCTTCATTAACCATGGCCCTATCAAGCTTTCTATGGATGGGAAAGGAATCTTGCTGCCCATTCGACCAAGTAAAAAATTGCCCCGAGAATTTGAGGTCCTCAAGCTCGGCTTGCATGAAACAATGATTACAATCATCCATAGTAGGTACCCAGTCGAGACTGCCTCCTCTCCTTTCTTGAGGATAACAAATAGCATTGAAGTCACCAATGACAAGCCAAGGGGTGCCATGGGCAATAACCGAATGGTGAATGATATCTCGCCATAAGCGCTACCGATAACAAGGAGAATTTGAGCCATAGAAAACTGAGATAATCAAAAGAGAGCTGGATTCACAAATTGTGATATTGCAATGGATGGCCTGATCTGTAGAATTGAAAGAATTAACCTGCAAAATAGAGTTGTTCCAACCAGTCCAAATTCTCCTAGCTAGAGAATGGGAGTAATTATGCAAAAAGACCGGCCTGGAATGAGGGAGAGAGCCACTTTACCTTTATTTTCTTCCTAATTTTTGTTTCCACAATACCAAAAAAGACAAGAGAGAAATCTTGGACAAAGGAACGGATTTCTCTCTATTTGGAGGGGCTGTTAAGACCCCTAATGTTCCAGCATGCTAGATTCATTAAGAACAGGGGGGCTTTCACCCACTGGGTCATGATTCCCTTACTGCATCTTTTGATTCCTTCTAAGCTTTCTTAGCTGATTCTTGGTGAGTTTACTGCCAGTATCAACCTTATCTACTTTGGCCACTTTATCAATCAAAGGATTGGACTCCAAAGTAGCAGTAGATTGAGAAATGCTACTAGCATTGAGAGGATTGTCTACTTGATTCATATTGCCAGTTATTGATTTTGCAAGGGAAATGAAGCAATCAACCTCATTGGGTATAATCCCAGTAGGAGTAATAGGTTCACTTGAGGTTTCTGCCTCTCTGGACTCGCCAACGTGCTACGGAGAGATGGATGAGCTGCCTGGATCTAGAACTGCTTGAACTGATTTGCCCTTCCTAGAGATAACTCTCCATTCACCATTGGACTGTCTTGAAGAGGCCTTAGAAGCAGTTTCAACTTGTTGGCTTATTGGGCATTTACTAATTCTATGGCCAAAAGTATGGCAATGAGAGCACATTGGGGGCAACCATTGATATTCCACAGAAATTTCAATTATAGTATGATCATCTATCATGATGTCAAAGAAATCAAGAAGGTCATTTTTGGCATCAATCTCCACATAAACACAGGCGTAGCTAATCCTAGTTTGATCTTCAGTATAGGAGTTAGCATATAATGGCCGTCCTATAGCACTGGCTACATAGCTGAGGCCCTAGGCCGTCTAAAGCTCATACAGCACATTGAATAGCTTGACCTATATAGGAATTTTCTCTGCCTCCTTCTTAGACGGAGTCATACCTGGCTTCCATTTCTGAAGAATTATGTGACGGCCTAAGAAATGTCAATGCCTTCCTTCAAGAAGTTTTTCTGAAGCTTCAAAAGAATCAAATTTGAAAAAGATAAAACCATTGCCATTTGTGAGTACTTTATCTAAGCCATCTGTGCCCCATAGATTTTTGGCCATTTTTTTAACCTAAAAGAAAGGCACTTTTTTGTCTAGGAAGTAACCAACGAGGGTATTTTCCCATGTAGGAATGCCAGCCTGAATTACGTCGATGGGGGGCGCACAGTAATATGTTGTCTGTCAAGGAAAGGCCGCTTATATTCAAGCTTGAATTTCTAATGAGAGGGGGGGTGCTGGAATAGAGAGGACCCTGATGGCGTGGGTAAACTACTAGAAGTAGGGGAGGGGGGCCTAGCAGTCGGTTGATTAGCTAGCTTGGTATGGAGTACCAAGGATGAAGCTGTCGCGACTACAAATTTGCGTAGGAACACACGGAATACATGGTTCATTAATCTCATGAATGTACTAGGCATATTTGTAAGCCCCAATGGCATAACCAACCATTCATAAAGTCCTTATTTAGTCTTAAAAGCAGTTTTCGATTCATCTCCCTCTTTCATTCTAATATTATGGTATCCAAGTTTAAGATCTATCTTATTGAAAATACATGAGCCATGCAATTCATCAGCATATCATTTGATCTAGGAATGGGAAGACAATACTTTACCATAATATTGTTGACAGCTCTACAATCAACGCACATCCCTCCAAGTCCCATCCTTCTTTGGCACTAGTAGCACTAGTACGGCACATGGGCTCATGCTCTTTCTCACCGACCCCTTGCTCATCAAATCTTTAACTTTCCCTTGAAGCTCTTTTGTCTCCTCCGGATTACTCCTATAAGCTGGTCGGTTTGGAATAATGGCTCCAAGTATGAAATCAATTTGATGTTCAATGCCTCTAATGGGCAACAACTCACTGGGCATCTCCTCCGGAAACACATCCTCGAACTCCTGCAATAAGGAAACAGCGAAACTAGGAAGAGATTGGTTAGTTTCATCAAGATTAAGATAAGATTCTTTGTAAACAAGAAAAATCATAGGCTGATCTGCTAAGAAGGCCCTCTTAACCTCACTTTCCTTTGCATAAAAACTCATCTTTGTCTTACTTTTTCCCTTTGTAGGTTCTTTTTCTTTTTTCTCTTGTGGGTCCACTCTCGTTTCTTTATTCTCAGCCACCTTTCTATTTTCTTTTTTACTCTCTCTTTTTCTTGAGGTTTCAGCCTCACTCTCATTTTTCTTTTCTCTAATTTTTCTTTCTTGTGTTTCAGCCTCACCTTTTCTTTTTTGCTCAATCTCACTTTTCAGCTTCAATTGGTCCTCATGGACCTGTTTTGGGGTTAAAGGAGCAAGCTTGATTGTTTTTCCATCCTTCACAAAGTTGTACCTAGTCCTAAACCCATCATGAATCACCTTTCTATCATACCACCACGACCTCCCCAATAAAATATGGCTAACATGCATAGGAACTACATCATAGAGCACCTCACCACTATACCTCCCAATGGTAAAAGCCACCAAACCTGCTTAAGGACCTTGACCTCCACACATTCATTCAACCACTACAACTTATAAGGTCTAGGATGCTTTAGTAAAGGTAAGCTCAACTTTTCAACTAGGGTGGTACTAGCTACATTGGTGCAACTTCCCTCTTCTATGATCATACTACACACCTTGTTGTTTACATAACATCTAGTATGAAATATGTTATCTCTTTACTGCTCCATATCATCTACCTTAATTTGTGTATTAAGAGCATGCCTGGCAACAAGAGACTCACCTTCTACGAGGTATTCCACTCTATCATCATCACTAGCATCAACCAACTCAGGCATCTCATCACCATTATCCTCACTCTCAGTCATCCCCTCCCCATTGTCACGCATAACCATCACTCACTTGTTTGGACATTGAGACGCGATGTGCCTTGAACCCAAACATTTAAAACATTTAATATCTCTATTCCTTGAAGGTTGGAAATTTACCTTGGGTTTGTTCTTACTAGTTCCCTTATGTTGTCCCTTAGGTGGTTCGGCCTTCTCCTTTACTACAGCTCTATCATTTCTATCCCACTTTTGTTTCCAATGAGTGCCAAAAACTAAAGTATACCTTGCTACCCCCTTTCTCTTTAACTGCCTCTTCACCTTCATAGCCAAGTGCACCATATCTTTTACCTCCACATAATGCAGCAACTCAACTACATTGGCTATGTCCCTATTCAGACCACTTAAAAATCTGGCCATTGTGGCCTCTTGATCCTCCTCTACATTAGCCCGAATCATAGCCACCTCCATCACTTTATAGTAATCCTCTACACTCCTGGTCCCTTGTGTAAGGTTTTGTAATTTTTGGTAGAGGTATCATAGTAGTGGCCAGGTACAAATCTCCGCCTTGTGACAGCATTCAACTCACCCCACGTTTCTACAGGTCTCTCATAACTCCTCCTCCTATTGGTCACCAATTGATTGGGAAGATAAGGCATTCTGGGTTCCCTCCTCTAATGGGGAATTTTCCATTAATTCAGCTTGGGACACTTTAAGGGATCATAAAACTAGGGTTCATTGGTGGAAGCTAGTGTGGCATTCTAAAGCCATTCCCCATGCTGCTTTTATTCTTTTGATGGCCATTCGGAACAGGCTCAGGACAAAGGATCGCCACTTGTCTACTATTATTGGGCAGGATTCCAAATGTCTTTTTTGTTTGAATGATCAGGAGAGCCATTCCCACTTTTTTTCTCTTGTCCCTTCATTTCCCCCATTTGGTCTCACACCATTTCTATTAATGGTTTCCAATGCCCCTCAGGAGACTAGCAGCAGATCGTTCTTGGGCAAGCAACACCTTTAAAGGAAAAAATCTCTCCTCTATCATTGGCAAGCTTACTCTTGCATGCACAGTATATAACATTTGGAGAGAAAGGAATAGTAAAGTGTTCAATAAGGAAAAGAAAAATCCTCAGGCCATTATTGCTCAAATCAAGAATATGATCCGCGGTAAGCTCACTACTTCTACAGGGATCTTGAACTCTCCGTCCAACAGACACCTTTAGTGTATTTGGTCTCTTCCGAGTACCATCTTTAAAGTGTAATGGTTTATTGTTTTGTATTGTTCTTGTAGCTTTGGGATGGATTTTCTTCTGCCTGTAGAAGTCCTTCCTTCCCTCTAGCTTGTCCGAGGGTATGCCCTCTTGTTTTTTGTATCTTCTTTTCTCTCTTTAATAAATTTACTTTCCAAAAATAAAATTACCGCCAGCTTCACATTCTTCTCCTCTAAATAATTGTGACAATCAAAAATCAACCCTATTTTCTTCTCCCACTCTAAATAAGCTTCAGGGTCATTCCTACCTTGGAAAGATGGCATTTTCACTTTGATGCTCCCAAGGTTCCTATCCACCCCATCTCGCCCCCTTGGATTTCTCCTATGTCCTCTTCCACGCCTACCTCCTCTAGGCCTGCCCATTCCACCCATTCCAACTTCAGATGCTATGTCTTCATCAGCCTCATCATCTTCTTCGTTTTCATATTCATTCCCAATGCTAGGCTCACGTCTCCTCTTATCTCACCCACCTTGTAGATTTCTAATCACGACCTCTTACTAATCCATCCTATCCCTCATCTCCCCCAACACCAAATTCAACTGTTCAAACTATTGTTGCATGGCCCGCAAAACAAAGAATGAGTTAGCCGCCTCCTCCTTAGGTGTTGAGTCACTTTTATGAGATATTGTTAATGCCCTACAAAACAAGGATGTTAGTGGTAAAAACCTCGCACAATCCCTTACGTGTTTACACTCAAATATTATCATGCCACTCGTGTTTCACTCTTTTGGGCTTTTCCAATACTATTCTCACCTACTCTTGCCTTTAACCTCACTTGTTTTTCCTTTCAACTTCTTGAAGAACTAATTGAACTAAATCAAGACACAACCTTGTATTATTCCAACCAGCAATAGATTCAAGAAACAAGAAGGAATGAATGACACGGATCTCAAGGAGTTGTATGAGGAAAAGAGCAATTAGGAAGCAAGATACTAAAGGTGATATATTCAACCCTTTTGAAGATAAGGGTCAATCAACACCAAAGCACTTTAATTTTCGGATTGCAAAGTATATCAAACAACCATTTCTTAAAAAAAAATTTCTATACTTTATTTTTTTGTTTAACTATGCAGCAACCCTTGAATACGCTGTCTTTTTTTTTTTTAATATATATTCGGTCACAAGCAGCAAGAAAAGCAACAATAATTGTAATTTTTGAAAAAGATTTATCTGATTTCAACAAGGAACTGAAATAGATGGAATCAAAACAAAGATTATAGATCTAACAAGTATAGACCTAAAAATTATAGACCATAAATGCATGAAACTCGAAACTCGAATTATCACCCAAACCGCAGCTAAGGTTTTCTCTCTTATTTCTAAGCCAAATGAACTGCGGTTTGTTCTTATCATCACCATTTTTCATGTTTATCAAGGTCCTATATTTAAAACTAAATGAATCTAAATGAAATAAGAAAAAATAAAAAAGAACTTGATCTTCACTTACCCGTGTGAGCTTTTGGCTTGTAGTTTCCCCCTCCTTTTCTTTTGGTTCTTCCTCTTTTCTTTCACTTCTGAATCTCAGAACACTCTCAATTTCTTTGGTTTCTTCCTTTTAGCATCTGATTTCTTCAAATCAAACTTGGGTATTTATAGGAAATTTTCATGCGGTTTCCCTTACTTGCAGCCACCTTTTTTCTCTCTTCCCCCCTTTCTTGTAGTCATTGTTAACTGCTTTCCACCATCCTTGCTTCCCCATCATCCATGCACAACCCTACCATATATATATATATATATATATATATATATGTATATACATGCACCCATTGCAACAAGGTCGGCAGCCTTGCTGCCTTCATTCCATCCACACACCTCACACACCCTTCACTTCATATAGCACACACCCACTGCCTCATTCTCTCCTTTTCTTTTCTTTTATAAGTATTTAAATACCTATATATATATATATATATATATATATATACTATACATTATACTATATGTATTTATACATATACACACATATATAATACCCCTTTTATACAAGTATATATATCTATATATGTACATATAAATCTATTTATAATAGCGTACACATACACTTATTTTAGATATACTACGTGTCCATGAAATATGCACGTGCATGGAAATGCGTTCGTGCACGTATTACGATGCTGGGTCTTGTTGTGCTCGAGTGTTGCCCAACACTGGCTATACTAAACAAACCATTCACATTCCTACATCGTATCGTTTCATAAAATACTATGATATAGAGCTTAAACAGCTCAAGTTACAACTGGTGCGACATTACTCGACCAAGTCTATCTGGGTATCCGTGACATATCTCGGGACGGGATATTACAAATAGTATTAGAAAAGCCCAAAAGAGTGAAACACAAGTGGTGTGACAATATTTGAGCGTAAACACGTAAGGGAGAGTGTGTGAGGTTTTCTTTTTACCACTAACATCCTTTCCTTGTTTTGCAGAGCATTAACAATGTCTCATAAGAGTGACTCAACACCTAAGGAGGACGTAGCTAACTCATTCTTTGTTTTGCAGGCCATGCAACAACAGTTTGAATGGTTGAATTCTGTGATGGGAGAGATGAGGGATAGGATGGATCAGTAAGATGTCGTGATTAGAAATCTGCAAGATAAGAGGAGACGTGAGCCTATCATTGAAAATGATTATGAGAATGAAGAAGATGATGAGGCTGAGGAAGATATAGCATCTGAAGTTGGAATGGGTGAAATGGTCAGACCTAGAGGAGGTAGGCGTGGAAGAGGACATAGGAGAAATCAAAGGGGTCGAGATGGGGTGGATAGAAACCTGGGGAGCATCAAAGTTAAAATACCATCTTTCCAAGGTAGGAATGACCCTGAAGCTTATTTAGAGTGTAATGTTTTCATGCCTGAGGGTATGCCCTCTTATTTTTCTGATGTTTGGTGACCAATAGGAGGAGGAATTATGAGAGACCTGTAGAAACATGGGGTGAGTTGAAAACTCTCATCAGGCGAACATTTGTACCTGCCCAAAAATTACAAAATCTTACATAAGGGACCAGGAGTGTAGAGGATTACCATAAGGAGATGGAAGTTGCAATGATTCAGGCTAATGTAGAGGAGGATCGAAAAGCCACAATGGCCAAATTTTTAAGTGGTCTGAATAGAGATATAGCCAATGTAGTTGAGTTGTAGCATTATGTAGAGGTAGCTAGTACCACCCTAGTTGAAAAGTTGAGCTTACCTTCACTGAAGCATCCTAGACCTTATAAGTTATAGTGGTTCAATGAATGTGGGGAGGTCAAAGTCAATAAACAAGTTTTGGTGTCTTTTACCATTGGAAGGTATAGTGATGAGCTGCTTTGTGATGTAGTTCTTATGTATGCTGGCCATATTTTGTTGGGGAGGCCGTGGCAGTATGATAGGAAGGTGATTCATGATGGGTTTAGGAACAGACATAGTTTTGTAAAGGATAGAAAAACAATCAAGCTTGCTCCATTAACCCCAAAACAGGTCTACGAGGACCAACTGAAGCTGAAAAGTGAGATTGAACAAAAAAGAAAAGGTGAGGCTGAAACCTCAAAAAAAAAAGAAGAGTGAAAACAAAAATAGAGAGGTGGCTAAGAATAAAGAAAGGAGAGTGGAGCCATGAGAGAAAAAAGAAAGAGAACTTGTAGAGAGAAAAAAAGAGACAAAGAAGAGTTTTTTTGCAAAGAAGAGTGAGGTTAAAAGGGGCTTCTTAGCGGATTAGCCTATGATTTTTCTTGTTTACAAAGAATTTTATTTTAATCTTGATGAAACTAACCAATCTCTTCCTAGTGTGGCTGTTTCTTTGTTGCAGGAGTTCGATGATGTATTTTCAGCGGAGATGCCGAGTGGGTTACCACCTATTAGAGGCATTGAACATAAAATTTATTTTGTACCGGGAGCCGTTATTCCAAACCGACCAGCCTATAGGAGTAATCCAGAGGAGACAAAGAAGCTTCAAAGGAAAGTTAAAGATTTGATGAGCAAGGGGTCCGTGAGAGAAAGCATGAGCCCATGTGCAATACCAGTGCTACTAGTGCCAAAAAAGGATGGGACTTGGAGGATGTGCGTTGATTGCAGAGCGGTCAACAATATTATGGTAAAGTATCGTCATCCCATTCCTAGATTAGATGATATGCTTGATGAATTGCATGGCTCATGTATTTTCAGTAAAATAGATCTTACAAGGGGATACCATTAAATTAGAATGAAAGAGAGAGATTAATGGAAAACTGGTTTTAAGACTAAATATGGACTTTATGAATGGTTAGTTATGCCATTTGGATTTACAAATGCGCCTAGTACTTTCATGAGATTAATGAACCATGTCTAGGCAAATTTGTAGTCGTGTACTTTGATGATATCCTAGTATATAACAAGAACTTAGATGAACATATTGAGCATTTGAGATGTGTGTTCGATGTGTTGAGATGTGAAAAGTCGTATGCTAATTTTAAGAAATGTACCTTTTATATGGAAAAAAATTGTTTTTCTTGGTTATGTTGTTAGTACAAAAGGTATTGAGGTGGATGAAGAGAAAGTCAAGGCCATTAAGAAGTGGCCAACACCTAAAGGCATCATTTAGCTAAGAAGCTTTCATGGTTTAGCAAGTTTTTATAGGCGTTTTGTTAAGGATTTTAGCACCATTGTTGCACCACTCACTAAAATAGTTAAAAAAAAATGTTGGATTTCATTGGGGGATTGAACAAGCAAATGCATTTGCTATTATTAAAGAAAGATTGTGTTCTGCACCTATTTTAGCATTACTTGATTTTAACAAAACTTTTGAGATTGAATGTGATGCCTCAGGAATGGGAATTGGAGCCGTTTTGATGTGGGATGGGCGACCCATTACCTTTTTCAACGAGAAGCTAAGTGGGGCGGCCCTGAATTACCCTTTTTTTTTAGTGGGTAAAAGATATATATATATATATATATAAAAGAAGAAAGAAAATACAAGATCAAGAGGACATACCCTCAAACAAGCTAGAGGGAAGGAAGGGCCTGAGCTCCCATCCCAAAGCTACAAAAAACATAACAAAGAACTTTAAGCTCTTGTTCGCGTTCTAGAGACGTGGCAGCACTACCTTTGGCCTAAGGAGTTTATGATCTACACCGATCATGAATCATTGAAGCATCTCAAGGGTCAAGGTAAATTAATTAAGAGACATGCTAGATGGATGGAACACATCAAGACCTTTCCTTATGTCATCCGTTACAAGCAAGGTAAGGAGAACATTGGTGCTGATGCTTTATCACGGAAGTATGTACTTCTTACTTCTATGAGTGCTAAAATGCTTGGGTTTGAATATGTAAAAGACATTTATCCCAATGATGCTGATTTTTCTAATGTTTATATGGCGTGTGAAAAAGCGGCATTTGGTAAGTTTTACAAGCAAGATGGTTATTTGTTTAAAGAAAGCAAATTGTGTGTGGCAAATTGTTCAATGCGTGAATTATTGGTGCGTGAGGCACATGGTGGAGGATTAATGGGGCACTTTGGTGTTAGGAAAACCTTAAAAATTTTACATGAACATTTCTTTTGGCCTAGGATGAGAAAACCATAAGAAGCTTTCATGGTTTAGCTAGTTTTTATAGGCGTTTTGTTAAGGGTTTGAGCACCATTGCTGCACCACTCAATGAAATAATTAACAAGAATGTTGGATTTTATTGGGGGATTGATCAAGCGATTGCATTTGCTGATATTAAAGAACGATTATGTTCTGCACCAGTGTTAGCATTACCTGATTTTAACAAAACTTTTGAGATTGAATGTGATGCCTCAGGAATAGGAATTGGAGTCGTTTTGATGCAGGATAGGCGGCCTATAGCCTTTTTCAGCGAAAAGCTAAGTGGGGCGGCCTTGAATTACCCCACTTATGACAAAGAACTTTATGCTATTATTCGCGTTCTAGAGACGTGGCAGTACTACCTTTGGCCTAAGGAGTTTGTGATCCACACTGATCATGAATTATTGTAGCATCTCAAGGGTCAAGGTAAATTAAATAAGAGACATGCTAGATGGATGGAATACATCGAGAGCTTTCCTTATGTCATCTGTTACAAGCGAGGTAAGGAGAACATTGTTGCTGATGCTTTATCACGAAGGTATGTACTTCTTACTTCTATGAGTACTAAAATGCTTCGGTTTGAATATGTGAAAGATGTGTATGCTAATGACGCTGATTTTTCTAATGTGTATATGGTATGTGATAAAGCGGCATTTGGTAAGTTTTACAAGCATGATGGTTATTTGTTTAAAGAAAGAAAATTATGTGTTCCCAATCTTGCTCATGGGCTTGGAGGAAAATGCTTAATTCAGACCCTTGTTCAAGCCTTACATAAGAATTTCTATTGGGAATGGCCTCTTTGCTGCTCTTTGGTTTGACTATTGGCTCCCCACTGGTTCCATAGATGATAATATGGGGGAAAGGGTTATTTATAATTCAGGTCTTGGGAGACATGCTAAAGTTGGTTCCATCATTATGGATCATCAATGGAGTTGGCCTGTAGCTAACTCGAGAAGTCCACACTTGCTTGAGCTAAAAAATGGCATGCCTATCAACCTACATCTTTCCCCCCATTGGGAGCACAAGCTATTTGGATGCCCTCTTCCAATGGGGACTTCTCCATCAGTTTAGCATGGGAATCTCTAAGAAGCCATAAGCCCCAAGTTCATTGGTGGAAGCTTGTTTAGCTTCCCAAAGCTCTCTCCCGTGCTGGATTTATTCTTTGGTTGGCCATTTGAAACAGTCTAAGTACCAAGGACCGCTTGTTCTATTCTCATCTAGGTCATGATCCCAAATGTATTTTTTTTATACGTGAAGACGAGAGTCACAACCATCTTTTCTTCTCTTGTTCCTTTACTTCCAACATATGGCCCCATTTGCTCTCCAAAAGTGGGTTTTAATGCCCATATAGGGACTGGCAACAGATCGTTCTTTAGGCTAGCAATACTTTCGAAGGTAATGAGTTCTCTACAACAATCGACAACCTTACCCTAGCTTGCACAGTCTATACTATAATACCCTGACCTGGGTTAGCACGTATACCAAGGTAGACCGGGTCGGGTTGTCACGACCTGAAACCCACCCTATGCGGATCTCGTGTCACGGGGCCGACCCGAAGGCCGTCCCTACTTTTTCCATTCCTGTATCATAGTACTAATATGCAATGTACTAAAAATTTTAAACAATGAACAGCGGAAATCTTTATCAATTACAGTAATCCAGCGGAAATCTTTTAAATAAATTAAACAGTGGAAGTCTATCAAATACATGACATAGTTCTACATAAACAAAATGAGAACTAAACGTAACCAGCACCCGGGGGTGGTGAATACATGGGAGAACTAACATAGACTGATACAATACTTCAAAATGTCCCCATACGCTCTCAGACTCCTACTGGGGTCTCGCAGCGTCATCACCTGAAATTGGGGGGGTAAATGGGGTGGAATGAGCTACAAAGCTCAGTAAGTAAAACAGATCTCCAACACTGGTATCGATGATCAATATGAATCCATGAATAAGATAATGATAGCCAATCATAAGGAAGGAGATGCTGTGATAGCCAATGAACATAATTGCCATGAGGGCCAATGGAAACAATTGCCACAAGGGCCAATGGAAACAATTGCCACAAGGGCCAATGAAAAGTAATCACAATACACAATCAGAAGTAATGGTGTAAAATGAAAATATAACAACAATGAAGTACTGCCACAATGAACCGATCACAATCAAATCAATCAATGCAAGTCCTTCGAGACTTGAAGAATCATAAGGAATAGTGCCATTCAACAATCAAGTTCTGTCAATCATAAGAGATGCTGTTATTCTGTGTCAGGGCTCGGCAGACCCTCGATCTTTTGGGGCCCGGCATACCCCCCAGTCAATTCCAGTAATTTGCCATTTGTCCGTTCACGGACTTGACCCGTGGGTCCCATTCAATCAGATAGCATCAGATGGGTGTTGTGACTGAGCACAACTCCTGTGTTCATAAACATGTCATGATCATAGTAATTCCATAGAATATAAAAATGGAATATCATTCATTCAATGAGGATACAATAGTAGGCCTTTCAAGGCATGGTTCAACATGATAACAATGATATAGCAATCAATCAATGTCCACAAGATAGAACAATATCACATTGTGGATAGCAATAACATGTGTACTTTCAAAGCACAGTGAAACATGATAACAATGATACATTAGTCAATCAAATGTCCACAAAATAGGAAAATATCGAATTGTGGAACACAGGGATATCAATACATTCAAGAGTACGAGTTTGGCAGTAAAAGAATAAACTTGGCTTGTGGAAACACCACATGTAAGAGAGAGTGATCCACTTACCTCTATCGTGATTCTAGATCAGGAATCCGTGAGTGTACCCTTGCCTTTCGAGTTCCTTATATATCAGTGAATACGTTTTAGAATAGATTCTATTCATCAAATTTTATGCCTTTCCATCATAAGTATTTCAAATACTAATTTAGACTTTACCATTGAGTCCGGAATGCCGAAGAAAGTCGGTTTAGGCTTTCGCAGAATTCCATTTGGACTTTTGTACTAAAAAAGGCAAAATGGTCATTTTGCATTTTTACGGTATTTTATCCTTCGGGGTCCCGTCTCGTAAAATGGACGCTACCATTGGACTCAGAATGTCCGAGATAATAAGTTTTGACTATTCATTTGCATCGTTTGGACTTCGTTTGACTTATATTTGGAATAAGGGCATTTTTGTAAAAATTAATATTTTTTTAATTTTCCTGTTTAGGCCTTAGTGGGATTTCTTAAAACATTTGGGGCCGGTTCATAATTTCCAAAAGCTACGGTCTGAACCAATTGGTTCATCAGTCAAAACCCTAAACCGGCCTGATCTCTTACTGAACCAACCGGTTCACCTCATTTTGAAAACCGGATTTCAATAACCCTGTTTTCCTATCCTATCCATGGTTTGGATAACCCCAAACCCAATTCTATTTATTATCCCTACAACCAAACAGCCCAAATCCATTTTAAAAACTAAATCTAAACGACACAGTTTCATGCCCCATTTCATATCCGGTCGAGTACCGATCCGATTCGAACCCAAACCCGGTTCTTCTTAACCCGATAGCCTCGCGACATTCCGGTCGCCCCCTTCATCACTCCGGTAGGAAAACAGTAGGGTTCCGTCACCATCTCTGGTGACGGCAACCTGTCCCGATCAGTTTTCTCTCCCGTTTTCAACACCAATCTCTTCCTTTCTTCCCCACGACCTCATTCCTATCCTCCATTTCCCTCAAAACCTTCCCAATCTTCTCGAATATAGAGGTTAATAGCTCCGACCGGTTTTCCGGTGAGCTGGTTTTTCTCATTTTTACACTCGGTTCTCAACTGTTTCGACCCTTTTTTCATTCTATTAAATTTCTGCACTTTATGGGATCAATCCCATGCATTTTAAACTAAGTTTTTAGCATAAAATTCATGGAACCCAGATTATCTATGAAACCTGCAACTGAGAATTTCTCTCTCGGTTCTACACCATTTAACCTGATTCTTTTTGCAAATTAACCTATAGATCATGCAGATTCGAACCCTATTATTTAAACAACCTATCATGCTTTTAAATTGAAAACTGAAGCAAGCCCACTTACCTTTCAAAATTCTGATTTCTTCCTATTGCTTCTTCTTCCCTCTTCTGGTTCTACTTGGTTCACTTCTATCTCTTCTCCTCTTCAGTTCCTGACCCTTCCTTTTCTTTTCTAACCTCTCAACTCACAAAACCCGTATACATATATATAAGCAATCATCCACCGCCTCTTCTCTCTCTGCCTTATCTCTCTCTCTCTCTCTCTCTCTCTTGCAGTCATTCTTGACTGCAGAGAACCGTCCATCATTCCTCCTCCATCCACGTACCCTCATATATATATATATACATATATTACATATATACACACACCACTTCACCAAGTCGGTTGGTGTGGTTCCCAAACACACATACACACACAGTGATGCACACACTGATATTTTGTTGCTTGGAAGCTTCCCTCCCCTTTTTCTTTATCTTAATTTAATTATTTGCATTTATATACATAATACATTTACATTATACAAATATATATATATATACAAAAAATACATATTTTTTATACATGTATTTATAACCATATAAATACGCATAATTGTATTTTTAGTCACGTATACATACACTAATATTTTGTGAACTATGCATGTGTACATACGTATGCATGCATGGGTTACATGCATGCACGCTTTTCGAGGTAGGGTTCTGAGTTGCTCGGTACTACCCGACACTAGCCATACTAAGCAAAACATTTATCTTTTTAAACTAAATTCAGTTCCATAATTATTGTGACAGAGTTTAAAACAGATCAGGTTATGCTATTCAATCGAGTTGCCTCGGTAAACGTGTCGTATCCCGGGTCGGGATATCACACGGGTAGTGTACTATTAGTTATAACCTGAACTGTTTAAACTCTATATCACTATATCAAATGTACTGTACGGTTTTAGAAAGTAAATAGTATCAGCTATATAGCCAGTATCGGGCAATACCCGAGCAACCCAAAACTATGTCTCGTAATGCGTACACGTGCGCATTTCCATGCATGCATACGTACGTACATATGAATAGGCCTCAAAAAATGAGTGTAAGTATACGCACTTAAAAATTGGAATATACACGTACATTTGAGTATATGTATAGGTATAAAATACGTGTATATATATACGTAGTGTAGTATATATATATATATATGTATTAATATACAAAGAATAAAAGAAAAGAAAAGAAAAGAAAGAAAAAGGAAGGTGAGAGGCAGCATGTTGTGCGTGCAATAAGTGTATGTGTTGGTTGTGTGTGTCGGTTGAGAGAATGTGTGTGTGCAAGTGTGTATTAGTGTGTGTGTGTGACATATTATATATATATATATATATATACACAAATATCTTTACAAAATTGAATGCAAAGCTGCATTTTTAGAAAAGAGAAAAAGAAGAATTAAATAGAACAGAAACAAAGTCAAGAATAGGGGCTGAGAGTAGAGAGAGAGCGAGAGAGAGAGAATTAAATCGGTTGGGTTGGCTATATATATATATGTGCGTGAGGGGAAAAATAGAAAGAAAGAATAAAAGAAGGAAGAAGTTGAGGGTGGATTGAAGGAAACATAAGTGAAAAAAAGGAACCTACACCAAGAGAAAATCATAAATTTAAAGTAAGTGTTAGTTTCTGTTTTTAAATATAGAAAGCATGATAGCTAGTTTTAATTATATGGTATTAAAAAGCATGAAATCAGAAACCAAATGCAAGAAAAATCAATAAAAATGGTGCATAATCAAGAGAGAAATTTCTAGTTACAGGTTTAGGGTAGCTCGAATTCTACTTAATATTTTATGCATAAAATGGTGTTCAAATGGCATAGATTTAATCCTCACAAGTGCAGAAAATGATTAGAGAAGAAAAGAATGAAAAACAGTGGAGAACTGGGGCTGAAATGGGAGAAATTCAGTTCACCGGAGCTAGCCGGAGCTTCTATTCTCCCCTGTTTCGAGAAAATATAATGAATCAAATCAAAATCTAAACCTAGGTATGAATTCCTTATGAAAAGTAGAATAGGATCACATTTGAAAAAGATTTAAAAATGATCAAAATTAGGTTGCCGTCGCCGGAGATGGCGACGGAAACCTACCGGAGACTCACCGAAAAAACGGGGAAGAAGATTGTTTAGTCTTGGGTGTGGATTCGGGTCACGGGTTGGATCCGGGTCGGGACCCTACCAGAAGTAGATAGGGCAACTAATGCGGCGTTGTTTAGGGGTTGGATTTAAAATCGAATTTGGTTGTTTGGCTATAGAGATAGGAAATTTGAAATTGGGTTTGGGTTTAACTGAACTGTGGATAAGGTAGACAAAGTGGATATCTTATTTCGGTTCCTTGAATTAAACTGAACCGATTGGTTTAGTGAAGGATCGGACTGGTTTAGGGTTTCTGACTGTGAACTTGCTGGTTCAAACTAAGACTTAGGAAAATTCCACTTTGACCCTAGAAATTTCGGAAAATTATATTAAGGCCCAAACAGAAAAATTAATAAAATATTATTTTTACAAAAATACCCCTAAATCAAAAATGGGTCAAACGAAGTCCAAACGAGGCAAATGAATAGTGTATTTTAACTATCTCAAGCATTCTAAGATCAATGGTGGAGTTCGATTTGTGAAAAGAGGTCTCGAGAAGTGAGAACCCGTGAAAGTGTAAATGATCATTTTACCCTTTATTGTAACGATGTCCAAATTAAACATATGAATAGTGCATTTTAACTATCTCGGACATTCTAAGACCAATGGTGAGGTCCTTTTAGCAAGACGAGGTCCCAAAAAATAAAAGACCCATAAAAGTGCAAAATGACCATTTTGCCCTTTTTAGTACAGAAGTCCAAATTGAATTCTGCAAAAGCCTAAACTGACTTTCTTTGACGTTCCGGACTTAATGGTAGAGTCTAATTTAGTAAAAAAGGAACTAATTGTAAGGAGGCATAAAATTTGATAAATAGCATAACTTATGAAAAGGTAAACTGAGATATACTATCTATTGATGAATAGGGATTTCAAAGAGGAAGGAACAGTGACTTGATTTTATTGTGAAAGAACAGAAATGGTTTAAGAGGTAAGTAAATGTCTGATCTCTGTATGTGTTACATTCTTAGCCATGTCAATAGTTTTTCTTATATTATCTATTGTACTCCATACATGCCAGAATATTTATTGAGTCTACATTGATATTGCTCTATCTTGTGGAAAGTGTTTATTGACTGTTATATATCTTGATCATGATTTTTGTACGCTCTGTACATAGGCCTCAAGGGGCAAGACTTATGATCTCAGTGGCCCAGCTTACATTGGCCTATTAAGGCAACAGTTTCTTTTCGTTGCTGAGATAGTGTTATTGCATTTACTGTTTATTGGATTTAGCATGATCTTGATATATTATATTGTAGCCGGATTTGTGCTCAGTTACAAACTCCATCTGATGCTTACTAGACCTACGGGTCGAGAAAACGAAAATCAAAAGTGGCAATTAAAATGGCAGCTAAAGTGGGATCTGCGAGGCGAGTACTGAATCGACGGGTTAGTGCTTGGCTGAGAGATCGAGGAAAAAAAGAATAAAATGAATTAAGGGGTATGCCGGGCCCCAAGTTAAAGTGCATCCATATTTGTTATTATCAGTATCTATTATTGATTTTCATAGCTTGATTATATTATTTCATTATGGATGATCATGAGATTTCACAGCTTTTTATTGAGAGTAGACAATATATACTTGAGACAGCTCATGACTGTAGCAGTATAATATTGTCAGTAGAACAGATTTCATTTCCTTATCACTTGACTTCTATCATTTGATATTGAGTTATATATTCATTGACTGGCTAGCATCTTTACATACACCTGTACACATGGCAGAGTAAAGGAGTATTACTTACTGAGTTTTCATAGCCCATCAGATACTACATAACATTATGCAGGCACAGATATCGAGGACGGACCCTAGAGTCTAATAGCTAGAAGGTGGACATTTGCTTTTGAAGTCGTAGTGTAATACTTAGTACAGATAGTCTTATAGCTCTCACATGTTATCCACATCTTAGGGATGAACAGTTGTATTAAGAAATTTTGTATTCCACATTTTGTAAACATTATATAAATTACATGCAGCTTTTATTTATTTATTCCGCATTTTAGTTGTTGCATGTTAGTAGCACTGATTGTGTAGCAAGTTGAGACCCGTGGTTTGACAAGCAGCATCGGATCGGGTGTGCGACACGAGATCTGCATAGGGTGGGGTCTTGGGTCGTGACATATACTATTTGGAAGGAAAGGAATAACAGATTGTTTACCAAGTTAAAGAAAAGTCTTCAGGCTATCATAGCTCAAACCCAGGACATGATATGTAGCATGTCACAACCCAAAACCCACCCTCTATGGATCTCGAATCACGAACCCCGGCCAGACACTGTTGCCGAACCGGGTCTCGTCTGAACTGAAACTTGTAGAAACTTGCTACACAATCAGTGTTGCTAACATGCAATAAATATCATAACATAAGCAGCAGAAGTCTCTAAATAAAATTTGCATGTATATATAAAATCTAGTTCTCAAAATACAGACTGTAAGTTTCTTAACTACTGTACATCCCCAAGACGTGGATGACATGGGAGAGCTACAAGATTGTACTGTGTCACGACCTGAAATCCGCCTCGCGCGGACCCCGAGTCGCGACCGCCGCCCCAAGGCCCGAAGGCCTCGGGACAAGGCTCACATCTACAGCGGTATCGAATAGATGTGCTTCATGTGGTTGCGGAAGCGTGAAAATAACTTTTTCTTTTCTTTTTAAAATTTGCACATCCGTCCGATACTGCCGCTATTCACAATGGTACACATGATCATACATTCAGAGCATAACTAAAAACTTAAAGGCTTCATAATTAATACATGTTTAACTGTTCCACGGGACTTAATACACAATAGCGAAATACTTCCAAATATAAAACATTGCCAACTTTATAGTACATCCTCAAGAGAATTGCTAGTCCTGTGATTAGTTGCCTAACTCTTCTTCCAAAATAGATAGGCTTATCATCATCGCCATCAAGATCAAGCTGCCATCATTTACCTGAAAGGGGGCGGATATAAATCCGGGTAAGCTAATCTAAGCTTGTGAGTAATTCCTGCATTCGTCATGGTGTTTTCAACTGGTAGTGGTTTAGCACATGAGAGTTTATAAAATACTCACTACCAATTGCTCGTACATTTTAGAACACAGAGTATATGCATTCTTAAAACAGATAGCTTTGAAACATTTAACGTATTCAAGCTAAATACACATTTCTTCAAATAGAGTATATGCAATTTAAAAGCATATAAACATGTATAATAAAATGGGGGTAAAAACCTGCTTCCATTTCCAAAAGCGTTACTTCAAAACATATAAACATTCATAGGAAAATGGGGGTAAAACCTGTTTCCATTTCCAAAAACATTTGTCATCTTTTCTCTTTGATTAGGTGGAATCTGTTTCGAACCAGACTCCCATTTTACTGCCAATGCTGCCAATCATATTTGCCTGGGGGATTAGATCCTGCTACCGGGCATTTCACATGACAGGGCAATTGAGTTCCGAAGAAACCCAAAATCCTAACTATGTGACATTTACTATTGAATCCCGAAGGATTTCAACCATCATAGGGGGTGCTTTAAACACCATTTATCTTATAAAACATTTATCACATGGCTACTTCAATAAATACTTTTCATGAATATTTAAAGCATGAATTATACATAACTTAACACATGGCTTTTTCAATAGATATTTTTCATGAATATTTAAAACATGAAATATATGACTTCTGCGATAAAACTTCAATATTTGGAATAATCAAATTCAGAACATTTATGAAAATTTAGCATTTTAAACCCAGACATACTGAAACATAATTAAAAGGGAAAATCGTGATTCAAACCAATCACCCAGCATGTCACAATACAGTTTATGAAAACAGAAAACAATTTAAAACAGGAATCATATGATACTGAATTTGACATTCAAGGCTTCAAATAATTTGCACTCAAAACTTCTTCAAATTCATGGAGTTAAATCTCCACTTCAAAGGCAGGGTTACTCACCTTGGTCCTTAGGTCAGTGCTAAAAATGCGTTTCCCACTTCCTCTGTAATTCCTAAGAACAATTCATAAACAGTCTCATCAACTTCACATTCACTGCCATATCACCTATCGATGCTTCTTAACTTATGCTTAGATCATATTTAATCCTAACCGATATACGAATATTCCATAAATTTCGTATATACTTAATTCGACTTGTATTCTTAGCCTACCACACAATCTAATGTGTTAGGAATTTAATTCATTTTAACTATACTCTTCTGGTAGCTCCATTAACTTTAAATGGATTTTAATTACTTCATATGTCGACGTGCCATGCCTTTCCTTATTTCATTTCGACGTACGTGCCTTAGTTTAGTACTTCAGAAATGTTTTAAATTTATAGTCACTTGACTGATGCTATTCATCAAATTTTTATGTCTCTTTATTTTAGACACTTCTTTTGGTGGAATGGACTCTACCATTGAGTCCGGAACGTCGAGGAAAGTCAATTTAGGCTTTCTTAGAATTTAATTCGGCTTAGGACATGTTAGGGGCAATTTGGTAATTTACACCTTAACGTGTCTAAATTTTTTAGAGTCCCGTCTCGTGAAACGGACCCCACCATTAGGTTCAGAATATTCCAAATAGTCAAAATCCACTATTTATTTACTTAAGTTGGACCTCGTTTGACTCGTTTATGGAATAGGGGCATTTTGGTCATTTTGACATTTTTATGGGTCTCAAATTTTTTGGGACCTCATCTCATGTCGTGGACCTCACCAATGGACTCAAGAGGTCCGAGATAGTAAGATTACATATATAACTTGTAATTTTTTGGACAACGGGCCATTTTGGAGTATTTAATTTAATTAAGTAAATTTAATTAAATTAAATTCATAAAGAATAAGATATATACATTTTGTGTGTAATAAATTAACGGATGAAATGGGTGGCACGCTGGCCAGCGTGCCACCTCCCTCCCAATGGATACTGCCTTCGAATCTCCTTAGGTGCAGAATGCACCATTTTATTCTTTTTATTTTTGATTTTTATTTAACTTTGCCCCTTAGGTGACACACGCAGGCGCGTGGCCGAGTGGTAAGAGAGGTGATCGGGCACGTGAGGTCAGGGGTTCGAACCCCACTGACCGCAAAATTTCCCTCTTTTCTTTCAAAACTCAAAACGGTTTTATATATATAAGTATCAGGCCCCAAAATGGCGTCGTTGTATTAATGCGGTGGCAGTACCGTAAGCCCCCACGTGTCCAAGTCGACTCATGTTAGATTTTAAAACCAAGTCGACTCACTGTCGTCTTCTTCGCTCGACTCCTACTGTTGCCCTAGTTTCCGAAGCTAAAAGCTTCCATTTTCGTGCGTTTTGGCTCACCCAACCTCCACTGTTTTGATCCCAAATTGTTTCTGGGATCTTATGGAAAGATTTGGCATTCGTTTGAGGGATTAAAAATGGATTCATGTATTCGGTTTTGGATTCGATAATTTAAGCCTGCAAGTCGATCGTATAGGCTCATTTTTGAGCCAAATCACATGGGGTTTGTCTTGTTGTGATCCGTACATCATAAGGTTTCGTTATTCATTCACAAAAGTGGTTTTAACCGTGTGTTTGCGAGGTTAGGTTTTGAAACCCGTACCTGCAACTTGACCTTTGAAGGTCATTTCTTGGGTTTTGTGGTCACGGTTATGTGTTTTGGGGATGCTCGTAGGGTCTACTTTAGGTATTGATGAGCCAAATGGGATTTGGTTGCCATTGATTCAGACCTGCTCTCAGCATGGTCCATCAATGGCTGACTCATATGGGTTTGATGTTTTTGATGGTTTCTAAGGTCACATCTCATGCTTAATTAAGTTAAAACATATACTAAGCATCATACGTGCAGAACAGAACTTGAACTACCTACATATATGAAAAATATCTTAGAGAGAGAAAGTATTGTTTAAACATTTTCTCACCTTGGTCACTTGATCTCCTTCCCTTTTTCCCTTCTGAATCCTCTTCTTTTCCTTCCCAGAGCTCTCTCTCTCTCTCTCTCTCTCTCTCTCTCTCTCTCCCCCTCAGTTTCTGAAAAAAAACGTGCGGTGCATGTATGCAATGTGCATATATGTATAGTGATATACATATAATCATCACACTTTCCTGATTGCCCCTCCAAATGGGTTAGCCCAATTCAGGTTTTTTCATGAGTGCCTCACAGTTTGGGCAGTGGTGGGCAGTGGTGAGCAGGCCATCATGGCCGTGTGTGTGAGGTGTTTTGTTTGCATGCATATGAATATATACATATAATATTACATACACACCAACTCCCTTGCACACACACACACACACACCTCATTACCCCCTGGTCATTTGCATGTCTTCTTATAATACACACACATATATGTGTATATATATATATATTCATATATAATTATATATATATATATTTAAAGTTATAATTGTTTATATAGTATATATATTTATATTTAATTATTTATATATGCTATAATTTATTTCTTATATTAAAATAATTAATTACTTTTAAAAATTAATTATTTTCTTAAATGTATAATCTTTACACTAATCTTTCGTATCCTCATAATGCGTGTCCAAATCTCGTACTTGTATCGATAACCGGCAGGTTGACGTGAAAATATAATTGTCATGGAACCGACAGGTTGGTGATTGTAACGAAAGTGATGTACAGTTGTCCTGAGTTTTCAGGACTATTACTTAAAAGTCCATGCGTCGGGTTTGAAACCGACCTCGTTACTTAAGGCGTCGATTTCTAATTTAACGCAACGGCTTAATAGTCCCTAATTCAGGTCGGGGTATTACATACTGAATATTATACATTACATTTATCTCAAAAATGTCCACTGCTATCTAGTTGACTGCTACTGGTCCTCTACTGCTTCCTTTCTTGAAATGTTTTAGTAAGTTTGGGGTGAGCTAACTTAAGCTCAGTAAGTAATTCTCCATTGCTCTGCCATGTGTACAAGAGTATATAGAAGGCATTATCCATAAAATAACTAGGATAAATGCAAATGTGCTAGCCAGTCAAGAAATATAGAACTCGTCAATGATTATCAAATGGTAGGAAGCTCAAATGATAAATCAAGAAAAATCTGTCTGATGATATAATCATATTGCTACAGTCATGAGCTATCTCAAGCATAATCATATGCACTCAATGAAAAGCTATGAAATCTCATGATCATTCATAATGATATAACATGATCAAGCTATGATAATCAATAAGGATAATGATATTAACAAAAAGAGATGCACTCGTGGGGCCCAGAATTCCCCCGAGCTCGTATTCAGTTCCAGGCAGACTCGCTGAATACTGCTCTGTATACAATGTGACCCCACGTCCCATGCCTCACATAGCAACGTAGCTAATGTTCCACTTCGAACTTGCACCCGAAGGTCATAAATAGCATCAGATGGAGTTATGACTGAGCACAAATCCGACACTAATAATATATCAAGATCATGCTATCTTCCATGAAGAGTATAGTGAAATCATAACTAATTCTAGGCAATCTGACGTAACGATAGTTTTTGAGGCTATGGTTATTAGATTGCTTCGAATATAACTATCTGGCCCTCACGACCCTAGGTACAAGTGTACAAAAAGAACTCTATGCATAAGTATACAATCATGATCGAAATATATATAGAAATCAATATTAGCTACCCACATGATAGGGCAATATCAATGTGGCTCAATAACTTCTGGTAAGTATAGAATACAATATGTAATATATGAAAAACTGTTGATATGGTTAGATGTATCACATGTAGAGATCAAATATTACTTACCTCTTTCTGTATCTGTCTAGAAGGTCAAACCGCCTTCTTCTTTTCTCTTGGCGTTCCTATGATTCATAAAACGAATCTCAGTCTATAGTTTATATGAACTATGTTATTCATCAAATTTTATGTCTCTTTACTATTGGTATTTCTTTTACTAAAATAGACTCTACTATTGAATCCGGAATATCGAACAAAGTCGGTTTAGGCTCCTATTTCTATTTTAAAAACTTTTAAACTTAAATCAATATTGTGCCGTTTCAATAAAACGACTGACCTGTTTCTATTTTGGTTGGGTCCCGACCCAGATCTGACCCATGACCCGAACCCAACCCAAACAGGACCATTATTCTCCGGCGATACGCCGGTGGTCTTCTCCGGCACTGGCCACCGTTCTGACCTAATTTTCACCCAAATCCGACGCTATTCTCTTCCTTTCTCCTCCTAGATCACCATTATAATACCCTAAAAATTCGACATGACCCAGACTATATTATGACCTAATAAAAATAGGTTATGTGACATTAATAATTTGAGATAACCCAAAATAGAGTAAACCATGATTGGATTAATTATTAGAAAATATAAAATTAATCCAAACCACTAAAAATAATATAGGTTCGGGGAATTGACAACCTAGTCGATTGAGTGCCGGGATTGATAAATAGGACCAATACAAAGAATTAATTATGAAAATAATTTGAGACACGAACGGGCACCTGGAGATGGTAAGATAAATGATACTGATACCCCGGTTTAATGTCAAATTTACCGGCATTTTATAACTTAATATTTTATGAAATAAAATATTCATAAAATATTAAATACGATAAATATACCAAAAATATATTTATATTTATATATGTATATATATGGAAAAAAAATACAACTACAGTATATATATTATATATATATACATATTCAGTAAATTATACAAGTAATATTATATAATATTGTATATAAGGAAGCTACTAGAACCAGAAGAAAGTAGAGAGAAAAGAAGAGCAGCCGAAGCTGCTAGAAGAGGAAGTCAGTGAAGAAAAGAGGGAAAGATAAGAAAGAGGTGGTTGTAGCCGAAGTTGCTGGAAATTGAGGCCAATATATATATATATATATATATATATGAACTGATTGAATTAGAGAGGAGTCTAGACGTCTGGAGAACAGTGTGAGAAAGTCTAAAGTTAAGGTTCTTTGTCTCAAAGCCATGAAAACCCTTGTCAAAGAGAGCAACGTTCAAAGGGTCGACGCACCAGTCACTTTTCTTCTAAGGTGAGAACAAGGGACGGAAGTGCAAAAGTGGGAAAACTTGCAGCAGTATGTGATGGTGAGCCGTTGCTGTTATCAGGACCATAATATTCAGATGTCAATTGAAGGTGAGAGATATGTGTATGTATATATATGTGTGTGTGTGTGTGTGTATATGTGTTTGTGTAGCAGTGCAGCAGGGGGGGACGGAAGTGAAGAGGAAGAGGAGTGAAGGTGTTGTCAGGTCTCTTGTTCAGGTGGTGGATTCTGATATAGCTCAGAATTATGTGTGGATGTTACGGCTTTGTGGGGTAGCTTGGAATTGAGTAAAGCGTTACAGGGGAGTAGTAGCAGCAGTGTCGATTAGATTGGGTGAAGATGATTTTTGGAGCGGAATGGTTCTCCAATGGAGGAGCGGCATTTCTAGTTTGTTTCAAAGGAAGGAATCCTTTGGCAGTTGCGGCAAGGCAAGGCAGGAATTGAAGATACAAAGGCTGATTCAAGAGAGCAAGTATCTCAGATTTTGGTTCAGCGAGGTTTGATTATCTCATCTTCAAACCTGAACAGGTCTTCTTCACTATCTAGTTCTTCTTTTGCTCTGCCCAACCTCGGGTTCAGGCTGCCTCAGCCGTTAAAGATGGGGAATTGGAAGGATTCTAAGAACTGGTTCTCGAGGATGAAGATAACAAGTGAGCTGAGGCATTCCATTGCTGCTATGAAGAAACTACAGGTTTTGGCAATGGTGGTGGTGCTGTGAATAATTGGAAGAAGTATATGATGTTATGTGATTTGTGGCCCAACCTCTGTAATTCAGTAACTGGTATTTGTGGAGGGATTTGTGTAAGTAACAATTGCTGAGTAACCTGGTGAAAAATATAGGAAATGGAGGAAGTTACAGGCAGTAGCTGCAATAGGGATATAGTGGAGTGAGCTGCTCTATTGGGGCATTGAGAGATTTTCAATTGGGGCTTTTAGTGGCTTTCTTGTTCACCATTATAGCCTAAGGGTGTGTGGGAGTGCAGGGCATAGAGATGGTAATTTTGGGAAAGTTGGAAATGAACAACTTGCACAGTACAGGTCTGAGCTTCAAGCTGTTGCTTGTGTGAGGCAAGAGCTCCAGAAGCCACAGCATATTGTGAGGGAAATTACTCAATGGTTGTTGCTAGATTTGCTAACCTTGTGGTTTCTACAGATGAATATGGAAAAGAACTTGTTCTATTGACCCAAAATGTGGTATGTAACACATGTTTGGGGTGTCATGCCATAGTACGGGGACAGACTTAAAGGGATTGTTTGGGTCACATCCCAAACCCTACCCTACGCGGATGTCGAGGACGTGATGCCAGTCAGCCACCACGCGACCAACCGAAGGCAATTTCTGAACTTTCCAATGAATTGCACTCCGACTGTAGGGTCAGATGCAGCAGAATTTAAAACTTTTTTTTTTTAAATCAAGGGAATGCAACTCATGTATTCACCGTAAGGTTATGTACCACAGAGCCAGTCGAAAATCCAACAGCTAACAATTCTAACCTCAGAGCATATCTATAATCCGACATATAACAACAGAGCAAAACTATAATCTCTAGAGTACCGTTTAAATCCATGAGCCATGTCTATATCTAGTACATATCAGTCAAGTCAGTCGTATTACATCACTCACCTGATTAAACAGATTCAATCCTCAATAATCCAGTCTCCATAGATCAATGCCATCAGATCCAACAGATATCATTCCTGAAAAATGTTAGGGAATGGGGTGAGCTTCGAAAAGCCCAATGAGTAACACAAGTTCCCTGTCATGGGTTTCAAACCATTGTTGTTTACAAAGCACAAGGGTAGTTCAGTTGTTTCTGAAATAGCAGTTTTATAAATCTACTTTAAATGCAGTTTCAGTAGAATAAAGCAGGACTGAACAAAATAAAACCACAGATCAGAACAGACAAAGCATAACAGACCATATCAAGTATAACCGTACAGAACAGAACACAATAGGTCAGAACGAAGTAAAACCGAGCAGAGCAGGACATAACAAATCAGAACAGGATGAAGCAAAGCACAACAAATCAGAACAGAATAGTAAATAATGCCAATATATCAATCAGAGACAAATAGGTCAGAATAGAACGGGTCAGAACGGATCACAATAAAACATAATAGAACGGGACGGAACAGAACATAACAAATCATAACCGAACAGAACGGAACAGGACATAGCAATTCATAACCAAACAGAACGGAATAAAACATAACAAATCAGAACGGAACAAAACATAACAGAACGGAGTGGAAACAATATGTCAACCAGAGATACAGGTATATCATCAATAGAACGGAGCAAGACAAAACTGAGTGGAAACAGTATATCAGTCATGGATACATGTATATCATCAACGGAACGGAACAAGACAGAACTGAGCGAAAATAGTATATCAATCAGAGACAAAAGCACATCATCAACAGAACGGAACGTAACATAACAAATCAGAACCGAACAGAACGGAACAGAACAACAAATCAGAACCGAATAGAACGGAACAAAACATAACAAATCAGAGCCGAACAAAACGGAACAGAACATATCAAATCAGAACAAAACAAAACGGAACAGAACACAATGGAATGGAGCGGAAACAATATGTCGATCAGAGATACAGGTATATCATCAACGAACGGAACAAGACAGAACTGAGCGGAAACAGTATGTCAGTCAGAGATACAGGTACATCATCAAAGAACATGATAGATCAGTATTGAGCAGAACAGGACGAGACAGAACAGAATGGAATAGACTGAAACAGAGCGAACAGGTCAGGACGGAACAGATCAAACATAACAAATCAGGACTGGATCAAGACTGAACAGATCAAACAGAACAAGTCAGGGCAGAATGGATCAAACGTAACAGACCAGGACAGATTAGAACTGAACGGATCAAACAGATCAAACAGAACAGGTTAGGGAAAAAAAAATAGATCAAACATAACAAATAGTTAAATACGATCATTTGAAACAGTATTAAAACAAGAGTACAGTTAAAACATCAGAGTAACAGAACAGGTCAGTAATGAGCAGAGCAGAACAGTATAACAGGATAAACAGT
Organism: Nyssa sinensis; assembly: GCA_008638375.1. Taxonomy (NCBI): domain Eukaryota; kingdom Viridiplantae; phylum Streptophyta; class Magnoliopsida; order Cornales; family Nyssaceae; genus Nyssa; species Nyssa sinensis. The sequence continues at coordinate 4,904,146 of CM018033.1, forward strand.
ACAGTATGCACAGATTAAACAGTGCGGTATGCTCATATAGTACTCAAGACTGAAGTGGTACCAAGAGTCAGTTGTTCTTTCAGAACCGGTTAAAAACAGCGTTAAATACGTTCATTTGAAACAGTATTAAAAACAAGAGTACAGTTAAAACATCAGAGTAACAGAACAGGTCAGTAATGAGCAGAGCAGAACAGTATAACAGGATAAACAGTACAGTATGGACAGATTAAACAGTGCGGTATGCTCATATAGCGCTCAAGACTGAAATGGTACCAAGAGTCAATTGTTCTTTCAGAACCAGTTAAAAACAGCGATAGGTTTATTTCAGTACAGGACAGAGAAACCAGACAGAGTAAAAATCATGCATTTGAGTAAAAGCATGTAATCAGTGTATCAGATAAAACAGTACAGTACAGTATTTTAAAATACAGTAACTAGACAGTGTACTTATACACCAAGTCAGGAGTCAAGGTTACTCACAAACTGTTACGGTTATCTCCTCGCACAAACAATCCGATAACCTCCAAGTACGTCAGGCATTTCCATGTATATCCTGAATAATCATCATCAATCACAGACAGATCAGAATTCATCCATTCAGGCCTTATTCGTCATCTTAGGTGTCTATCGGTTTACCTAAGATAGCCTAGTAGCCTATCGCCCTCTCATCGGGTTTCATCCGGGGCTATTTTATTCTTAAATTAGGCTTAGCAGTCATCAGGATTATAACCCAAGTCATTTAGACTTCAATCGTTATCAGTCAGTTACTTCTTCAGCCTTAGGGGCAAAACGGTCATTTTATCACTCTTGCCCCGAGCCTTGTCAAGGCCCTCAGAATAGTCTTTATATCTTAAATATAAAGTTCTACATCTTTTAAACTCCAATCGGTATCAGTTAGGTTCTTATTTTAACCATAGGGGAAAAATGGTAATTTTGTCATTCTTGCCCCGGACCTAGTCGCGGTCCTCAGAATATCCCATATATCGTATACATGAAGTTCTAAGTCTTTTAGACTTGAATCGCTATCAGTTAAGTGCTTATTTAGCCTTAGGGGCAAAATGGTAATTTGTCCATTCTTGTCCCGGACCCTATCGTGGTCCTCAGAATAGTCCACATATCTTAGATATAATTTTTTAAGTCCTTTGGACTTCATTTGGTATCTGCTTTTGGTCATCAGGACACATTAGTTGTTTCTCGTTTTACGCGTTAACTGTTCCGGAGTCTTAGTTAGCCCTTCAGTGTTCATAATTATCCTTATGATAATTTATCAGATCAGTTTGACCTTTATTCCACCTCTACTTTGCACTTCATGTGCTCAGGGGTATTTTGGTCATTTTACGTTTCGTAAGATTCTGACTCTGATTCATCATTTAATCAAGTATACAGTTTCATAGGTATCTGGGCTTCTATCGGTATCAGTTTCGTCTGAATCAGACTTCATTTAGGTTTCGTATGGCATCAGGGGCAGTTTGGTAATTTTACATTTCCTGATGTTCTGATTTCGAATCATAATTTAATCATATATATGAGCCCATAAGTAATTGGGCTTCAATTGGTATTAATTTTGCTCAATTCGGACTTTATTTGGGTTCCGTACAGTATCAGGGGTATTATGGTAATTTCACATATTGTATAACCAAACTGTTCAGAACCTCAGTTCATAAAATGGACCTCACCATTGGGTCCAGAGTGTCCGACATAGTTAACTTGGACCATCTTTTATGTTTAATTGGTCCTAGGTATCACTAGGGGCAATTCAGTCATTTATAATTTATGTGTCTGTGTTTTTCGGGACTTCAGTTCAGTAAACAGACCTCACCGTTGAGTCCAGAATGCCCGACATAATCAGAATGGTCTACCTTTTATTTTTATTTAGGCCTAGGTATAATCAGGGGCAGTACAGTCATTCACCACTTACATGTCTGTATTTTTTCGGCACTTAATTTCCCAAATCGGACTCCTCCATTGAGTCCGGAATGCCTGAAATAGTGGGAATACACTATTCACTTACTTAATTTGGACTTCATTTGACCCATTTAATGTCTAGGGGTAAAATGGTAATTTTACCTAATTAATAAAATAATTAAATAATTTTTTTATTATTTAATTATCTTTCCAGGGGTGTATCTGCATAAATTCTTAAAAGTCTGGGCCAGAGTATAATTTCAGAAAACATTTGGAGTCAAAACAGAATATCATAAATCAGGGGTTCAGACCAAATGGTTTTAGGGTTCAGGAGTTGAACCGGTCCAAAATCCTAAAAAACCAACCGGTTCACTTCTTTTCAGAAAACCGGAATACGTTATCCATGATATCCCTAATTGCCACCTTATCCAGGTTAAGTTTAACCAAGTTCCTGATTTCAATTTATTTTCCATGCGCCCCAACAGTCGGAATTAAATTTAAAAACCCATTCAGTTTCCCCCAAAACGCCATCGTTCCACTAATGCGGTGGCTTAGCCGTAGGTGGACACGTGTCTGTGTTGACACGTCTAGGCTCAGGCGAGTTGGACGAGTCGACTCGTCAACTCGTCGTCTTCTTCATCAAATAACCCACTGTTGCCCTAAATTCCAGTTTTCACAATTTCTCAATTTCGTGACATTTTGGCCACGATTTCCCACTGCTTCTGGTTCCAATCGATTCCTAGATGTCATGCCAACATTTTGGCATCAGTTTCATGGATCGAATCCACGCATGGAGCTCGGTCCACTCCATTATTGTGCAGACTTGCAACTCGGTCGTGCACCTTCGTTTCTCAACCAAATCTCGTGAGATTTGGTTCCTTGTGATCCCTAAGTCATGGCGGTTTAGTGCATGTGTTTCAAACAAGTTTTAAAGCCTTTTTGATAAGAATGGGTCATGGACCCGTGACCTGCAAGTTCAGGTTTGAGGGCCTTTCCTAGGGTTTTGGGGTCGTGGATCAGTGTTTTGGCATCCTAGAAAGGTCTAGATAAGGTTTAGATCATCAAGAATCAATTTTCTGAGGGTCGAATCAGACCTGCTGTATGGAAGGTCATCAATGGCGGTTTGGTCACGGCTTTGGGTTTTCAAGCTTATCCGACCCTTCCCAGTTGTCCTATAACGGTTCCTAGGCCTCACAGTAGTTCATATAAGCAGTTTATATGGCCTCAAGGTATTAAAAACAGTAGCAAAAGTCTAAACAGAAACTAGACAGTTTTGAGGTTACCTCTGAAATAGTGATCTTCCTTCCCATCTTTGTTGGTTCAGTTCCTTAGTGTCACATCCCGCACCCCACCCTACGCGGATGCCCAAGATGCGATGCCAGTTAGCCGCCTTGCCGATCTCCTGACCGACAATGTGGCCAACCAAAGGCAAACTTCTGAATCATACGATGAATTACATTCCTAAAGTAGGGTCAGAACAGCGGAATTTAAAACCATTTTATCTCGGGAATGCAACTCAACCATATACCTCATAAGTATGTACCACCGAGCACATCTATAACAGATATATAACACAGAGCATATCAAATTCCTCCAGAGTACCATTACCATGAGCCATGTCCCTACACATCTATTACGTATAAATAAAGTCAACTATATCATCACGCTCACCTGAATAGCCGAGATCAATCCATTAGAACCCAAGTCTCCACATATTATTGCCATCAGATTCTCACTTGGGAATGCCTCTCAGCCTACTAGTATCATCTCCTTGTGCCTTCTAATCCAATGGAGATTCAACCTGAAAATGTTAAATAATGGAATGAGCTTAAACAAGCTCAGTGAGTAACATAGGTTCCTGCCATGGGTTTCAAAACCAGTTCATATATACATGTATGCTCCAAATGCAGCTCAAATAGAACAATGCAGCTCATGTAGAACAAATGCAGCTCAAACAGATCAGATCAGAACAGAACAGAACAAATCAGATCAAACTAAATAGAACAGAACGGATGGAACAAATCAGAACAGAACTAAACTGAACAGAATACCAATCAATCAAAGGCATAGCATCAAATGCCTGAACCTTCCCCAGGCGATGTGGGATGGCATTACTTCCCATCCACCCCCTCACATGGAGGGCCTCATATCGCACACCTCTAACTGGGGTCGGTATCAGAGCGGAACAGAACAGAACTGAGCAGGGACAGAAACAGAACAGAATGCCAATCATACAGATAAGTCTTTCCCAGCTGCCCATAAGCGGACGACTCGTGGGGCCTCTACCCTCTGGGTCAGACTCTGGCATAAAACCGCTCAATCCTGTGGTGGGCCCAGAGTAAGACTCAACATATCAAACTGAATCAAATCAGACTCCAAAGCACGGGTGACAGAAAAACAGACTCGAACAGAATCAACAGGATATATCAGAAGGCAAGATAGAACAAAATCATGCCACAAGTAATGCAGATCAAGAGGTATGTATGAAAGCATATGCATTTAAAACAGTTCAGTGTATAAACAGTTCAGTATATAAAGCAGTTCAGTATACAAGTTTAGATAGTACAGAAAATATACACCAAGTCAGGAGTCTGAGTTACTCACAAACTTAATGTTTATCTCCCTTTCACAGATATCTTGATATTCTCCAGATGTGTCATTAGCTACGTCCATACATATCCTGAATAATCATCACCAATTACAAACAGATCAGAATTTATCCATTCATATATTATTCATCATCTTAAGTGTCTATCGTATTGCCTAAGATAGTCTAATGGCCTATTACCCTCTCACTGAGTTTCAACTGAGGCTATTATATTCCTTAACTAAGCTTAGTAGCTATCAGGATTAGAATCCAAGTCATTTGGACCCTATCGTTATTTATCAAGTACTCATTTAATCTTTATGCAAGACATTACAATTTTGCTGAGTACAAAACTAGATTTATTTTATTTTAACATTATCTTCATAATTAAGTTTTTCGTATAAATCCCATTTATTCATTCCAGCACTTGGTTGACCGGATCGTCTATTTCCTGAGCTTATATTATTTTTAGTAGTCCAGATTAATTTTATATTTCTGAATATTTAATCAAATCATGGTTTATGGTATTTTGGTTTATCCCAAATTATCAATGTCGCTAAACCTACTTTTATTTGATTAGAATATAATCTGGATCATGTCGAATTTTTGGGATATTACACTTGGCACCTCAGAGCCTCACAGTCCCAGTCGTGTGCCTCCCTCAGTTCCTTTCTCCCTCCTCTTGAATCTCTTGTGCACCATCATGTATGTACACACTTATCTCTCTAGCTTTCTCTCTCTATATATCAGTACACAGGATATCTACAGTTCTAATTTCCCTCCAATGCATATATGGAGACATGTATATGAAATCAGATTTCTTTCTTGTCCTTTCATCTCCCAAAGTTCATGATGGTTTTGCATGCATTTTGGTTGGAAGGAGATGCCATCATGTGGTGTATAGGCATGATAGTCTAAGGGTGTAGGGTGATGTGTGGTTGATGTGCTTGCATGCTTGGCTATTGGTCACTCGGGAGGTGGTCTAATCAGATTTGTGTTTATATACATTTCTTTGTATGTTTGTACACAAAGGTGCTATTAGCCTAGTTGGTTATTTTTTTGGTAAACCAAATTCTACCCAATTTGGTCAAGGGATCAAATCCTCTTGGCCACATTTTTGGTTATTTTCCATACTTCGGGCTTAGACCCTGTTTGGCTGCGCATTAATGCAGTTTCACTGTTTCCTACCTAACTTTCATTCTGTAGCTTATTTTTCGACGCGGTTTCTTCTGGTCAACTCCTAGTTAGGTTAGCTTCAGTGTCCAAGGGTTCAGTGTCAGTAATCAGTTTCTCAAAATTTTGAAATCAGCTAACATGGGTTTTGCCAGTGTTAAACAGTTGAATTTAAACAGCTAAATGCCAGATCAGATTTCAAAAAGAGTTTTCATTACATAATTTAATAATTAAGTCTGGGGTGTTACAGTTTGAGAAGTTCTGTATAGAAAGTTAGTTGGGCAAACAAATGTAGTTCCTCGGGAGAGAGATGGCTAACCAGTTGAAGGTTGGAGTAAGACACATGATTAGGGGTTTATGACACTTAACTACAAATTCTCCAAAGGTTAGCGGTTGGAGTGAAAGTGTACAGTCTCAATGGGATCACTAGAAACGTTTCACTGAAAAGAGAGATGCCACTAAAAGTTCACGTGGTTGGGGTTCGAAATGGAGAAACAAGAGGAACCACCCTGCTAAGTCAGTTGGAGGGTTAAATGACGATTTCAATGCCAGTGGAATGTTGATTGCTGATGCTGCACTTTTCGACTCGTAATAAGTATGGGCTCCATGACCTGTAGAACACTCAGAAAGATGATCAAAGGACCACCGGATTGGCTCCGGCGGTAGCCGCTCCAATGCTTAAGTAAGTAAATGGAATTGAAAGACTGTATTGAAAGCCAAAGAATGAGCATAAAAAATAAAGCGTACCTTTAGGGTTTAATTTATAGGTCGTGGCCTTCCTAAGTTGATTAGGATTTGACGCCATGAATATAGGGATTTGATCATCGGAGATTGCAGTTATCTTGTGGAGTATTGAGTCATAGATGGAGATAATTGTAGATAGTAGTTTCCATGTCGAAGATTGTTTCCTTATTCCCTGCTTGGCAGTTGTTAAGGAAGCCATAAGGTCGAAACCATGTGAAATGTTGAATGAATATTGCCCAGAGCATAAGGTCTGGAAGATATGTGCATGAGAATGCCTTGGAGGTTCCGCTTGCACTGTATGACCGAGTTTGTCGGCTCTGTAGGATTTATATATATGAGAATGCCCTGAAGGCTGTGAATGCTCTGTATGACCGAGTTTATTGGCTCTGTATGATATATATATATATATATATATATATATATATATATATATGAGAATGCCCTGAAGGCTGTGAATGCTCTGTATGACCGAGTTTATCGGCTCTGTATAATATATATATATATATATATATATATATGAGAATGCCTTGAAGGCTTGTGGCTGTTCTGTATGATCGAAAGTATCAGCTCTGTATGATCGAGATTATTAACTCTGTAAGCACACGTGTCTCAAGGTGATTGGTGCGTCTGTTTGTGGTATATCAGCTACTCCCCCCCTGAGCCCTAGTTAGAAGCTAGGGCTTAACTAGGGTTATGGGCTTTGTGAAGAGTCATACGTTTCGTCTCTCCATTTCTCGAGACGTCGGTTTAATGAGTCATTTATTGCGCAGCCGATACTTGAGAAGCCATCATTATCTTCAACCGTTGTGTCGGCTCATCTTTGGAGGCTCATATTTCGAATGTGTATATAAAGAGAGGGAAAGGTCTTGTATACCTTTCTTCTGCACTTGCTTCTCCAGTACTAGAGGCTGTCACCGCCATTTGACATATTTTGAAGTTTGAAGGATAGCCGGTGTTCATAGTCCTTTCTTGATCTCAAGTTTGATTTTAGTCCCCTTCTACATTCCTTCTCATTTGCTTCATTTCTTTCTTTTGTTCACCATGTCTGGTCGTGAGTCACCCTCTAGTTCGGGCAGTCCTTCTGGGACCGTCCCTCAACTTCAGTTAGTGAATCTTCCTTCTATCGATGATAATGAGAATAGATTGGTAGAGCCCTCCTCTAGCCCGGGGGTTAGGATTGTTGATGCATTTGATGAGCCCCCGAATAGGGCTAGTGAGACCTCTGGTCGATCCGGTTATAGAGAGGAGGGTGAGAGTGCCATCACTGAGAAAATGTTGACAGAGTTATGGGAGAAATTCAATCTTCCCTCCAAAGTTACTTTCAGGGTCCCTGACTCTCGGGATCGCCCAAGCGATGTTAGAGAGGGGGAAATCTGGGCCTATCTGGCCTGGTTTGAAATGGGATTGACACTCCCCCTTCCTGATATTATAAAACAATTCTTTTGTTGTTCGACCTTTGCCCCGCAGACCTGAACCTCAACAGTTGGAGGCATCTGTTGAGCTTCATTGTGTTGGGGCATATGAATAATGTCAATGTGTCTCTTGACTTGATTCGTAGTAATATGGATCTAAAACTTCAGAAGGCGGAAGGCCTTTATTACATGTCTTTTGATAGTGGGTTCAGACCCCTTACTTCCGTGCCCTCTTCCAACAAGACCTGGAAGAAGTGGTATTTCTTCATAAAAGGAGGATGGGAATTCAAGGACTTCGAAGGCCAACCTTCAGCATTCCCTCGAACCACTGGGCGAAAGGGTGAGGCCCAATTTTCCCGTGGCTGTGTTGACTTCTTTTTGTACACCAATTACTGAACTGATCAATTTCTGTGTTTTTTGTGCAGTTAGGAGCGTGTGGAGAAGACCAAAATTCTCCCCTGCGATTCAGAAGCAATACAAGAACCTCTTGAAGCCCAGCAATCGACATCATTCCTCCATTGTCAATCCTGATAAATTGATGGCTGCTAGAAGAAGCGTTGAGGAGCTTGCAAAGAACATGATGGCACTGTGGGAGATCGAGCCATCTTCATCTGTGGCAGTGGGGGAGGCTTCTTCCCCAGTGGACCCTCCCATCCAGGCGAAGAGGAGGAGGATACTCTCGATTTCTCCTGACCCCATTAAGGTGGAGAGGAGATGCCGGCCCCCATCTCTATGATCCCCCTAGCCCTGTCCAAGCAAGCGGGCAAGAGGGCGTCATCTTCGGTGGCCCCTGTTGCTGTGGGGGCTAAAAAGATTCTGGAGGACTTTTGGGCCAAAGGCTCAAGCAAAATTAGGCCTCAGAAGCCAGAGAAGCTTCTTGTTGACCTGGCTTCTCTTCAAGTCAAGGTAAGTTCTTCGGGTCTTTATCTTCTTTCCCTTTTTCCCAAATGTTTTGGTTGGTACTGAACTGTGTGCTTCGTACGCTGTAGGCTTTGCACACCCTTTCTGCCTTAACGGAGGTCTCTCCTCCCTCAGAGGAGGTTGATCAACTCAAGACCGAGCTGGACGAGCTTAGGCTTCAGCTTGGCACTGCCCAGTCAGAGGCCCACGATTCTGCAGAGAAGCTGAAGGAGTTTCAGAATTCTCTGATCGTGATGGAGTCGGAGAAGGACCTTGCTATTCAGTGGGAAAAGAGGCTGAAGAGGGAGTTGGACGGCCTACGATATGAATTCAATCAGAAGCTTGACGATGCGGTGGAGCAGGCCATGTTGGATAATGAGATGGAGATGAGGATGGAACTGGATGGAATAGCCACCACCCTGATTTTGTTTGGCTTCAACAACTTCCGAGATAGGCTCCTTGCCAAGTTTCCCGACTTCGACATATCCTCGATTGTGCCTCCAGGGGTTACCCCTCCTGAGGTTGCAGTTCCGAACGAGGTGGTCGAGGTTCTTTCTGCCGCTCCTACCGAAGTTGTCGTCTCAAGTGAGACGATTGATGCTGCTCCTGCCGATCCCCTCCCAGCCGTTGAGCTTGCCTGACCAGGCTTGAAATATGCTTAGCTTAGGTTTTTGTTGTTTTTTTTTTTTTTTTGAACTTCAGTGTAACAGACTTCTTCAATGAAACAGTTTTTCTTCATCAAATGTCTTCTCTTGTGCTTAGTTGACTCATATAGTATTTCCTTTGAATTTGTTGTGGATGTGAGAAATTGATGCAAGTAAGGCTGTTCTGGACCCCTCCAGATCAGCTTCCAAGAATTTGCAGTTATCTTCCGAATTGTAGTTGCGATAAGATAATGATTGTAGACTAGTTCTGATTGCTTCTTCCTCTTAGGATGAGGTAGGAAAGCAATTTCAATCTAACATATAAGGATCTGACGATGGTCTTGTGCCACATATATACTGAGAGTAAATTTCTGAAGAATTCTGAGGCAGCTTGTTCTGAACCCAAGTTTTGTTGTAAGAACGGTGTCTTGTGTCTATTGCTATGATATTGGAGACTTCTGCCTCCTAAATCATTCAGACCTGGATTGATATATATCCGAACTGAAGGCTTTTTGTCATACACGTGGTCCGTCAAGGATCAACGGATGGCAAAGACTGTGAGGTCTGTATGTTAGACGGGAGGTAAAAGGTGGATCGGACTTTATCTGCTTTGATCAGTTCGGTATGCTTAGGGAAGCCTTGTATCTTGTCGCCTAAGTAACCAAAAGGACGATCCTATACATCATCCATTTATACAGCTGTCTTTTGGGTTTTCGAGACCAACCCTTGATTTAATCGTTGCGACAGTTTGTCTGGGTGACTTTTGGGCTTCGAGGGTCTATATATAGGGAGGAGAAGCATAAGGTTGCCCCCCATCTTTTACTTGTGTTCCCATACTATTCCTCTGGCGGAGAGAATTTTGAATGCCTTTTAGAGGCTCACCGTTTGCCCGGAGATGATTGACGATTTTCAGTTCGAGTTGGGAATGATTAAACTGTGGCCAAGAGTTAACCTTTCCTTTGATTCAGTCTCCAAGGAAGGATTAGAGGAGGCTAAGATCTTCTTGTCCATCTTAGCATCCGGTCGAGATCTCTCCGATGGGAGGTGGACCCTCCTTGATTCAACCGAGGCTTGGAGTATTGGTGATGAAGACAAAGGTGGGATGCCTCCTTCCCTCTGTGTCTTGGCAGAGACCCTTGCTCAAATCAGCTGGGGTGTGACAATTGCTTTGAGGGAAATGAATGGGGGTCTTCTGAGACCCAGATCCCTCATCATCCGTTGGTCTTGAGATCAATGATAGTGATGATGAAATGGCCTGGGTGCTTCTTGATGCAGATTGGGGTTCAAGGATTCCTTCCTTTCAAATGGAGCCGGCGGCGGCGGTAATGGAAGTTTGGATCCTGTGCCCCTTTGTCGTCCGAGGCCGAAAGCCATGATGTCGTATAGTGTTTGCCTTTGTTGTAGCTTTTTGTGTACTTGTTCTGTTTTCAGTCTCCTTGTACTGATGTAAATCTTCTGAATCATCAATAAAATTAAGTTCCTTCTTCTCAGATCTGATGTTCTTTGTATTTGAATTGCTCTTCTGGAGTTAAAACATCTTTTCGTGCACTTCTGATATATGACTGTTCTAAGAATAGATCAAAGAAGCTTTGTAGAAGTCTTGAATCAAAGTACTTCACACCGACTCGGTATTATCGTACTTGTTGCTTGTTGATAGATAAGCCAAATAATCTAAGTATCAGATCTGAGGTGTTCCGATCTAGGAAACTTTAGTTTGTAGATGTTCGGAACTTCTGTCTTTGGATGGACTGGACCATAGAATCTGTGTGTTAAAGATGGACCAGAAAAGACCTGTGCATTATAAATGGACCAAGTCCAAAGACTTGTACATTATGTACCAGGCTCTGGAGGCTTGTGCATTTATAGATGGACCAAGTACTAAGACTTGTACATTATGGACCAGGCTCTGGAGGCCTGTGCATTTATAGATGGACCAAGTACTAAGACTTGTACATTATGGACCAAGCTCTAGAGGCCTGTGCATTTATAGATGGACCAAGTCCGAAGACTTGTACATTATGGACCAGGCTCTAGAAGCCTGTGCATTTATAGATGGACCAAGTCCGAAGATGTAACACCCCAGACTTAATTATTAAATTATGTAATGAAAAACTCTTTTTGAAATCTGATATGGCATTTAACTGTTTAAATTCAACTGTTTAACACTGATCAAACCCATGTTAGCAAATGTTAAAAATTCTGAGAAACTGATTACTGTCACTGAACCCTCAGACACTGAAGCTAACCTGACTAGGAGTTGACTGAAAGAAACCGCGTCGAAAAATAAGCTACAGAATGAAAGTTAGGAAGAAAACAGTGAAACTGCATTAATGCGCAGCCAAACAGGGCCTAAGCCTGAAATATGGAAAAAGACCAAAATTTGTGGCCAAGGGGATTTGATCCCTTGACCAAACTAGGCAAAATTTGGTTTACCAAAAAATTACCACCTAGGCTAGGAACACTTTTGTGTATATATGTACAAAGATATGTATATAAGTATAAATCTAATTTGGCCTCTCCCCAAAGTGGCCAATGGACAAGCATGCAACACCTCAGCATGCATCACCCTAAGCCCTAGCCATCATGCCTATAGTTCATGATTAAACCTCTCTTCCAACCAGATTTCATGCAATACAATCATGCATGTGGGAAGATGGAAGGTTAAGAGAAAATGTGAGATATGTGTGTCTCCCTATATGCATGAGACCAGATCTGTATTGAGGGTTTAGTTTACTGTTTTAGAGAGAATGTGGGTTAAAGAGAAAGGGAGAGAATCTAGAGAGAGAAAGTGAGACCTTGTGTGTGAGTTTGGCCATTGAAGAAGCAATAGAAGGGAGCTAAGGTCTGCGAGTGCACGGAGGGATCAAAGCCAACTTGTTGAAGTTCTGTTTGAGCACAGCCAGTGAGGGAGACCACTGTACGAAGGTCAGTTGTCCAAAATTTTTTGAAATTTTCCTCTTTAATTTGGCTACTGTTTTATAGCTTTTTAGGATTGTTAATGCATGTATCATGTTTAGACCATAAAATTTGGATCGATTGTGAACATTTGGACCATCAGAACTGCCCCAAACCATGAAAATAGTGAAATCCGCCATTAGAGGACCTTGACTGAATGGGTCTAGCTCAACCTGCTCCAAACTTGTTTTAGTTGCTTTGGACCTGAAATAGACCCTCCTAGGATCACAAAAACCCTAGACCGCGACCTCAATACCTAGGATTTGACCCTCAAATATACGGTTGCAGGTACGGGTTCAAAAATGTAACCCATGAAAACCTAGATTAAAATGGGATCTTAGGGTAGGAACTGAAACCCCATAACTTGTAGGTCATAACGCAAGAAACCCCAAGTGATTTGGACCAAAAATGGACCATCACGAGTCAGTTGCAGGTTTCGGGTTATCACCTTGAAACAGAGCCATTGAGCTCGATTTGAAGCTCTAAATTGATGTTAGATTGTTAATATAACTACCAGAAGTCGATTAAGATGGAAAGCAGTGAAAATGGATGCACAAAACTCCACGAAATTGAAGGAGAAATTTCTGAAATTTCTAGGGCAACAGTAGCCCTATACGGGTAGGGTCGATGAACAGTAACGGGTCATGGATCGGGTCTTCGGGTCGGGCCCCGACCCGAGTAAGAAACGGATATAACCCATAAACCGAACTGCGTCGTTTTGTTACTGTTAAATTTAAATTTTAAATTGTAGGGCTGACGTCAGCCTGACGTCAGCACACTTCCCTGAACCGGTTAGAACCGGATTGGACCAGTCCGGTTCAATTGCTTAAGGACCGAACCCTTTGGTTCAGTTTAAATTTTCTGGAAATTACATAAAGACCCCAACAGTTTTGGGAAATTTAACTCTGGCCCAGATTCTAAAATTTTTATTCATTTACACCCCTGATAATTTAATAAATAATAAATTAAATTATTTAATTAATTTATTAATTAAATAAATATGACCAAATTACCCCTAAGTGATAAATAGGTCAAATGAAGTCCAAATAAGTCAAATGAATAGTGTATTTTCACTATTTCTGTCACATCCCCCTTACCCACCCTGTGCGGATTAGGGGCATGCAACCGGCCAGTTAGGCACCCATCGGTTTTTTTTTTTTGAAATCAAAATGCCGACGGTAATCCTAACCACAGGCCATTCATCAGTAACATCCAAGTACAATGCATTCAATTAATATAAGTTGCAGCGGAACTAAGGGAATGCATAACACCTTGGTAGAGCCATTAATACATCCATGGTTAACTATTACATCATTGTCCTACAAAAGATACTAGTCTTAGGTTTCAGTACATCATATTCAAAAATGGAGTTAGGTACAAAAATGGTTAATTCATGGATTCTTCAAAATAGTGCTTCGGGTCTCCAACCCGCTAATCCCGGTCGCTAGGTCCCTCACCTGAAAAATGTTAGGGAAGGGGTGAGCTTTAAAAAGCCCAGTGAGTAACACGGGTCCCCTGTGGGTTTCAAACCATTGTTGTTTATAAAACAGGTGGTCGGATCAGACATTTCAGAGGATATAGTTAAATCCGTATATTTGAACAATATTTAAAACAAGAATACAGTCAAAACATCATAGCAACAGAACAGTTCAATAATGAGCGGAGCAGAACAGTATAACGGGATAACAGTACAGTATGCACAATTTAAATAGTGCAATATGCTCATACAGTGTTCAAGACTGAATTTGGTACCATGAGTCAGTTATTCTTTTAGTAAAAACACGGATAATTTCATTTCAATACGGAACAGTGAAATCGGACAGGGTAAAATATAGTCATGCATTGAGTAAAAGCATGGAAGACAGTATATCAGTAGGGACAGTACAGTACAGTATAAAAAAATACAATAACTAGACGGTGTACTTATACACCAATTCAGGAGTCTAGGTTACTCACCTTGTGCGGTAACGGGACTTAACTGAGAAGCCTTTCTCTTCTTCTTATCCTTCTTTATCCTAGAAAATTTAGGTACATTTCGTAAATCTCACATGAATCTTTAACTTGGTTTATTTAAAATTCAACCTGAGTTAGACTATCTCGCTGTCTATGTGTTTTTATGATAATTGAAATTCACCTTTGCACCCACTCTTTCAAGGTTTCCGTGTCTTCCTGTTTCTTTAGTTTAGCCTCCGCGACCATTGCCTTGGTACGCATCTTGTATATAAACGGTCGAACGGAGACTACCTCGGTTGTTTTGGCTATCCTTATGTTCCGTTCGATAATCTTTTGTTGCCATAAGAGTTGTTGCATGAACTCCTGTTGCTTCTTGTCAGCTAGTCTTTCGGCTTTAGACATAATGGTAAATTTCTTGTTTTTCCCTTCCATGACCGGTTTGAGTTTTTACCCTATAGCATGATCCAAGAAGTCAGGATGTGTCCTACTTCTAGGCAGTCCGGTCATGAAATTATTTAAGCTTTCATTGGGTTAGTTCTTAGTTCATTCGGATGTTATCTAACTTGATACAGGGTTAGGGGTATTTTGGTCATTTCACAGTTGTGAAGTTTCGACTCCGATTCGTCATCCAATCACGTGTATAGTCCCCTACGTGTCAGGGTTTCTATTGTTTTCAGTTTCGTCTCAATCGGACTTTGTTTGGGTTCTAAACAGTGTCAGGGGCAATTTGGTAATTTCGTGTGTTGTATTTTTCGGTACTTTATCTGCTAATACGGACCTCACCGTTGAGTCCGGAATGTCTGACATAGTCAAAATAGACTATCTTTTAGTTGTATTTGGGTTCGAGTATCATTAGGGGTAGTATGGTCATTTACTCCTACGTGTTTGTATTTTTCGGGACTTAATTTCCCAAATCGGACTCCACTATTGAGTCCGGAATGATTGAAATAGTGAAAATACACTATTCGTTTGACTTATTTGGACTTCATTTGACCTATTTATGACCTAGGGGTAATTTGGTCATTTTTATTTAATTAATAAATTAATTAAATAAATTAATTTATTATTTATTAAATTATCAGGGGTATAAATGAATTAAAACATCAGAAACTGGGCCACAGTGTAATATTTAGAACTGTTGGGGGTTGGTTTGCAATTTTCCAAAAGGTTTGAACTGAACCAAAGGGTTCAGTCCTTAAGCAAGTGAACCGGACTGGTCCAATCCGGTTCTGACCGGTTCAGGGTAATGTGCTGACGTCAGGCTGAGGTCAGCCCTAAAATTTAAAATTTAAAATCAGTTATGCTAAAACGACACAGTTTGGTTTTAAACGGGTTATCCGTTTCTCGGTCGGGTCGGGACCCGACCCGACAACCCGATCCATGCCCGACCCGTACTGTTCATCGTCCCCAACAGTCTAGGGCTACTGTTGCCCTAGAATTGCAGAATTTTCTCCTTCAATTTCGTGGAGTTTTATGCATCGATTTTCACTGGTTTTTGTTCTAAAAGGATTCTGGGTGTAAGACCATTCATTTGGCATCGGTTTCAAGCATCAAACTCAACGACGGGGGACTGTTCTAGCCGATTATCGTGGGAGTTACAGTCGGTCTATACGGCCTGGTTTCTTGACCATTTTGCACGGGGTTTGGTCCTCCGTGACCCTCTTAACATGAGCTTCAATTCCCAATCGTTTAATCTCAATTTAGTGGTCAAACGTTGAGAGTTGATTTTTGGGCCAAAAAGGATAATGTCGATTTTGAGGGCTTAAACCTAGGTTTCTAGGTCGCGGATGGTGTTTTTCAAGGTCCTACAGAGTTCTATTTCGTGTATTGATCATCAAAAGTCCAGTTGGTTGAGGTCGGATCAGACCTGCAACCTTGAGGTCCATCAATGGCGGTTGCTACGGGTTTGGGTTTTTGGGGCAGTTCTGATGATCCAAATGTTCACAATCGATCCAGATTTTATGGTCTAAACATGATACATGCATTAACAATCCTAAAAAGCTATAAAACAGTAGCCAAATCAAAGAGGAAAATTTCAGAAAATTTTGGACAACTGACCTTCGTACAGTGGTCTCCCTCACTGGCTGTGTTCGAACAGAACCTTCAACAGTTGGTCTTGATCCCTCCGTGCACTCCCAGACCTTAGCTCCCTTCTATTGCTTCTTTAATGGATCACCAATGTACACACACACTTGTGTATATCTCTCTCTCTCTCTCTCTAAGATTCTCTCCCTCTCTACAGTTCTGATCTTTCCTCCATGCATATATAGAGATTGTATATCAATAATCAGATTTCTTTTCTTGATGTTTCATCTCCCCCAAGTGCATGATGGGTTTGCATGCAATTTGGTTGGGAGGAGATGTAATCATGGTGGGATAGGCATGATGGCTATAGCATAGGGTGATGCATGCTGATGTGTTGCATGCATGGCTATTGGTCACTTTGGGGAGAGGCCAAATCTGATTTATACTTATATACATATCTTTGTACATATATACACAAAAGTGTTCCTAGCCTAGGTGGTAATTTTTTGGTAAACCAAATTTTTCCTAGTTTGGTCAAGGGATCAAATCCTCTTGGCCACATTTTTGGTCTTTTTCCCATATTTTGGGCTTAGGCCCTGTTTGGCTGCGCATTAATGCAGTTTCACTGTTTTCTTCCTAACTTTCAATCTGTAGCTTATTTTTCGACGCGGTTTCTTTCAGTCAACTCCTAGTTAGGTTAGCTTCAGTGTCTGAGGGTTCAGTGACAGTAATCAGTTTCTCAGAATTTTTAACATTTGCTAACATGGGTTTGATCAGTATTAAACAGTTGAATTTAAACAGTTAAATGCCAGATCAGATTTCAAGAAGAGTTTTTCATTACATAATTTAATAATTAAGTCTGGGGTGTTACAATTTCAACCATTCCGGACTCAATGTGGAGTCCGATTTGGGAAATTAAGTCCCGAAAAATACAAACACGTAAGAGTAAATGACCATACTGCCCCTGATGATACCCGACCCCAAATACAACTAAAAGATAGTCTATTTTGACTATGTCAGACATTCCGGACTCAACGGTGAGGTCCGTATTAGCAGATAAAGTGCCGAAAAATACAACACACGAAATTACCAAATTGCCCCTAACACTGTTTAGAACCCAAACAAAGTCCGATTGAGACGAAACTGAAAACAATAGAAACCCTGACACGTAGGGGACTATACACGTGATTGGATGACGAATCGGAGTCGAAACTTCACAACTGTGAAATGACCAAAATACCCCTAACTCTGTATCAAGTTAGATAACATCTGAATGAACTAAGAACTAACCCAATGAAAGCTTAAATAATTTCATGACCGGACTGCCTAGAGGTAGTACACATCCTGACTTCTTGGGATCATGCTATAGGATAAAAACTCAAGCCAGTCATGGAAGGGAAAAACAAGAAATTTACCATTATGTCTAAGGCCGAAAGACTAGCTGACAAGAAGCAACAGGAGTTCATGCGACAACTATTATGGCAACAAAAGATTATCGAACGGAACATAAGGATAGCCAAAACAACCGAGGTAGTCTCCGTTCGACCGTTTATATACAAGACGCCTACCAAGGCAATGGTCGCAGAGGCTAAACTAAAGAAACAGGAAGACACGGAAACCCTGAAAGAGTGGGTGCAAAGGTGAATTTCAATTATCATAAAAACACACAGACAGCGAGATAGTCTAACTCAGGTTGAATTTTGAATTAAAATAAACCAAGTTAAGATTCATGTGAGATTTACGAAATGTTCATAAATTTTCTAGGATAAAAAAGGATAAGAAGAAGAGAAAGGCTTCTCAGTTAAGTCCCGTTACCGCACAAGGTGAGTAACCTAGACTCCTGAATTGGTGTATAAGTACACCGTCTAGTTATTGTATTTTTAAATACTGTACTGTACTGTTCCTACTGATATACTGTCTTTCATGCTTCTACTCAATGCATGACTATATTTTACCCTGTCTGATTTCACTGTTCCGTATTGAAATGAAACTATCCTTATTTTTACTAAAGGAACAACTGACTCATGGTACCAAATTCAGTCTTGAACACTATATGAGCATATTGCACTGTTTAAATTGTGCATACTGTACTGTTATCCTGTTATACTGTCTTGCTCTGCTCGTGATTGAACTGTTCTGACGCTCTGATGATTTAACTGTATCCCTGTTTAAAATGTTGTTTCAAAGAAATGTATTTAACTATATCTTCTGAAATGCCTGATTCAACCACCTGTTTTATAAACAACAATGGTTTGAAACCCATGACCACGAAAACCCGTGTTACTCACTGGGCTTTTTAAAGCTCACCCCTTCCCTAACATTTTTCAGGTGAGGGACCCAACGACCAGGATTAGCGGGTCGGAGACCCGAAGCACTATTTTGAAGAACTCATGAATTAACCATTTTTGTACCTAACTCCATTTTTGAATATGATGTACTGAAACCTAAGACTCGTATCTTTTGTAGGACAATGATCTAATAGTTAACCATGGATGTATTAATGGCTCTGCCAAGGTGTTATGCATTCCCTTAGTTCCGCTGCAACTTATAATTATTTGAATGCATTGTACTTGGATGTTACTGATGAATGGCCTGTGGTTAGGATTACCGTCGGCAAAAAAAAAAAAAAACCGATGGGTGCCTAACTGGCCGGTTGCATGCCCCTAATCCGCACAGGGTGGGTAAGGGGGATGCGACAGAAGACTTGTACATTATGGACTAGGCTTTGGAAGCTTGTGCATTTATAGATGGTCCAAGTACTAAGACTTGTACATTATGGACCAGGCTCTGGAGGCCTGTGCATTTATAGATGGACCAAGTACTAAGACTTGTACATTATGGACCAGGCTCTGGAGGCCTGTGAATTTATAGATGAACATTCCATGGAAGTAAAAGAAAGAAACATCTCTATTGATAATACTTCCGTAAATGTTCCACGTTCCATGGCCTAGGGATAGGCTTCCCAGTCATGTCTTCTATCCAGTAGGTGGTAGGCCTAACAACCTTCGTTACTTTGTAGGGGCCTTTCTAGTTTGGTGACAGTTTTCCCATAGTGGGATCCTTGGTGTTTTGAAAGACTCTTCTTAAGACTAAGTCTCCGACTTGAAAGTTGACCGTCTTGAGTCCTACTTTGGATTTGTCGACCATTCTCTGTTGATAGGCTTCCATCCTGATGCTGGCTTGATCCCTTCTTTCTTCAAGCAAATCCAAGTTTTCCATCAGCTGCTGATCATTGGATTCTTGCTCGAAGGCTTCAGTCCTCAGGGTTGGCATACCGATCTCAATCGGAATTACTGCTTCTGTACCATAAGTCAGTGAGAAGGGAGTTTCAGAGGTAGGAGTTCTTCTGGTGGTTCTGTAGGCCCAAAGAACTCCAAGGAGTTCCTCTGCCCACTTTCCTTTGGCCTGTTCTAACCTTTTCTTTAACCCGTCAAGGATCGTTCGGTTGGTGACCTCTGCTTGCCCATTTGCTTGTGGATGACCTGGAGAGGCAAAGTGTTGCCTAATATTGAGATTTTCATAGAATTTCTTGAAGCCTTTACCAGTGAACTGTGTCCCGTTATCGGAGATAATCACACGTGGTATGCCGAACCTGCACACAATGTTCTTCTAGGTGAAGCTCTCAACTTCCTTTTCTGTGATATGTGTTAGAGGTTCAGCTTTGGCCCATTTAGAGAAGTAGTCAATGGCTACCAAGAGATACTTCCTATTTGGTGGAGCCCTTAGTAATGGACCCACGATGTCCATTCCCCACTGAACAAAGGGCCAAGGACTAGGAATCGGGATGAGCTCGTGATGAGGCTGATGTTGATATGGGGCAAATCATTGGCATTTGTCGCACTTCTGAACATACTCCTTAGCCTGCTTTACTATGCTGGGCCAGTAATAGCCCTGAGACAGAGCTCGGTGAGCTATAGTTCTGCCCCCATTGTGATTCCCGCAAATTCCCTCGTGTATTTCAGCCAAGACATATTGTGATTCTTCTGGAGTTAAGCATTTTAACAGAGGTTGAGAATACGACCTTCTGTACAGCTTGTTGTTCAGGATCAGGTACCGAGCCGCTCTGATTTGGATTCTCCTGGCTTTGTTTTTGTTTTCTGGGAGGAGCCCGGATTGTAGGTACTGGAGGATTGGAGTCATCCAATTCTAAGGTTGTTCAGCAATTTGAGGAACTTGGGCTTCCTCTATGCTAGGCCCTGGCTGATAAGAGATTTTTACTGTGGAGTTTGCTTCAGACTTTAGGCGGGACGCCATGTTAGCCAAAGCATCTGCTCTGCAGTTCTGGCTTCTTTCAATTTTCTGGATAGTGAATGCCTGGAAGGAATGCTTCAAGTGGTTCACCAGTTCGGAGTACCGGAGCATCCTATCATCTTTAATGGAAAATTCTCCCAGGACTTGGCTTACCACCAACTGGGAGTCTGAGAAGACTTTGAGGTCCTGAGCCTTACATTCCAAGGCAAGCTTCATGCCTAAGATTAGAGCTTCATATTCTGCTTCATTGTTGGAAGCTTTGAATCCCAAGCTGACTGCTTTTTCTGACATGAGCCCATCAGGGGACTGTAGTACCAGGCCTACTCCCGAGCCTTGATCGGTTGACGATCCATCGATGTAGAGTAGCCAAGTTCCCGAGGTTTCGATAAGTTGTGCTTTGTCTTGAAGTGCTGGGGTGAACTCGACAACAAAATCAGCCAAGGCCTGCCCTTTGATGGAGTTTCGGGTTACATATGATATGTCGAATTCCCCTAGCTCTACAGACCACTTCACTAATCTCCTCGATACCTCAGGTTTCCTCAGTATTGACTTCAGAGGATAGGTAGTTAGAATTTCAATTGGATGGGCTTGGAAATAAGGTCGGAGCTTTCGAGCTGATATGACCAAGGCATAGGCTAGCTTTTCTACTTCTGGATATCTTTTTTTAGTGTCAAGTAGTGCCCTACTGACGTAGAATATGGGCCTCTGTACTCCTCTATCTTGTCTGACTAATGCGGAGCTGACCTCATTTTCAGAAACTGCAAGGTACAAGATGATATACCATAAAAAGACAGGCCAATCAACACTTGACACGTATGACCACAGTCCGATTTATGTTCAGCTAGCATGATTCTCGCTCAGCCAATGACATCCAGATCATCACATAAGGTCGGAAGTGACCAAACAAATATATCCAGAACTGATCACAGGGTCCAGACCAGATCTTCAGATCTCGTCACCGCCTTAGCGGATTCCGAGCAAAGAATAGGGAAATAGTCTCCAATACGGAAACTACCATTTATGATTATCTCCGCCTTAGCGGATTCCGGGCAGAGGATAAGGAAGCAGTCTCCAATACGGAAACTACCATTTATGATTATCTCCATCTACGACTCAATGCCCACAAGGTAACTGCAATCTCCGATGATCATATCCCTATATTCATGGCGTCGAATCCTAATCAACTTAGGAAAGCTTCGGCCTATATATTAAACCCTAGAGGTACGCTATTAAATTCATGCTCATTCTTTGACTTTCAATACAGTCTTTCAATTCCCTTACTCACTTAAGCATCGGAGCGGCTACCGCCGGAGCCAATCCGGTGGTCCTCTGATCATCTTTCTGAGTGTTCTACAGGTCACGGAGCCCTCACGTGTTGCGAGTCAAAAAGTGCAGCATCAGTTTGGCGCCGTCTGTGGGAACGACGGTCAACATGCCTCGTTCTCTACTACTAATATTGCTCCCTAATGATTATTTAAATTCTGTCAAATTCTATATAATTTGATAGATGTTAAACAAGATTGAATCGGATTAAATTTTTATATATCAACGTATATATCAAATTCTGCATATTACTTGCAAGATTATGTATATATCGATACATGTCTATATATATAATTTTAAGATCTTTTTACATATACAAATATCTGTATGTATATTTGTATGCGTCATAATCAAATCAGTATAATATGTATACTGATCAAGCTATTGATCTATGATTTTTCAGCATATCAAATCACTACATGTGATTTAATTTTTTATTATTTTTTGGAGCATGAAAAGAAGTACCCTTAATCTAACTTCTTAATATTATTTTAGGCAACAAACAAAAACTATTTTATGTTCTTTTTGCCATTGCAAGTTCTGGAACAGAACTATAACACAGGGGATCAAAAGTTTGTAACTTTCAGATTTTTTGCTCTTCTTCGTCGCGATCTAATTATCAAAATCCTTGGTATCAGAGCACTTGCAAGACTATATATATGCAAATATATACATATATATATATATATAGTCTCAAGATTTTTATATACATATACGTGCATTTATATATACATATCAATTTGAGCATCAATCTCGAGATCTGAATCAATCTCAAAATCTTTTGAGTAAAATATGAGATTTGTTTGAATTCAGGGGGATCATTATTTCAATGTTGAATTTGAATGCTTTTGTGAAAAGCATGTCAGACTCTTTATTGCATCCCTATCTCTTTATACCTGCATCCTCTGCTTATTGTTTTAATTCTCTGAACTATTCTGACTCTTGGAGAACTTACAAACACCATGTTTGGCAAAAAAAAAGAAAAGAAAAGAAAAGAAATTATATATATATATATATATACACACACGCCATAATCAAATCAGTACACTGATCAAGTCAGAAACCATTGACATATAGTTTCTCAGCATATAAAATCATTACACATGATTTAATTTTTTATTTTTTAATTTTGGTGCATGAAAAGAAGCACCCATGATCTAACCTATTTTAATATTATTTCAGAGAAACCTGTCATGTGTTTCTTCCGCAGAGTTCTGCACCAGAATATAGACAAAGCTCTCTCTCTCTGGGTTGCTGAAATCACGCCTCTATTCAGCCTATTATTAAAAAGGCGATAGGGCATTATTTATTTTCCTTTTGCTTTGACATACCAAAATTTCATCTTCAACTAGGGGGACCTGGTTCACTGTTCAGAAGGATATCACCACCAACAATGGTTGCCGCCCGCCCTTAGGTCTCAGTCGTCAGCCATGACTCAGACACGGCGACCGGTGGTGCCGCCAACACCCTTCCATTTCCTGACGTTATGAGGGCATCTATCCGACCCAATATTCCAACTGAGCCGCATCAGAAATTCAGTCACACTATGCCGACCCGAAGTCCATAGTCTAGATCAGATCTATTGACACTTGGTTTGGCTGTCATCAATATTCTGGTCAGTCAGTTTCTGAGTTACTGCGAAGACCACCGAATCCCGAAGCTTTCTGGGCTGAGAGCTTAGGCATATGCTTGGTAATTTATATAATCAGAATTTTTGGGTAGTATCCTTCTCAGATTTAATGTTCCATGGCCCTGAGCTATTATTCCAACCGGGGGATACTTATCTCAACTCAAAGATAAATATCCTGTCACAAACAAACCAGAGCTGTACACCGAACTAATTGGCTTCTATAACAATTCTGCTATTTTCAGAAATTTGTATCGATTTTCTCCTCGATTTGAGACCCAATAAGGAAGTGTTCATGATCTCAGAAGGCATCGACCACCCGGTCTTGCCATAATCATCCTCTTCAATGGCATATCCCGACTCTTGGATCTCCATTTCCTGTCGATCTTTTCTTTCCTAGATTTTTTCTCAAAATTTCTGGCTTGCTTTGGACATGACGTTTGACGATCTGATAAAAAAAGATTAGAAATTTGGAGGCAAAGACAGTGACTTCAGGGGGCAAGGTCGAGCCTCCAGACCTGGACTCATTCGCTGCTTCTTAAACCATGGTGCGTTCCAGATTAGCTCTGTATCGATATCATGGGGATGCATTCATTACGAGATTGGATGATCTTTCCATGAACTACTGCTCTCAGTATAAATTGTTCGTTCAGATCCTCGCCTAAGAATTTGCTCGAGTAAGATACTTATATGTTAACAAGAGTTTCAGAAGAACTAATGTACGGAATCAACCAGAGGCATGGCTCTTCATCTTCATTCAGTTCTGACACATCATTCAGTCTTCTTAGAGGTTATTATAATCAGTGAGGCAAGGAATCTGGTCAATCACATATTATGACACCACAATCACTATTAACAGAGATACCACTCAGTAACAATTTGCATGAGGGCCAGATTCCAATGGCAGTCGCAAAGGTCTCTACCCTGCCGAGGTTACAACTAGACAATAATATCTTTGTTGGAAATATCCCAAGCTTCATCGGTGACCTCAAAAATTTGAGTAATCTGTCTCACATGATAATAACTTGACTGAAGAGATCCCTGTTGAGCTTTCCACGTGTACAAAGCTGGTGTCTCTAGACCTTGGTACAAATGAGCTCAACTCGTCCTTTAAAGGTTCTGGGTTGTTTCTTCCTACGAACTTGGACAACCAAGACTTCTTTTCTCATGGTTGGATTAAAATATGTATAGACCAGAGAAGAACTTCATGCATCAGAGAGGGTTACCCCTCGTCACAGACAGATTCTCTTAGCAATCTCGACAGAATGCAATGCACTGATCATATGTGTCCACTTCAAGTTCACTGATGTGCTAAAAGCGACTATATGGATCACTAGAGGGCGAAATTGGCAACCTCTAACCATGACTTCGGCAAAAACTATTCAGATTGGAATATGTTGGCTCAGCATCCTGGTTTCAGCCAGTCTGCTACAACTTATAGCTTTAACAAGCACCATTACTATTAGACTGCTTACTACTGATCTGTTAATTGTCTACTATGCTAATCATGCAGATTCTTCTACAACTCTTCCATCGTATTGACCCTTAAAACCTTGTATCCATTACAGGTTCTTCAGGTCTAGTCCATCTTAATGCACAGACCCCCAGGTTTGGTCCATCTTAATGCACAGACTCAGGTCTGGTCCATCAAATGTACATGCCTCATGGTCTGGTCCATCAAATGCACAAACCTCATGGTCTGGTCCATCTTAATGCACAGACCCCCAGGTCTGATCCATCTCAATGCACAGACTTAGGTCTGGTTCATCTTAATGCACAAACTCAGGTCTGGTCCATCAAATGTACAGGCCTTCTGGTCTGGTCCATCTTAATGCACAGACCCAAGTCTGGTCCATCAAATGCACAGACCTCATGATCTGGTCCATCAAATTTACAGACCTCATGGTCTGGTCCATCAAATGCACAGACCTCATGGTCTGGTCCATCTTAATGCACAGACCCAAGTCTGGTCCATCAAATGCACAGACCTCATGATCTGGTCCATCAAATGTACAGACCTCATGGACTGGTCCATCAAATGCACAGACCTCATGGTCTGGTCCATCTTAATGCACAGACCCCCAGGTCTGGTCCATCTCAATGCACAGACTTAGGTCTGGTTCATCTTAATGCACGACTCAGGTCTGGTCCATCAAATGTACAGGCCTTCTGGTCTGGTCCATCTTAATGCACAGACCCAAGTCTGGTCCATCTTAATGCACAGACCCTCTGGTCTGGTCTATCTTATTAACCCCTAAAGCCTTGTATTCATTACAAGTGTTGTACGCTTGGTTCATCTAAATGTATAGACCACTAGGTCTGGTCCATTTTCCTCACCCTACTGACTTTTATAAAAACCCTATTTTATTTCTAAGTGTTGCAGGCCAGTATATCATAAATCATCAAGTACGCGTGACTCTTCAAAAATCCTAAACCTCAGCTCTGCATGGATCTCACAGAACTGAGGCTTGGGGGAGGAGTAACTGATGAGCCATAAAATGCGCCTCCAGAGCTAACAGACTTAGCAAAGCAACTACCTTCAGATCTGCCTTCAGAGCAGCTACTAGCAGAGCTGCCTCCAGAGCAGCTACCAGCAGAACTGCCTCCAGAGCAGAGCTACTACTAACAGAGTTGAGCTACCTCCAGAGCAGCTACCCAGCAGGCATCCAGAGCAGAACTGCCTCCAGAGCTGAGCTGCCCCTAGAGCAGCTACCAGCAGGCCTCCAGAGCAGGAGGAATTTCGAGCTGGTCACCGTCTTCCATAGACTTCCGACCTCAGAATAAGGAATATATCTTGGAGTGCAAGTCTTTCAGATAGGAAAGGAATCCTACCTCAATCAGGGAAGATTATCACATATCTTTTAAACCTTATCAAACAAGGAAAGGAATTCTATTCAATGTAGGAAACTGCTAAAATCAATGACTCTCAACCCTATAAATAAAGGGGGCAGGTACGCCTAAACATGGGATCTCACATTGGATCTCACATTCAATCGCATACACAATCACTCTCTTTTACACATATTTCTTATATTCCCTCTTTACTGACTTGATCGTCGGAGGGTCCTCCTTCTCTTTTTTGCAGGTCCTTCTTGCCGAATCACATCGAATCGACCGGTGCTGTTTTTTGCAGCATCACAAGAATAGCTTTTCTCCCTGCACTGGTTTTGACAAAAGCTCTGGAGAGGCTAGATACTCCTTTAGTTCTTGAAAAGCTTTCTCGCATTCTTCCGTCCACTGCAAAGCTTTGTTGCCCTTCAGAGCTTTGAAGAAAGGTAGGCAGCGATCAGTGGATTTGGAGATGAATCTGCTTAGTGCCGCGATTCTGCCATTCAGTGCCTGAATCTCCTTTCTGGTTCTTGGTGACTTCAGTCCAATCAGAGCTTGGATCTGAGTGGGGTTTGTTTCGATACCCCTATGAGAGACAATGTATCCCAAGAATTTTCCCTTCGTAACCCCGAAGGTACATTTTGAGGGGTTGAGCTTCATCTTGTGCTGTCTGAGGATATCGAAGGTCTGGGCTAAGTGCTGGAGGTGACTACCTTTCTGCTGACTCTTAACTAGCATGTTGTCGATGTATACCTCCATGGTACTGCCGAGCAGTGGGCTGAACATCTTGTTCACCAACCGCTGATAAGTGGCTCCAGCGTTCTTTAAACCGAAAGGCGTTACTCTGTAGTAGTAGAGCCCTCGTTCGGTTATGAAGGCTGTCTTCTCTTGGTCTGGAGGGTACATCTGGATTTGGTTGTACCCGGAGTAGGCGTCCATGAAGCTTATGAGCTCATGCCCCGCAGTGGCGTCAACCAGTTGGTCTATCCTTGGTAGTGGAAAGCTGTCTTTGGGGCACGCCTTATTAAGGTCCGTATAATCAACGCAGACTCTCCACTTGCCATTTTTCTTTTTGACCAGCACGGTGTTGGCTAGCCACTCGGGATAGAACACTTCTCGTATCATCCTGGCTTCAAGCAGCCTCTGGACTTCTTCATTTACAATCCGATGCCGTTCAGGAGCAATCAGTCTTCTCTTCTGTCTGATTGGTGGATGATCTGGATCTACCATCAGCTTGTGAGTTATAAGGCTAGGGTCTATACCCTCCATGTCTCTGGTCTCCCAAGCGAATATAGAGAGGTTGTCTTTCAGAAACCTGACTATGTTTTCCTGCTCGGTGTGCGTCAGATATGGACCGATATACAAATAACGCCCCTTTACTTATGAACTGACCAATACTTTGATGGGCTTGCCAACAGGTTTGGTTCGACTGTCACGTCCCCTTGGGCTCAGGCGTTCTTCAATGCTGGATGGGCAACCTTCCACCTCGGGAGTTTTGGTGAGAACTGGATCTGCACAGTCCTGAGTGTACTGTAATTGCTATTTAGGGGCCTTCTCATTGAGGGGAATAGCATGGCACTCCCGGGAGGTTGGCTGACACCCTTTGACAGAGTGAACGTTCTGGTTGTGGACATACTTCAAACACTGATGGAGGGTCGAGGTGACTGGCCCTATCTAGTGCAACCAAGGTCTCCCGATTATGACGTTGTAGGGAGATTTCTTATTCAACACCATGTACTCCGAGATGGTTGTCTTCTGCTCTTCACCCTCTCCTACAGTAGTAGGAAGGTCGATTCTTCCCAATGGGGTGCTGAGATTGCCATCAAAAGCTGCCATCACGGCAGTAGTAGGCTTGATGTTGTCATGGTCCATTCCCATCTGTTTGAGTGGCTCGTGGAACAGTATGTTGACGGAGCTGCCAGTATCGACCAGGACTCTCCTGATCTCGAAGTTGGCGATTTTGAGAGTGATGACAAGGGCATCACTGTTAGGGCAATGTACCCCTGCTAGATCCTGTTCAGTGAATTGGATCTCCGGTGCTGGCTTGAGCCTTTTTTCCACGTTGGAGATCTGTAGTACGTTCGGGGCAGCTCTGGCCTCCGAGCATATCTCTTTCTTGCCCTGTTGGACATTCTTGTGATAGAGGAGTCAGCATAGAAGACGTAGATGACAGGGTTGTTCTGCCTCTGAGGCTTGTTTCGTCCTTCCGTCTTGCTTGACGAACTCCCGAAGACGCCCCTTCTTTATGAGCTGCTCTATCTCATACCGGAGGGTCCTGCATGAGTTAGTCGTATGCCCATGATCTTTATGGAAATTACAATACTTACTTTGGTCTCGTAGACTGGGATCTCCTTTGATTGGGTCCGGCCACCTCAGGTTCACCCGATCTCGAATCTGCCGGAGTACCTGGTTCGGTGTAGTGTTCAAAGGAGTGAAGTTAGTGAACTCCCTTGGTCCAGAATTGTACACAGCTCTAGGTGCTGTTCTTTTCTCTGGGCTCCTAGCCCTCTTCTTGCTAGAGTCTCTTCTGTGGTCCTCCTTCTTGTGATCCTCCCTCTTTGGATTATCCCTCTAGGTCTGGTCTTTGCCCTTCTGGGATATGCTGTTGGCTTCTTCTAGGTTGATGTATTTCCTGGCCCGATCCATTAGTGCCGCCATGTCGGCTAGAGGGCTCTTTGTCAAGGAGTCTCTGAAGCCACCGTGGGCAAGCCCGGTAGTTAAGGCAGCTACAAGGAATTTTGGGCTGCAGTCAGTGATCTCCGTGAGTTCGGCATTGAAGCGCACAATGTAGGCTCTGAGGGATTCCTTCTTAGTCTGCTTGACATTTAACAGGAACTCTGGCCCCCTTCTGAGCCTTCTGCTGGTCATAAACCTGTCCAAGAATTGTCCACCGAGCTCATAGAAGCCGGTAATTGAGTTCAGAGGGAGGTTGTGGAACCATTTCAGAGCAGTTCCCTTCAAGCTGGTGATGAAAGTTCGGCACATAAAAGCATCGGAGGCCCCGTGGAGGGCCATTGTATGCTGGTAATGCGAGAGATGATCTCCTGGGTCTCTAGACCCATCGTACAGGGTGAACTTTGGCACCATGAACTTTCTGGGCCTTTCTTCTGACATGATGGCGTGAGTGAATGGGGTGGCCAATCTTCTGAGCAGCCTGGCCAACTCGTCTTGCTCTGGAGGGTTCTGAGGTCCTCTCAAGGCAATTGTTCGGTCCATAGACTCGGCAATTTCCTCTACCCTCCGCGGGTCTCTGAGTCTGACATCTTGCGAACCCTGCTTGACAGCCTCGGCTTCAGGGTAGTAGGGTTGAGTACATCCCTCGGACGGAGGAGGGTTACAAACCGAAGGGATTGGTGCTGCATGGGGATGAGGCTCCTGTGGTGCCGGATGTGCTCCCGAAGCCCTTAAAGTTAGGGCTCGAGTAGTGCTCCAGTAATGGACGTCAGGGACGAAGGCTGAAGTTCCCCAGCCTGGAGCTGCTGACGACTGTGGATCTCTGCCAACGCGGGCAACACCTTGGGGGTGCCCGGGTTGGTTATTTGGAGCCCGCTCATGGGGCTCTTCATTCTCCGTGGTAATAGGGGGTTGAGTTCCCGCAGCAATGTTGACCGGTAGGTTAGGAGAGTTCGTCCCTTGATTCTGTGTGAGCGTTGCCAGCGTTCTAGTGATGGCAAGCAACTGTTCCTGCACCAGTTCATTGTGTCGTTTGATCGATTCGATCCCTTGTCGCATGGGATTAACTATTGGCCCCCTTGCTCGTGGAGCAGGCGGCCGACGTTGAGAGCTTTACGGAATCTGAGTATTCTGTCGTGGTCAGAGATTTGGGGCCATAGTTTTCCGGTGAGGAAAGAGATGGGTTTGTGAATAGAGCACTTAGAGATCAGTCATTCCCACAGACGGCGCCAAACTGATGCTGCACTTTTTGACTCGCAATAAGTATGGGCTCCGTGTCCTGTAGAACACTTAGAAAGATGATCAGAGGACCACCGGATTGGCTTTGGTAGTAGCCGCTCCGATGCTTAAGTACATGAAATTGAAAGACTGTATTGAAAGCCAAAGAATGAGCATAAAAAATAAAGCATACCTTTAGGGTTTAATTTCTAGGTCGTGGCCTTCCTAAGTTGATTAGGATTTGACGCCATGAATATAGGGATTTGATCATCGCAGATTGCAGTTACCTTGTGGAGTATTGAGTCGTAGATGGAGATAATTGTAGATTGTAGTTTCCGTGTCGAAGACTGTTTCCTTATTCCCTGCTTGGCAGTTGTTAAGGAAGCCATAAGGTCGGAACCATGTGAAATGCTAAATGAATATTGCCCAGAGCATAAGGTCTGGAAGATATGTGCATGAGAATGCCTTGGAGGTTCCGCCTGCACTGTATGATCGAGTTTGTCGGCTCTGTAGGATATATATATATATATATATATATATGAGAGTGCCCTAAAGGCTGTGAATGCTCTGTATGACCGAGTTTATCGACTCTGTATGATATATATATATATATATATATATATATATATATATATATATATATGAGAATGCCCTGAAGGCTTGTGGCTGTTCTGTATGATCGAAAGTATCAGCTCTGTATGATCGAGATTATTAACTCTGTAAGCACACGTGTCTCAAGGTGATTGGTGCGTCTGTTTGTGGTATATCAACTGCAACCAAACAAATGTTGCATATGTTCACATCTGATGAATCAGATGATCTTTTGGATGTTGACTCATTTATGATGGCCATCATAAGGATAATGCCTAGGACATGCAAGGAGGTGCTTGACGTATCTGGAGATTTTCAGACTATCCATGAAAGGAGATGAGCATATATTCAGTTGAGTAACTTAAACTCCTGACTTGGTGTATATTTTTCGTATATTGTACTGCTTTATATGCTGAACTGTTTTAAATGCATATGCTTTCATCCATACTCTTTACACTACATTACATGTGGCATGATTCCATTCTATCCTGCTTTTGTTATCTCCTATTTTGATTCTATTTTGGGTTTGTTGTCCTAACTTGTTCTACGCTATTGGAGTCTGGTTCGATTCTATATTGTTATGTTGAGTCTTACTCTGGGCCCACTACAGGATTGAGCGATTTTATTTATGAGCATGACCTAGTGGGGTAGAGGCCCCCATGAGTGGCCCACTTTGGGGCAGCTGGGAAAAGGGCTCAGCTGCCTGAGTGGCAGTCTGTTGTCCCGCTCAATTCTATTTGTTCCGCTCTGATCTAATCCTAGAGGGGTAGAGGCCCTCGCGAGTGGCTCACTTTGGGGCAGCTGGGAGAAGTTCAGGCACATTCGTGGATACGTCTTTAATTGATTGGTACTCTGTTCTGATCCATTCTGTCCTAGTCTGTTTGAGTTGCATTTGAGCATGCATGTATATATAAACTAGTTTTGAAACCCATGGCAGGAACCTATGTTACTACTGAGCTTGTTTAAGCTCATTCCATTTATCTAACATCTTTCAGGATTATCTCCATTAGATTAGAAGATACAAGGACATGACACTAGTAGACTGAGATACATTCATAAGTAAGGATTTGATGGCACTGAGTTGTAGAGACTTGAATTCTGATGGATTGACTCAGGCTACTCAGGTGAGTGATATGACATGATTGATATGATTGTTATGCACTAGATATATTGGGACATGGCTCATGGTAATGGTACTCTAGAGAGATTAGATATGCTATGTGTTATATGTCTGGTTATAGACGTGCTCTATGGCTAGAGTTATTAGATGTCTGAATTTTAGACTTACTCCGTGGTACATACCTCTGTGGTATTTATAGATGAGTAGTATCTAAATGAGTTGCATTCCCGAGATAAAAAGGTTTTAAATTCTGCTGCTCTAACCCTACATTTGGAATGCAATTCATTGCTAAGTTCAGAAAATTGCCTTTGGTTGGTCACATTGTTGGTCAGAAGATTGGCAAGGTGACTAACTGGCATCACATCTTCGGCATCCGCGTAGGGTGGGGTGCGGGATGTGACAACTATCATATAACTTGTTTTCCATAAATTTCATTTCAAGTTTCATAAATAAGAGAAGTTCAGTGGCTGTTTCGATTTTCAGGGCAGCTCCGACCAGCTGAATATCTTTCATTTTTTACATCTTTTTCTACTATTTTCTCTTAGTTTTCTCTCCTAATCAATTTCTGCATTCAAGAGGATTAGTTCCTCATCATAAAAACTGAGGTTTAAGCACAAAAATTCCTTAACCCGATTCTCACTCAAGACCTGTAGCTAGAGTTTCCTCACTCGTTTTTTAGCCTTTTTAACTGATTCCTTTTGCAACTTTTTCTATATTTCAAGCTCTGCAAGACCCAACAATCCAATCTATAACTCATGCTTTAAAAATTAAATAAAAAGAATAGAACTAGCTTCATTTACCTTTTTCTGATTTTTCGTGGTGCAGTATCCTCCCTTTTCTTCCTCCTCCTCCTTGGTTCACACTTTTGTATTCTCACAATGTTCACAGCCTTTCCAATCAATCATTTCTTTTCTAATTTCTATCTAATGCACACACACACACACATATATATATACATACAACAAATCTCCACTGCCTTGGTCATTCTCTCTTTATCTCCTCTCGGTTCTCCCCCCTTTAAACCCCTTATTTTGACTTTTTTTCTTGATCTTTTCTTTTCTTTTCTGTTTTCTTTTTTCTTTTCTTTCATTAGTTTTGGATATTTGTATATATAAATAATATAATATATAACACACACACCAATGCTTTCTCTCTCACACACCAACACACCAACACACACTAGTCATCCACTTGCTGCCGACACTAGGGTTTGTCTCATCCCACTTGCATGCTTGTGCATGCATCTATATATATATATATACTTTATCATATATATATATATACATATTTCCATATATTATTATACATATATATATAGATATATATACATTCTTGTATATATGACTGTATACTGTACACGTAATTTTAGGCATATACTGGTATATGGGTACGATTCTCTGTACTGTCGATTTTCTTGTACAGTTAACTATATAGCGCTTGGAGTCGTTTACAAATCATTATTATATATTAACACACCATACATTACTAAATTCACGAATCCCATTATTCACCTCGAACTGCGTGCCTATTCTGTACATAATTTATCACGCTAGCTCAGTTTCTTTTAGTATTACATTTATCGGCTCGGTCTGTTCGTACTTGGCTTGTCCTAATCTCATGGTTCCTTGAGATTATGGATTTTACTATTTACCTCGGTATTCGTACCCATTTACTGTACACTAAGTACCATGACGGTTCGGTACATTTTGGGGTCTATTATTCTCAATCAGAGTCGGTCTCAGTTTACTTTTGGTACTATGGTATTTGGTCAAATCTCAGTTTTATTATTTGACTTTTTTAGGATACGAATGAATTTATTCTATTTTATTCGGGTCTCATGTTTGGTTACAACTGATATTACACTACTCGACCTGGTCTTCCTCAGTTTACGTGCTATATTCTGGGTTAGGGTGTTACATGATAGTCTCACTCCTTCTAAAGGGATTGCAAACACAAGCTCCAATAGACATCTTCAATGTATTTGGTCGCTTCCAAGTAACATTTTTAATGTGTAATATTTTTTGTAATGTTTTGTAGCTTTGGGATGGGAGCTCTTCTGCCTGTAGAAGACCTTCCTTCCCTCTAGCTT
The DNA here is from genome assembly GCA_008638375.1 of Nyssa sinensis. Taxonomy (NCBI): domain Eukaryota; kingdom Viridiplantae; phylum Streptophyta; class Magnoliopsida; order Cornales; family Nyssaceae; genus Nyssa; species Nyssa sinensis. The sequence continues at coordinate 4,938,165 of CM018033.1, forward strand.
GTTCGAGGGTATGCCCTCTTGATCTTGTATATTATTTTTCTTCTATTTAACTTATTTACCCACCAAAAAAAAATTGTGTGCACCAAATTGTTCAATGCATGAATTATTAGTGCGTGAGGCACATGGTGGAGGATTAATGGGGCACTTTGGTATCAGGAAAACCTTAGAAATTTTACATAAACATTTCTTTTGGCCTAGAATGAGAAGAGATGTCACTCGAATATGTGGTAGGTGCATTACATGTAGAAATGCCAAATCTAAGGTTTTACCACATGGGTTGTATACACCCTTACCCGTTCCTAGTGAGCCATGGGTAGACATATCTATGGACTTTGTTTTGAGGCTGCCTAGGATAAAAAAAGGGTAGAGATTCTATTTTTGTGGTAGTGGACAGATTTAGTAAAATGCACATTTCATTCCATGCCATAAAACAAATGATGCCACAAACATAACTGAATTATTTTTCAAGGAAATAGTGCGACTCCATGGTGTACCTAGGAGTATGGATTTCTGATAGGGATGTTAAGTTCCTTAGCTACTTTTGGAATGTTTTGTGGGGAAAATTAGGTACCAAGCTTTTATTTTCCGCTACTTCTTAGCCACAGACTGACGGACAAATTGAAGTAGTCAACAAGACTCTAACTCAACTCTTATGTACAGTCATTCAAAAGAATTTAAAAACTTGGGAGGACTATTTTCTATTTATAGAGTTTGCATATAATAGAAGTATGCATACTACTACTTCTTATTCTCCCTTTGAAATTGTTTATGGGTTTAATCCACTTACTCCTTTAGATTTGATGCCTTTACCTATTGATGACAAGAGTAGTTTGGATGGCCACATGAAGGCCAAATTGGTGAAGTCAATTCATGAAAGGGTACGGCTTCAAATTGTGTAGAAGAATGAAAAGTTTGCTTCCCAAACCAATAAAGGGAGAAGGCGTGTCATCTTCGAACCTGGAGATTGGGTTTGGGTTCACATGCGCAAAGAAAAATTCCCAGCCCAAAGAAGAACTAAATTGCATCCTCGAGGAGATGAACCTTTCCAAATCCTTGAGAAAATTAATAATAATCCTTATAAAGTGGATCTTCTAGGTGAGTATAATGTCTCTGCTACTTTTAATGTTTCTGATCTTTCTCCCTTTGATGCAGATGACGATTCAAGGTCGAATCCTTTTGAGTAAAGGGGGAATGATGGGCACCATGGTGGACCGAGTCTTAAATATTCTTTACAAGTTCCAGATGGGCCGATCACAAGGTCAAGAGCTAAGAAGATCAAGGAAGCAATGCAAGGATTGGTGCAATCCACTTGGGCCGAGTTATCAAGCAAGACCCCAACAGTAAAGATGGGCTTGAAAGAAGAAGAACTAGCTTTAATCCATGTCATACAAGCTACAGAGGGGGGGCAACATAGCCTAGTGGTTTTGTGAAGGTTTTTTATTTCGTTAAGTACTAGTTTTCACTTCTTGTTCTTGAGTGAACTACGAACTTATCAAAGGCATACCCTTTGTGGCATTCTCATCAAATCTAGGTTCTTGAAACAAGTTTTCAGTGGGTCTAGATCATCTTGACTTGATTCTTGGTTTTCTTGGGTAAGTTTCAATTTGATTGTGGGTTCAAGGGATTTTGATATTATGGGTTCACATCACCTTCATTCTTTTTGCATTCATTTTCCTTTAGATTCAGCTACATGGCCCTAGGGTTTTTAGCATGCATTATACTCTAAAAAATCAAACGCATAAAATGACAAATTCTAAATTTAAACGTACCTGTTTCGACTGTCAGTTCCTTTCCTACTCCTCGTTTTCCACTTCTGAAGCCTCCAAACTCCTCAAAATGCCCTTGGTTTCTATCTTTTCTTCCCGCTTTTCTAACTTTCTATCAACAATGTACATATATATAAATATATCAGTTTGCCCCCCTTTTAGCGCCCATTGTTTCTCTCTCTCTCTCTCTAATCTTTTCTGTTTTCGAAATCCCCTTAACAGCCTTATCTTTTTTTTTTGTTTAAAATCTTCCAAATCCCTTAGCCACGCCCCCTCCCTTATCACACTAGCTGCATGCCTATCCAAGTAGTTATATACATATATTCACATATTTGGTTTATCATATGTGTATATATATATATATATCATGCTTTCACATATACACTGATATATATACATATTTATACACCTACACATATACACGTATATACCCATTTCCATATATATATATATATATATATATATATATATATAGGTGTAGGTGTATAAATATATATATTTACTTATTTTTATTTTTATTTTATTTTCCTTTCATTTTTTTTTATTTTTATTCTATTTTATTTTGTTATTTTTGTTTTGGTATTCATTCATGTCTTGCTCCGGCATCACCCGAGTATTATCTATACTTTTGAACTATTGAGATTCCAAACCATCCATTTTATTCAATATTATAATAGAAAGCCTTAACGGCTCGAGTTTACATGCCTCGATCGATTACAATTTGGGTCAGGGCATTACATTCCCCTCCCTTCAATAGGTTTGGTCCCTCAAACTTGACCATATCATGGTGTAAATAGATGAGGACATTGAGCGTGCACTTCATCTGCTCGTTCCCAAGTGGCCCCCTCAAGTTGAGAGTTCCTCCATAATACCTTTACTAGTGGAATGGTTTTGTTCCATAGAACTTGCTCTCGCCTATCTAAGATTTGTACCGACTGCTTAATATAACTCAAGTACTCCTGAACATCTAGCGGCTCGTGCTCGATTATCGAATCTGGGTGTTGCACACACTTCCTTAGCATCGAAACATGGAAAACATTATGTACGTGTGCTAGCTCAGACGGCAAGGCTAGCAATACGCCACTGGCCCAACTCGTCCGTCAATCTTGAACGGTCCAATGTATCGTGGCCCTAGTTTCCCTCTCTTGCCAAACCTGACCACTCCTTTCATCGGTGATACTCTCAGGAACCCATAGTCACCTGTTGTGAACTCCAACTCTTGTCTCCTAGTGTTAGCAAAACTCTTCTGTCGACTCTAAGTTGCTAGTAGATGCTGCCTAATTAGATGGATCTTATTAGTGGTCTGCTCTACTATCTCTGGCCCAAATAACTTCCTATCACCTACCTTTGTCCAGCATAGTGGGGATCTACACTGCCTACCATATAGTGCCTCATACAGTGCCATATCGATACTAGATTGATAGTTGTTGTTGTTCGTGAACTCTACTAATGGCAGCTGATCCTCCCAACTTCCCTTGAAATCCATGACACAGAATCGTAGTAGGTCCTCCAGTGTCTGTATCGTCCTCTCGGACTATCCGTCTGTTTTGGGGTGGTATGTAATGCCAAGACTCAATTCGGTACCCATAGCCTTCTATAGACTCCTCTAGAACTTAGACACAAATCGTGGATCTCGGTCAAATGCAATGGATACTTTTACTCCATGTAATCGAACGATCTCCCTAATATAAAGCATAGCCAATCGTTCTAAAGTCTGAGTCATCTTAGTTGCAAGAAAATGGGCTGTCTTTGTCATTCTGTCGACGATCACCCATATAGAATCATTCCCATGTGATGTCTTAGCCAACCCTGATACAAAATCCATCGTAATATGCTTCTTTTTTCTCTTTGGTATTAGCAGTGACTGTATAAGCCCTCTTGGCTTCTGGTGCTCAAGCTTGATCTACTATCACTCTATACATCGTGCAATGTGCTCAGCTACATCCTTTTTCATCCCTGACCACTAGTAAGTGCTCCTCATATTGTGGTACATTTTTTATATTTCTTGGGTGTATAGAAAATCTAGAACTATGTGCCTCATCAAGAATCTCCTTCCTAATCTCAGGTACGTCCGGCACGCAAATCTAGTCATGATAATGCAACACCCCATCTCGTATAGACAAATCTGTATTCCCACTAGTTTTGACCTCTTGACGAAGCTTAACTAACTTGTTGTCGTGAGCCTGCAATTCCTTGATCTTGTTATCAATTATAAAACCGATTGTGACGTTAACACACATTGCCCTAGAACATGGCAAAATCACCTCAACCTCCATGGCCTCTAAATCCTGTAGTAGCTCTTTCTGTGTAGTCAACAGGTAAGCAAGACTCCCTGACAACTTCCAGCTAAGAGCATCTGCCACCACATTCGCCTTTCCTGGATGGTACCGTATACTGAGCTCGTAGTCCTTAATCAACTCTGATAAACGTCGTTGGAGTATATTGAGCTCCTTTTGCATAAACAAGTACTTGAGACTTTTGTGATTGGTGAAAATCTCACATATGGCTCCGTACAGATAATGCCTCAGATTTTAAGAGCAAAGACAATAGCTAGGAGCTGGAGGTCATCAGTTGGATAGTTCTTTTCATATGGCCTCAGTTGTTGTGAAGCATAAGCCACTACCTTTTCCTATTGCATCAAAACACACCCCCAAGCCTTGGTGTGAGGCATCACTGTAGATCACAAAGCCCTTTGTCCTATCTGGTATTGTTAGGATTGGAGCTATAACCTAGTCAGTTCTTCAGCTCTTGAAAACTTTGCTCCTTTTCCTCAATCTAGATGAATGGAACATTCTTCCTGGTTAGCTGGGTGATTGGCGTAGCTATCTTGGAAAAACCCTTAACAAATCTCTTATAATAGCCAGCTAAACCTATAAAACTGCGAACCTTCGTGATAGTAGTCGGTTGGGGCCAACTAGTAATAGCTTCTATCTTCTAGGGTTCCACAAAGATCCCATCCTTACTAATCACATGCCCTAAGAATGAAATGCTTGGGAGCTAGAATTCACACTTCTTCAATTTAGCATACAACTTCTGCTCCCATAGCTTCTGTAGGACCTTCCTTAAATGCACCTCGTATTTTTTCTAGTTCCTAGTGTCACATCTCGAACCCTACCCTACGCAGATGTCGAGGACGTGATGCCAGTCAGCCGTCACGCGACCAACCGAAGGCAATTTCTGAACTTTCCAGCTGAATTGTACTCCGACTGTAGGGTCAGATGCAGCGGAATTTAAAAACTTTTTGTCAAGGGAATGCAACTCATGTGTCCACCGTAGGATATGTATCACACAGAGCAAGTCTAAAATCCAACAGCTAACAATTCTAACCTCAGAGCATATTTATAATTCAACGTATAACAACAGAGCAGAACTATAATCTCTAGAGTACCGTTTAAATCCATGAGCCATGTCTATATCTAGTACATATCAGTCAAGTCAGTCGTATTACATCACTCACCTGATTAAATAGATTCATTCCTCAATAATCCAGTCTCCACAGATCAGTGCCATCAGATCCAATAGACATCATTCCTGAAAAATGTTAGGGAATGGGGTGAGCTTCGAAAAGCCCAATGAGTAACACAGGTTCCCTGTCAAGGGTTTCAAAACCATTTCTTGTTTACAAAGCACAAGGGTAGTTCAGTTGTTCCTGAAATAGCAGTTTTATAAATCTACTTTAAATGCAGTTTCAGTAGAATAAAGCAGGACTGAACTAAATGGAACAACAAATCAGAACAGACGGAACAGTGCATGATGCCAATATCAATGAGAGTATAGGCAATTAATTCAAATATCAGAACAGATCAGTACTGGGCGAAACATAACATGGCATAACAATAATATATCAGTTAGGCGCGTAATCAAGCCTACTTATGCCAGACCGCTCATAATCAGAATGGTACCCAGAGTCAGACACATCATAGCAGAACAAAATCAGATAGACCATAAAATGGAACAAGACAGACCGAACAAAATAATAGTAGGACGGGACAAAATCATGCCGCGTACAATACAGTATAAAAGTTTGCATTTAAAAACATGCATTCAGACAGTTTAACTTTTAAAACCGTACAGTGCATCAAAATACAGTATCTATGCAGTAACTTATATACCAAGTCAAGAATTCGGACAGATCATAACGGAACTGGACCATATATCAATCAAGACAGACAGATTATTGACGGACGGTACATAACGGGATCAGACGGAACAAAACACCAGTTCAAGTCACAGGCATAATTAAGGACAGAGGCATAACAGGACGGATCATAACGGGACAAAACAGAGCAATACATCAATCAGAACAAGACATATCGGAACTGAACATGGCGGATCAAAACGGTACAATATCAATCAGGTCAAGTCATATCGGAACTGAACATGACGGAACAAAACGAAACAATATCAATCAGGACAAGTCATATCGGAACTGAACATGACGGAACAAAACGAAACAATATCAATCAGGACAAGTCATATCGGAACTGAACATGACGGAAACAAACGAAACAATATCAATCAGGACAAATCGGAACTGAACATGACGGAAACAAACGAAACAATATCAATCAGGACAAGTCATATCGAAACTGAATATGACGGAAACAAAAGAAACAATATCAATCAGGACAAGTCATATTGGAACTGAACATGACGGAACAAAACGAAACAATATCAATCAGGACAAGTCATATCGGAACTGAACATGACGGAACAAAACGAAACAATATCAATCAGGACAAGTCATATCGGAACTGAACATGACGGAACAAAACGAAACAATATCAATCAGGACAAGTCATATCGGAACTGAACATGACGGAACAAAACGAAACGATATCAATCAGGACAAGTCATATCGGAACTGAACATGACGGAACAAAACGAAACAATATCAATCAGGACAAGTCATATCGGAACTGAATATGACGGAAACAAACGAAACAATATCAATCAGGACAAGTCATATCGGAACTGAACATGACGGAACAAAACGAAACGATATCAATCAGGACAAGTCATATCGGAACTGAACATGACGGAACAAAACGAAACAATATCAATCAGGACAAGTCATATCGGAACTGAATATGACGGAAACAAACGAAACAATATCAATCAGGACAAGTCATATCGGAACTGAACATGACGGAACAAAACGAAACAATACATCAATCAGATCAAGACATATCGAAACTGAACATGTCGGAACAAAACGGAACAATACATCTATCAGAACAAGACATATCGGAATTGAACAGGACGGAACAAAATGAAACAATACATCAATCAGATCAAGACATATCGAAACTGAACATGTCGGAACAAAACGGAACAATACATCTATCAGAACAAGACATATCGGAATTGAACAGGACGGAACAAACTGGTACAATATCAATCAGGACAAGGCATATGCTACTTTAAATATATGCTTTTTTTTTTAAACAGTATAACGTTCAAAACAGTACAGTGCTTCAAAATACAGTATCTAGACAGAACTTATACACCAATTCAGGAGTCAGGTTTACTCACAAGACGCAACAGTACAGAATAAAACCAGGACAGACCATACAACAGAACAAGACAGACCCGAACTGAACAAGAGAGCAGGACAGTACAAAATCATGTTACGTGTAATGCAGTATAAAAAGTGTGCATTCAGACAGTACAGTATACAAAACAGTACAGTAAATCAAAATACAATAACTAGACGGTGTACTTATACACCAAGTCAGAAGTTCCAGGTTACTCACAAACTGTTACGGTTATCTCCTTGCGCAAATAATCCGATAACCTCCAGATACGTCAAGCATCTCCATGTATATCCTGAACAATAATCAACAATCATATACAGATCAGAACTCATCCATTCAGGTCTCATTTGTCATCTTAGGTATCTATCGGTTTACCTAAGATAGCCTAGTAGCCTATCGCCCTCTCATCGGATTTCATCTGGGGCTATTTTATTCTTAAATTAGGCTTAACAGTCATCAGGATTATAACCCAAGTCATCTAGACTTCAATCGTGATCAGTTAGTTACTTCTTCAGCCTTAGGGGCAAAATGGTCATTTTATCACTCTTGCCCCGAACTTTGTCAAGGCCCTCAGAATAGTCTTTATATCTTAAATATATAGTTCTACGTCTTTTAGACTCCAATCGGTATCAGTTAGGTTCCTATTTTAACCATAGGGGCAAAATGGTAATTTGTCCATTCTTGCCCCGGACCCAGTCGTGGTTCTCAGAATATCCCATATATCGTATACATGAAGTTCTAACTCTTTTGGACTTCGTTTGGTATCTGCTTTTGGTCATCGGGACACATTAATTCGTTTATCATTTTACGCGTTAACTATTCCGGAGTCTTATTTAGCCCTTCAGTGTTCATAATTATCCTTATGATAATTTATCAGATCAGTTTGACCTTTATTCCACATCTACTTTGCACTTCATGTGCTCAGGGGTATTTTGGTCATTTTACGTTTCGTAAGATTCTGACCCCGGTTCGTCATTTATTCGGGTATACAGTTTCACCAGTGTTCGGGTTTCTATCAGTATCAGTTTCGTCCCAATCGGGCTTCATTTGGGCTTCGTACAGTATCAGGGGTAATTTGGTAATTTCACGTGTCATATTTTTCGGCACGTCAGTTCAGAAAATGGACCTCACCGTTGGGTCCAGAGTCTCCGACATAATTAAGTTGGACTATCTTTTATGTTTAATCTGCCCTGGGTATCACTAGGGGCAGTTCAGTCATTTTATGATTTATGTGTGTGTATTTTTCGGGACTTCAGTTCATTAAACGGACCTCACCGTTGAGTCCAGAATGCCCGACATAGTCAAAATAGGCTGTCTTTTATTTTTAGTTGGGTTCGGGTACCATCAGGGGCAGTACAGTAATTTACACCTACGTGTCTGTATTTTTCGGTACATAATTTCCCAATTTGGACTGTACCATTGAGTCCAGAATGCTTGAAATAGTGAAAATGCACTATTTATTTGCTTTATTTGGACTCCGTTTGACATGATTAATGTCCAGGGGTAAAATCGTAATTTTACCTAATTAATAAAATAATTAAATAATTACTTTATTATTTAATTAATTTGGCAAGGGCTTAAATGTATAATTTTCCCAAAATCTGGGCCACTGTGCAATATTCAGAACTGTTGGGGCAAATCCGTAATTTTCAGAAACATTTGGGGGGGGGTCAAAACGTAAATTCAGTAAATTAAGGTTCAAACCAAACGGTTCAGGGGTCAACTGGCTGAACCGGTCCAAAATTCAGAAAGCCAACCGGTTCACTGTCTTCAGGAAAACCGGGATAACATGTCCCAGTTATCCTAATTTGGGCCTTATCCGTGATCAGGTTAACTTAGAATCCTGATTTTAATTTATTATCCGAGGAGCCAAACAGGCCGGAGTTCAATTTAAAAACCCATTCAGTTTCCCCCAAAACGCCACCGTTCCACTAATGCGGTGGCTTAGCCGTAGGTGGACACGTGTCTGTGTTGACACGTCTGGGCTTAGGCGAGTTGGACGAGTCGACTCGTCAACTCGTCGTCTTCTTCATCAAATAACCCACTGTTGCCCTAAATTCCAGTTTTCACAATTTCTCAATTTCGTGACATTTTGGCCACGATTTCCCATTGCTTCTGGTTCCAATCGATTCCTGGATGTCATGCCAACATTTTGGCATCAGTTTCATAGATCGAATCCACGCATGGAGCTCGGTCCACTCCATTATTGTGCAGACCTGCAACTCGGTCGTGCACCTTCGTTTCTCAACCAAATCGCACGAGGTTTGGCTTGTTGTGACCGTAATTCAATAGGGATCAACATCCCATTTTTAGATTTCAGTTTACAAGCTTATTTACGAGTTTGGGTTCCAATGGCCGAGACAATAGGTTCGGTTTTGAGGGTCTTCCCATGTGTTTCTAATTCGTGGGTTAGTATTTATGGGGTCCTAGAAGGGTCTAGATCATTTCTAGACCATCAGATTCCAGTTTCATGGAGGTCGATTCAGACCTGCAACCCGAGGTCCATCAATGGCGGTTTGCTATGGGTTTGAGTTTTTGGGGCAGTTTTATGGGTCCAAGTATGCACAAACACTCCAGGTTTCAATGTCTAACCCTTATACATGCATTTACAGTCCTAAAGGAAATAAAACAGTAGCCAAAAATCCAAAGAGAAAATTTAAAATTTTGGCTTGCTTACCTTCGAACAGTGGTCTCTCCTAGGGTTCGTATTCAAGCAGAAGCCTCCCAATGGAGCAGGTCCAGTCCAGCCCTTCAGTTCTCAGTCCTTAGCTTCCTTCTAAGCTCCTTCAATGGTTACACACAACACACTCACTTTGTGTATATCTCACTCTCTTTCTAAGAGTCTCTCTCTCTAAGAGTCAGTATACAAGGCCTCTACAGTTCTGATTTCCCTCCATGCATATATGGAGATTATCAAAAATCAGATTTGTCTTTGGTTTTTTCATCTCCCCAAGTGCATGATGGATTTGCATGCAATTTGGTTGGGAGGAGATGTAATCATGGGTACATAGGCATGATAGTCTAAGGGTGTAGGGTGATGCAAGGGTGTGGTGTTGCATGGATGGCCATTGGCCAGTTTTGGTGGCAGATTAGGATAATTCAGTGTTATATACATTTCTGTTGTATATATGGACACAAAGATAATAGTAGCCCAGTTGGTAATTCTTGGATGAGGTTTCTTTTCACTCAAAGGTCAAGGGTTCAATTCCCTTGGCCTCCCATTTGGCCATTTTTTTCCTATTTTCGGTTAAGGCCACGTTTGGTTGCGCAGTAATGCAGTTTCAGCGTTTCCTTCGTAACTCTCATCCCGTAACTCATTTTTCAACGCGGTTTGTTCCGAGAGTTCTGTATTTCAGTATTCTTCAGTGTCAGAGGTTCTGTGTCATTTATTAATCATTCGGGATTTCCCAGGTTAGCTAATTCGGGTTCCGTTAGTATTAAAACGGCGTTATTTCACCGAATTAATCAGTAATTTGGGTTCAGGTAAAGTACCCTTCCCTTCAGACATTTTCTTTATTTAATCGATCTGTGGCGACCGTCGGGATTATGATTAATTCCCTAAACCATTCTGTAAGTTAGTATTAATTAATTATTAATTACACGGGATCGGGGTGTTACACCTAGAATAAACCAGAATATCATCGATGAATACGATTACGAAATCGGACAAGTACAACTTAAATACTCTATTCATTAAATCCATGAATGCGGTTGGGGCATTAGTCACTCCAAAAGGCATGACCAAAAACTCATAATGCCCAAACCGGGTTCTGAACGCCGTCTTTTGAATGTCCGTAGGCCTAACTTTCAACTGGTGATAGCCGAACCTCAGATCAATCTTTGAGAACACCTGAGCTCCCTTCAGTTGGTCAAATAAATCTTCTACCCTAGGCAGTGGATACCTGTTTTTGATAGTAACCTTATTCAGTTCATGGTAATCTATACATAACCTCATGGTCCCATTCTTCTTCTTGATAAGCAGTACAAGTGCACTCTATGGCGATGAACTCGATCGTATGAAACCCTTATCTAACAATTCCTGTAGCTGGAGCTTTAACTCTTTCAGCTCTGCTGGGGCCATTCTATAGGGTGTCTTAGATATAAAGGTAGTGCCTCACAGTACGTCGATGCTAAACGTAATTTCTCTATCCACAGGCATTCTTGGAAGATCCTCCAAAAACACCTTAGGAATATGCTCTAACACTAGCTGCTGTGACTTAGTGTCCTGATGCTACACAAGAAACCATGGCACCCCTTGCGAAGTAGTTGTCTAGCCTGTATAGCAGAAACAAAATAGGGTGGAGCAACCACTCCAGTCCCCTCAAACTCAACAGTCGGGAATCTGGGGCTCTTAATAAGCACTCTCTTGGTCACACAATCTATCGTGGTGTGGTTTGCAGTTAACCATTCCATCCCAAGAATAACGTCATATCCACAGATTTCTAATGGTATAAGATCGACAAGTAAAGGTATCGCCATAATTTGTATCTCATAGTTCTTATACATGGTCTCCCCCATTAATGATTTTTCCGATGGTATAGTCGCATTAAGCAAATATCTTAGGGGTCTTGTCGATCTGTTCAATTTAGCAGAATATGCAAGGGATATAAAAGGGTGCGTAGAACCAGTATCAAATAAAACATGGGCAGGCTGTGCACAAACTAAAGGGTAACTGTGACCACAGAAGTCGAAGCCTATACATCTCCTGGCACTATGGACAAAACCCGTTTGGCCTACTACAAGACATTTCTCTGTCTAGTCCTACGGTTCGGTGGCCTATTCACTATGGCTGTAGGCGCTGGCGCTGGCACTGGCGCTGGTGCTGGTGCTGGTGCTGGTGCTGGTGCCCTAACCGAAGTGGCACTAGTAGTGGCTCTGTTAGTTAAGGGCATTCCCTTGCAAAATGTCCCACCTGGCCACAATAATAACAAGCATTACTGTCCTTCAAACACTGGCCCCTATGAACCTTTTGATAATTCGGGCATTTAGCTGCGGTCCCCTCAGTAGTGTTTTGCTTCTTCAGACTGGGCCCTACGGCTCGAGATCTAGTCCCGGGTCTAGTGAATGAGGGTCCTTGCCTAGAGAAAGAAGACCTTGACCTCCAGTTCTAACTTTCTCCTGACCTCTGATTTGCCCGTCTCTTGGCGAACTCTTCACCACTCCTCTCAGCGATTTTAGTGGTGGTCACTACCTCATTGTAGGTAGGTAACTACTGAGGCCTCAATCTGTCCTTAATGGGCCATCGTAGCTCCTCTTCAAACTTTCGGACCTTTGAAATCCTCATTGTTGATAACATTAGGGGTGAATCTGGCCAACTCATTGAACGTGGACTCATACTGTTCCACTATCATATTGCCCTGCTGAAGTACCATGAACTCAGCAATTTTTCAGTTTTTCACTTCTTAGGGAAAATACTTCTCATTGAAAATCGTGGTAACGCGCTGCCAGTCCAAGTCTGGCTCCCTGGCCTCCTCAAGCAACCACCATTTGTGGGTAGCTGCCTTGAATCGGTATGTGGCATACACCACCTTCTGTGTTTCAGTGCACGGTAGGATACAAAAAATCTTGTTCATCTCCAAGAGCCACTCCTCTACAGCTATGGCTCATTGGGTACTATCGAAGTGTGGAGGCTTCATCTTTTGGAACCGCTCATATGGGAACATTAGATCACGCTCATTCCCCTGATAGCTACCCACGTTGACAGGTCATCATTGTCGCACTGGCTGGCTAGTATCCTCGTTGACCAGTTACTCCTATTGTACTGACTAACTAGCACCTACGTTGACAGGCTGCTCTTGTCGGACTGGCTGGCTAGTGCCCGTCTGATTCATACCAGCCTAACCCTGGGGTAAGGCCTCGATAACCCTCTCCATCAACTGTTCCAAACACTCGATACGCTCTATAACAGCCGCGGTAGTCCTTGTGTTAACCATTGCTGTAAAAGATATACAATACATTTACATAAGATATCAGTTAGTAGCCACATAAGGTTCAACATAAAGGTATCGGTATTACTATCGCTTAATTCCTAGACGTAATAGTTCTAGTATTCTATTCATGTCTCCTATGACTCACTAGCACCTAAAACTCAACTCTAATATCAAGCTGTCATGACCCAAAACCCACCCTATGCGGATTTCATGTTGCGGGGCCGGCCCAATAGCCGTCCCTACTTTTTTTCATTCTTTGTATCAATGATATCAATAAATAATGTAAACGTAACATTAAAATACGAAAGTCTTAATACAAAATATTGTTCAAAGAATGAAAAATGTAATTGATAATAAACTAAACATAGGCCACTTTTAGGTGGTGAGTACATGGGAGAGACTACATTATTCTATCATGCTCCTCAACTGTCTCCCTAAGCTCCTGATCTCCTACTGTGGTTCTGTAGCATATTCACCTGAAAAAATGGTAAGTGGGGTGAGCTAACAACGCTCAGTAAGTAAAGCCTATTTCCAATATGGGTTAGGGTTAACATAGAAAAATATAAACTCAAAGGTAACATGATATCCAGTCATGACAACGGTTGCACTTAACAGTAAAAGGCCATGATGGCCATTGAATAATAAGGCATAATATCAATTATGAGTAATGGTATAGCATGAATATGGGAAAAGCTCAATGATCACAATCAACATAAATATACTGCCACAATAAATAAGAAACTATCAACATGGAATTATTCAAAAGGAAATGAAAGCATCCTATGAACCCAACAAACGTCAACATAACAATCAAGCATGAATGATACATTTACTCTGTTCAAGGTTTGGCAGACCCTCAATCTTTTGGGGGCCCGGCATACCCCTCCTTAACATGAATGCATATAAAATGTCCTATTAACTCACTGCGTAAAAATGCCATCATTGTCATGTGTTCATTCATGGACTTTACCCGTAGGTCTTGTCAATCAGATAGCATCAGATGGATAATATGACTGAGCACAAAACCCAGCATTTATCATAAATCAGATTCTATTTTTTTTTTTTTTTTGATAAGTAAAAGATATATAAAAGAAGAAAAATAAATACAAGATCAAGAGGGCATACCCTCGAACAAGCTAAAGGGAAGGAGAACTACTACAGGCAGAAGAGCTCACGACCCCAAGCAGGAAATAAACCAAGACTAAACAGAAATAAAACAAAACAAGAGGGCAAACCCTCGGACAAGCAAAAAGGGAAAAACAAGAAATACAAGAGCTCATGGCCCATGCTGAGAAACATTACACATTAAAAATACTACAAGGTAAAGACCAAGTACACTGGAGATGTCTATTGGAGTGAGAGTCCTGAATCCCTCTTGAAGTTGTGAGCCTGCCACGGATCATGTCCTGAGTTTGAGCTATGATGGCCTTTGAGTTTTTCTCGATCTTGGTGAACAATCTGTTATTCCTTTCACGCCAAATGTTGTAAATTGTACAAGCAAGAGTGAGCCGGCCAAAAATGGAGGAAAAGGACTTGCCTTTGAAAGAAGTGTATAACGTGTGGAATATCATGCAGTAACATACAATGATAGGCCTTTCAAGGCACAGTATAATAAAGCAATCATGAGATAACAATCAAAAAGCACCCACTGGATAGGACAATATCAATAGTGGGACAATAACGGTGGTTGCGTACATGAGTATAAAAATTTTGGTAGTAATAGAAAGAATGTGGCATGGAAAATCACGTGTAAGAGATAGGAGTTTACTTACCTTATCCGTACGTCCTAGTATTCCATGACTTTTTCCTTTCCTTTCGACTTGCCTATACACCAATAAACACGTCTCAGTTTTAATGTCATTTATCAATTTGTATACCTCGCTAGTCTAAGTATCGCTTTTGCTAATTTGGGTTTTCATAGTTTTCAATTTAGACTTCTATATTGAAAGGGCAAAATAGTCATTTTACGTGTCTTTATTTTTCGGGTTCTATTTTCATAATTTAGACTTCATCGTTGAGTCCAGAGGTTTGAAATAATAAAATTTCACTATTTACTTAACTCGATCGGAATCCCTTTCACTCACATTTGACTTAGGGGTATTTTAATTTTTTGGGACTCCGTCTCATGAAACAAACTTCACCATTGGATCTAGAAGGTCCAAAACAATAAATTTCCATTATTTATTTGACTAATTTGCATATTGGGAATTATTTAAAGAATTACTAATTTAATTAATTATTTAAATTATTTAAATATAACTAATAGATATATTATTTGGGGCAAAACAGATCACATGTGCCTTAGTGGCACAGTGGTCCATTCTTTAAGAGTCCTCCCCTAGGTCATGGGTTCAAGTCATAGGGGCAGCAGCCCTTGTGCATTTTTTTCTTTACTCTCATAAGCCAAACGATGGACAAGGAAATCTGAACATGGATAAGCTATCCCAGTTCCTATCCAGTATACCTACCAATTTATAAATCCAGCAACCAAACACCCCAAAATTAGGTTTTTAATACCATCAAAACTACACCGTTTACAACCCAAGTGCAGCTAGGTAGGTTGACCCGACCCGACCTGCGACCCGCACCAAAAGCCAACAGTGGCTTCTTTTCCGACTGTACTCTGATTGCCTCTTCCAACACTGGCAGCATTTTCTAATCAGTTTCCAACCAAAAATCAATACAGCTCTTTCTTACATCTCATGGGCTTTTCATATCCAATGTTAGTTTTTGGATTGGATCACTCCATTCTCATGAAATGAGGAGAAACCTAGGCTCCGGTTTGTAATACCCCGACCCGTGTTAAGTAGTACCTGACCCGAGTTGGATCGGGCCATGACATGTGACCTTGAGCTGTAAGTCAAATTATTACGTGAATAAGTTTCAAATTTAAATTAAAATATTAGATTGCCTAAAATATTGGAATAATAATTGTAAGCCATGAATAAAATTAAATGGGCGAGCAATATTAAATTGTCCAATAGGATTTGCAAGTCGAAAATGGCCAAAACGATTCGACCCCGAAACCGAGACGAGAAAAATAAATAACATGGTATAAAAATAATAATAATAATAATAATAATAATAATAATAATAATATAAATAAATAAATGAAAAGATATATATATATATATATACATGTTTATAGAAATATATATTAGTGTATATATATATATGTATATGTGTGTGCCGCATGTGAGGTGTAAACCATGTGTAGCTAGCACATGGTTTGTGAGAAGCAAGTGAAGCAACAAGTGGAAAAAGAAAAGAAAAGAAACTGAGAGGAAAGTGGCAGTGCAGGTTGCGTAGGAACAAAAAGAAAAACGAAAAGTAAAGTCAAAAAGGAGCGGTTGTAGAAGTGGCGTGCAGCAGGAACTGCTGTTAAGGGAGAAAGACGGTGCAGTAGGTCGATGTGCAGGTTTAGCAACAGGGATATTTAAAAACACATATATTATATATGTGTGTTTGTAGCGGTGCAAGAGATTTATATAAATATATATATGTGTGTGTGTTGTACAGTAGTTGTAGCGTGGCAGCAAGAGAGGTTATACAGTATATATATATATATATATATTTATATGTTATGGGGTTACAAACAAGGAAAATTGGGAAGGAGAGTTGGTGCTGTAGGAAGCGTGGCAACAAGAGGGGCAGTGCAACTGAAGCAAAAGAGAAATATATATATATATATATATATATATATTATATATGTGCGTGTGTGGGTGTTAAGATGTAAAGAACCCAAAACCAAAATGAATATTTAAAAAAAGAAAAAGAAGAACAGAAGCAAGAAAGAAGCAGGTGGAAATATCACAGGTTGCATGTAGTACAGGTGTGTTGCTTAAATCACCTTAGAAAACTAATTCAGTCTCAACCAAAACTAAATTGAATCAAAACGGAAACGTGAGAGAAATAGAGAAAGCATAGCTGAGGCGCAGGAAACCAAGAAAAGAGAAGAAAGAAAAGAAGAGGAAGAGCCGAGACCAAACAGTGGGGAAAAGGGGCGTGCAGAGGTAGCAACAGTAGAAGCGGTGAAGTGTGGGGGTTCAGTTGGATGTTATTGTAGCAGCCATGGCAAACTGAATGGATTGGATTTGAAGGGTCTGATTTGGGTTCTTGAGATGGATCGGAGCAGGGGAGATTGATATTGTATAGATATATATATATATATATATATATATATATATATGTGTGTGTGTGTGTTAGGGTACAGCGGGTGGTATGTACACATGAACAGGAGTGGTGACGCTCGGAAGGGAAGGATTTTGGTTTTAACTTTATGACCTGATCCACAGTTCCCGATCCTCACTTGTCTTCCGTTACTTAAGCCCACGCAAACAGTAGTCGCTGGTTGCTAGAGAAATTCCGTAATGGAAATTGATTTAGCCGAAACCAGTAGCAAGAGTAAGCTCCTCCAATCAATTTCTCTTATGAATTAGATATTGATGTGGCATAAAATGTATTCTGCAAATCATCACTGTCAAGGTAGAATCATGAATGGAAATGTGGTGCGGTGCAGCAGCTTTGATCAGGCTAAACTTGCTGAGCTGATTTGGGTGGGATTGTGTTTTACTATTTGAGGAATCAAGGAGCTCTCTTATGGGAGAAGTTACAGCAATGCGTTGGTGAAAGGCCCTTGGAGTTAAATTGATATTGAGTGACTGAACTAAGATTTGATTTTAAGCTATAGATGATTGAGAGATATGATGTTATATAATTTCGGCCCCAGTGTCTGAAATTCAGTAACGTGTATTGGTGAAGGGTATTTTCGGCTGATCGTTATTAGTGGCTTGAGTGGAAAGCTACTCAGTTGAAGGCTGGAGCAAGATGTCATCGGGGACTTGTGACACTCGACTGTAGCCAGATAAAGGTTAGATTTAATTATTGTTTAGCTATTTCAAATTTAAAATAGAACTTTGTGGAATTATAATTATACCCAGAATTTAGGGTTAATTGCGAATTGACCCAAGCAATAAAATAATATTTTGTTTAAATAATTTAAAGAGGGGAAATTACCAAAATGCCCCTAAGTTGAAAAGTAGTTCAACAAACTCCGTCTAAATAAAAGAATAGTGAATTTTTATTATTTCGAACATTCCAAACTCAACCGTGGAGTCTGATTTGCTAAAAAAAGGTCTCGAGAAATAAGAAACTGTAAAAGTGCAAAATGACCGTTTTGCCCCTTTTAGTACAAAAGTCCAAATTGAATTCCGTGAAAGTCTAACTTGACTTAGTTCGACATTCCGGATTTAATAGTAGATTTTCTTTTAGTAAAAGGAGTACCAATAGTAAAGAGACATAAAATTTGATAAATAGCATAATCCATATAATTATAGACTGAGATTGTGTTTCCTGAATCATAGGAATACCGAGAGACAAAAAGAAGGCGGTTTTGACCTTCTAGATAGATACAGAAAGATGTAAGTAATCTCTGATCTCTGCATGAGTTACATTCCAAGCCATGTCATAGTTCTTGTACATATTGCTTATTGTATTCCATACATACCAGAGTTCATTTAACCACATTGATATTGCCCTATCATGTGGAAGACAATTATTGATTTCTATGTATATCTTGATCATGATTGTACACTTGTGCACAAATTCCTTTGTACGCTTGTACCTAGGGCCACGAGGACCAGACAGTTTTATTCGAAGTGGTCTAGTAACCATAGCCTCGAAAACTATTGTTACGTCAGATTTCCTAGAACCAGCTATGAGTCCACTATACTCTTCGTGGAAGATAGCATGATCCTGATATATTATTAGTGCTGAATTTGTGCTCAGTCACATCTTCATTTGATGCCAGTTATGACTTTTCGGTCCAGTTATGACCTTCGGATCCAGTTATGACCTTCGGGTCCAGTATCAGGGCATCTCAGATTTAATTGATATCACTATCCTTTATTGTTGATATTCATAGCTTGATCATATTATTTCATTATGAGTGATTATGAGATTTCACAGCTTTTTATTTAGCGCATATGATTATATTGTCAGACAGATTTTCATTGCTTTATCATTTGAGCTTCCTACTATTTGATATTCAATGACGAGTTCTATATTCATTGATTGGCTAGCACATTTGAATTTATCCTAGTTCTTTTATGGATAATGCCTTCCATATTCTTGTACACATGGCAGAGCAAAGAAGAATTACTTATTGAGCTTTAGTTAGCTCACCCCAAACTTACCACCCCTTTCAGGAAAGGAAGTTATAGAAGAGCAGTAACTGTAGCAGTATCTATCAGCTAGATAGCAGTGGACATTATTTTTGAGTTTGCAGTGTAATACTTAGTACAGATAGTCTTATAACTCTCCCATGTTATCAATGTCTTGGGGATGAACAGTTGTATAAGAATTTTGTATTCCGCATTTTGAGAACCTTACGTATATCACATGCAACTTTTATTTATTTATTACTTAAAGTCTTCCACTATTTAGTTGCTACATGTTAGTAGCACTGATTGTGTAGCAAGTTGAGACCCTTGGTTCGACAAGCAGCGTCGGATCGAGTGCGCGACACGAGATTAGCATAGAGTGGGTCTCGGGTCGTGACAGACTTGGTATCAGAGCATTAGGTTTAAATGATTAGGCTCAGCTAGTATCAAAGACTTGATATCAGAATAACCTAGATCATTAGTGGTTCATGGGAGATAAGACTAAGGTACTTGTTTTACAAATGCCCAAATAGAGTCAGCTAGTAGATAGATTCTGACATGATAGATAGACTATTATATAAGTTTTTACCGTTGATCTTGTACAGCAAGTAACTTTGAGAGATGATCAGGCTACTATACCAGTAGTCACAGGTATTTTTCTAGTTAGTTAAGGCATGCCCATATGCTAGCTTTATGTATTGATTATGCTTTCCACATTCATTATTAGATCGATTTAGAAATTGAACTGCTAGTTGAACATAGAAACAGAACTCCTAGGTTATATGTTAACTGTTCAATTTCTACCAAGAGAATGATTGATGATAGATGTTATGCATGAAACAAGTAGAGTACGTAACATAGATATATGAATATTCGATTGATATACTGTTATCTCGTAGAATTTTAAAGACATTGATAAGTTAAGTGATTTTTTTTTTTTTTTTGATAAGTAAAAGATATATAAAAGAAGAAAAATAAATACAAGATCAAGATGGCATACCCTCGAACAAGCTAAAGGGAAGGAGAACTACTACAGGCAGAAGAACTCACAACCCCAAGCAGGAAAACCAAGACTAAACAAAAATACAATACAAGAGGGCATACCCTCAGACAAGCAAAAAGGAAATACAAGAAAACCTAGAGCTCATGGCCCAAGTTGAGAAATATTACATATTAAAAATACTACAAGGTAAAGACCAAGTACACTGGAGATGTCTATTGGAGAGAGAGTCTTGAATCCCTCTAGAAGAGGTGAGCCTGCCACGGATCATGTCCTGAGTTTGAGCAATGATGGCCTTTGAGTTTTTCTCGATCTTGGTGAACAATTTGCTATTCCTTTCACGCCAAATGTTGTAAATTGTACAAGCAAGAGTGAGCCGGCCTAAAATGGAGGAAAAGGACTTTCCTTTGAAAGAATTGGTAGCCCAAAGAACAGTCTGATGCCAGTCCCCATTTGGACTTTGAAATCCACTTTTAGAGAGCAAATGGGACCATATGTTGGAAGTGAAGGAACAAGAAAAGAAGAGGTGGTTGTGGCTCTCATTCTCTCTTAAATAGAATAGGCACTTGGGGTCATGACCAAGATTAGAAAAGAAAAGACGGTCCTTGGTCCTTAAGCTGTGGCGGATGGCCATCCAAAGGATGAACCCTGCACGGGGGATAGCTTTAGGATACCAAACAAGCTTCCACCAATTAACCTGGGGATGACGGCTACGCAGGGAATCCCAGGCAGAGTGGATGGAGTAGACCCCATTTGGG
Organism: Nyssa sinensis; assembly: GCA_008638375.1. NCBI lineage: Eukaryota > Viridiplantae > Streptophyta > Magnoliopsida > Cornales > Nyssaceae > Nyssa > Nyssa sinensis. The sequence goes on from CM018033.1 coordinate 4,959,317, forward strand.
GAGGATAACCAAAAAGCTTTATCATCAAGGAGGGGGGATGGGAGAAGATTAGGAGGCATACCATTCTTAAGGTCCAGCAGGTGGGGAGAATTAACAATGGGCCAGTTCCAATGATTTCCAAGAATAATGTTACTCACTGTAGCTTTTCTACCAAGACCCGAATCATATATAACTCTTTCTCCCATATTTTCATAGATGGGGCCAGTAGGGAGCCAATAGTCAAACCAGAGAGAGGCAAAACACCCATTACCAATGACAATTTTGATGTATGGTTTGAATAACGGGCGGAATTTGAGCATTTTCCTCCATGCCCACGAGCAAGATTGGGGACATTTGATTTCCCAGAAGCTTTTGCCTTTAAGAAGGTTGCTGCGAATCCACTGAACCCAAAGGGAATTAGAGGGATTTTGAAATAGAGCCCATATGAGCTTCCCCAAAGCAGCTAGGTTCCAATTAACAAGCCTTTTAATACCAAGACCCCCTTCATTTTTAGGGCAGGAAACATCCTCCCAAGCAACTTTGGAACCAGAAAATATGAGATGGTTGCCACTCTAGAGAAAAGATCTCATGGCTTGCTCTATCTGATTTACCACCTTTTTAGGGAGGATGAAGTGAGAAGACCAGAAAACTTGAATGCTAAAAAGGACAGACCTGATCAGCTGAACATAACCTGCATAGGAAAGAGATTTTGTGGCCCAATGAGTGATCTTACCAATAATGCGATCTACTAAAGATTTGCAATCCTGGGCTTTCAGCTTGGTAGAAATCAAAGGCACTCCAAGGTAACGGATAGGAAGGGAGCCTTCAGGAAAACCGACTTGAGCAACTAAGAGTTGCTTGAGGTTGGAATCCACACCTGAAAGGAAAATGTTGCTTTTGGAAGCATTGTGCAGTAGGCCAAGAAGGAGGCAAAGGTGTCGAGCCCGTGCTTAAGGATAGAGGCAGAGGCAAGATCCCCATGACAAAAGAGCATGATGTCGTCAGCAAAACAGAGATGGGTCAACTTGGACTTATGGCATCTCCAATGGTACTTAAATTGAGATCCAGCCGACATTTAATGGAGAATCAAAGAGAGGACATCCATAGCAATCACAAAGAGATAGGGGGAAAGAGGGTCTCCTTGCCTTAATCCCTTAGCCCCAGGAAAATAACCTTCCAACTCGCCATTAATGACAACTGAGAAACGAGGAGTAAAGATGCAGCAAAAAATCCAGTCAATAAAAAGCAGTGGAAATCCCATTATGCTCAAAGTGTCAGTAATGAATTCCCACCGTACTGAATCAAAAGCTTTCTTAAGGTCAACTTTCAGAGTGCAACGAGGAGAACCAGTGTCCTTGTGGTAATTATGCATAAGCTCTTGGGCCAGAAGGATGTTGTCACTGATATTCCTGCCTTGAATAAAAGTAGATTGGGAAGGATCAATGAGGCTAGGAAGAACTTTCTTGAGACGGTTGGCCAGAATTTTGGAAATGGTTTTGTAAAGGGTGTTACAACAAGATATAGGCCGAAAATCATGGACAAAAGAGGGGTTAGGGACTTTGGGGACAAGGGCGATGGCTGTGGCATTCATCTCTTTAAGGATGGATTTAGAGGAAAAAAATTCAGAGATAGCTGCAATGACCTCAGGTTTAACAATATTCCAAGCTTTTTTGAAGAAATGACTATTAAATCCATCAGGCCCAGGGGCTTTGTTAGGATGAAGGCTAAAGAGAGCTTCCTGGATTTCTTCTTCAGTGACTGGGCATTGAAGAGAAGTAAACAAATCAGAATTAATACGTTTAGGGATAAAAGTATCAAGAGCTTGTTTACCTGGGTATTGGATAGGGCTTGCAGTTCCAAGGAGATCATGATAAAAATTGACAATAGTGTTCTTGACCTCCTTTATGTCATCAAATCTACTGCCATTTGCATCAAGGAGGCTGACAATCTTGTTACGATTCCTTCAGTTATTCACAGATTTAAAGAAAAAAGAGGTGTTTTGATCACCTTCAGAAAGCCATTGAATACGGGATTTTTGCTTGGCCAGACTTTCCTCACTGCTTAGAAGGGAGTAGAAAAGGTGATGAGCTTCTTTTTCCTGATGCATGATACTCACATTCCCAGGGTCCCGCTCAAGGAGGTTTTGGATATCATAGAGCTTGTTACGAGCTTCTTGGACACGGGAGGAGATGTTTTTGAATCTTTGCTGATTGAGGTCCTTAAGAGCATATTTAACCTTCTTAAGATTTTGACAACAGATAAACATGGCTGTACCTTGAAAGTTTGTTTGCCAGGCTTGCTCGACAGTAGGAAGAAAGTTATCATAGTCAACCCAAAAATTGAAGAATTTGAAAGGGAGCCTGCGCTTTTGTAGAGAGATGCCGGATCTGACAAGAATAGGGGAATGATCTGAAAGGCCAGGTGGAAGAAATTCAGCCTCCGCATTTGGGAAAGCTGAGAACCAGTCATGGTTGACTAAAGCTCTGTCAATCTTCCTTTGTATAGTATGGGGAGAAGCTTGACCATTTGACTAGGTGAAGAAGCGCCCAGAAAATCTAAGATCCTCAAGCTCTGCATTCAAGAAACATGTGTTACAATCATCTAGGCCAGTTGACCAGTCACACCTACCACCTCTTCTATCATGGGGGTAACGTATAGCATTGAAGTCACCAAAAATAAGCCAGGGGAGACCCTTGGATATAGTGGCTTGGAGATTAATATCGTGCCATAAATCATTTCTTTGAAGAGAGGAATTGGAACCATAGATAACCGAAATGATCATGGGGGTTTTTGAGTCTCGAATTGTAATATTACAGTGGATAGCTTGATTGGTAGCACATGAAGAATTAACTTGGAGCACAGAGTTATTCAAGCTAATCCATATTCTTCCCGAGGCCGAGTGAGGGTAGTTATGCAAGAAGGACCATCCGGGTAAGAGAGAGTTAGCCGCAACATCTTTAGAAGCTTTCTTAATTTTAGTCTCAACAATGCCTAAAAAACAGATAGAGTAATCACGAACAAACAACCGAATTTCGCGCTGTTTAGAGGGGCTGTTCATGCCCCTAATATTCCAACAAGCAAAATTCATTGAGGAGAGACAAGGGGGCCAGAACCTACTGTTCCTTTCTCCTTTAGATTTTTCCCTTTACGCCTTAGCTTTTTAAGCTGGTTTTTGGTGTAATTGCTGCCAATATCTGCTTCATCAACTCTTGCTATTTTGTCCGCTAAAGAATTAGATTCAGGAGATACAGTAAAGGCGGAACTGCTTATCTTAGGAAGGGAGCTATCAGTTAGGACAGAACAAGATTTTGGATCATTTGGGGACAGGAAGGAGGCTTGGTCTGCCGTTAGAGGGGAGAGATGAGTATTCAAAACTGTAGTATTTTCCATGTCCTCCACTGAGATTGAAGAGATGTGGGGAAGAACAGGTTGCTCCGGGATAAGGCCCTCTATAGGTTCACCCTCACGGTGGGAACTTGCATGCGGCATATCAGATTGTAGATTTTCAGAACAGGTAGAAGGCTCACCTTGATCCTTAGGGAGGTCAACAATGTGAGCAAAATCTTTGGCCGAGTCATCAATTTGGATGGATTTACCTTTGCTTGAGACCACTCTCCATTCACTACTGGATTTCCTGCTAACTGTGGTGGGTAGATTAATGGCTTTCCCTTCATTAATTTTAACTGAAGGGCAGTTGGCAAGTCTATGGCCAAAGAGGTGACAGTGGGTGCACATAGATGGAAGCCATTGGTATTCAACAAATATTTCCACTTTTGTGAGGTCTGTTAACAGAAGATCAAAAGAATCTGGGAATTCTTTAGTGGCATCCACCTCAACGCATATCCTTGCATAACTAATCCGAGTCTGATCTTCAGTGTGTGAGTCAGCATACAAAGGTTTCCCAATGGCACTAGTGACATAGCTAAGCCCTTCTGCTGTCCAGAGTTCATATGGAATGTTGAAAAATTTAACCCAAACAGGAATTTTAGCCACGTTTTTCTTGGACAGTGTCATGCCCGGGTGCCATCGTTGAAGAATAATATGCCATCCTGAGAAGTGCCAATGGCCACCTTCAAGAATAGAGTTAATGGCATGCATAGAATCAAATTTGAAGAAAAAGAATCCGTTGCCATTTGTAAGCACTTCATTTAAGCCTTCTTTGGTCCAAAGCTTCTCTGCCATCTTTTTAGTCCATAGAAATGGCATCTTCTTGTCAAGAAAATAGCCTACCAATGTATTTTTCCAAACTGGGATACCGGCTTGAACGACTTCCGGTGGAGGTAGAACAGAAATCCTATCCCCTACAATTTGAGGTTGCTGAGGGCTGGTGATTGGGATAGAGGTATGGGTAGGGGGCCCGACAACTATTGGAGGGGAACAGAAGGCATGGTCTGCTATAGTTGGCTCTACGGTTCCATTAGGGGTAGCAGTATAGGGACGGTCAGCTGTTACAGCAGAGTTAGCGTATAAAGGGGGCATAGTAGCTTTTTGCAAAGATGGATGGGTGGTATTGACAACTGCAAAGTGGCCAGAGTCAGCGCCAGATGGCCCCACAGCTCCTATTGGAGTATCAGTATGGAGGAGGTCTGCAGCTTCTGCTTTCGAATTAGCGTAGGAAAGGGGAGAAACCCAGGGGCCAAGCTGTCTTGTATTGGTATTTGGCAGGAAAGGGAAATTTGGATAGGGCCCAGTCACTTTTTGAGAAGCTGCTTGGTGGGTAATAACCGCAGCATGGTGGACGCTGGTAGTGGCAGTAGGGACTGAGACTATTTGCAGGTCTGCACCAGATTTGCTAGCCGTTGGAACTCCATAATTCCTAGCCGTTGGATTTGATCTCCTGGCCTCTATGATTGACACGTGGCCAGCTTGGGACAAAGGAGTGTTTGGACGGGCTGAAGCTCCTCTTCCAATGGGATTTGATGGAGTTGCATGCGCCACCTGCTGCACGCTTCCTCTACCATGAAGATCGGTGAACTTGGAACCATTTGAGTTAGTAGTATCTTGATCAAACATGAAGGAGCAGTTAGGAGAGAAACCTCCATACTCAGTTTCTAAATCAAGAGCCACTTGGGGTATATATTCTCCCTACTCCACACTTGCATTCCTGGACAAGACCGAGAAAGGTTGAGCAGATTCTTGGTTCGCTACTGTTGCTTTGGTGGACGGGACCGTAACTGCATCAAGAATGGTTTGTAATGTTTGCTGCCAGGGCTTTGCAGTTTCAACGTCATGAGATTGTTTGGTAGCATTTCCTTCATCAAGAGTTCTTGTGGAGGGATCATTTACACCAGGACAGACTACTTCACTGGAGTTCTGATCCGTAGGAGTTGGTTCCTTTGCATGAAGGGAATGGTTTGCGATGGATGGAGCTTGGGAATCAAGGAGGACAGCACGTAATGACTGAATGGAATCCATTAGAGACATAAGGATGAGCAGAAAAGTTAGGGAAAATCTAGAGAGAAAAGCTCTCCCTTCTCTCTAGAAGCCATCCCGAAACAGTATACGCCTTAAACTTGTCAGCCTAGTTAAGTGATTTCATGATTGATAAACTTTAAAGAATAATAGTAGATTGAAATACAAAGATTTATAATCTTTAGATTGAACTACATATTGTTATAGATATGAATGATTTCTTGATAAATGAGATAGAATGAATAGAAACTCTTAGAAGAGTCATCATAAATGAATGTTATACATTGGAGACATCATTAGAAATGAATGACATACACAGAGTATATGAGATACAGATCATAAGTGTATAGTTCTTTGTTGATCTGAGAAAGAAATTGATGATTTAAAAACAATTAAATGATTTGTGACTGTTAGAGGATGAAGCAAGTTAAGAGAATAAGGGTTAACTAGTTGGGAGAAAGAAACTATATGTTATGATGGGAATTGATAATTCCTGAACAACTAAGATGAACAAGTAAATAGTGATCCTTAAGAATAGTAGAGTACTTAAAGGTAAATGAAGAGAATTTTTGGGATTTGACACTGGAAGTATTGGAGGAGGTTTCGATAAATGATATAGACAAATAAATGAGGTTTGAATAGAAGGTGGTAGTTATATCTAAGGAAACTTGGAAGGAGTCATAGTGATATTGAAATCAGTAATCCTTGATGATTGTACTATTTTATGGAAGTATGAAATTGATATCTATTGAGTTACGATTTGATGATTAATCCTATTGAGGGAACCATTGAGAATAGAATTACTATATCTAGACTTGATGTTATGGTTAAATGATTGCCCTATATTGTGAGAATCAGACGTTCCATAACGAACAAGGGCAACAGTTAGTTCATGATTACGCCCAAAGAATAATGCGGTAATTGTAGTGTAGCTTTGGGGTGTCAATTCCACAGGGAGAAAAAATTAAAAGAATAACAGAAAGAATTTCTGAAACTAGAGGAAATATTAAACAATTAACGAGAAAATAAAAATATAAAAAGTGATTCAAAAATAAAATTAAAATTAAACCAAGTGATTAACGGAAGAAAATACTCAAATTAACGAACAGTAGAGCATCGGGAATCCCTTGCACATATCCGGTATTTTAATTATTTTTAATTCATTGATAACTCAATTGAGAATTTAATTCCAAAAATTTCAATCGGAAGATATAGAATTATGAATCAAAATTAAACCAAATGTAACCCTTTGAAAAATCATTCAACACTTTTAAATCCCACAAATTGTTATTTACATTGAGAAAACCCAACGACGACAATATACCCAGGGAGCAATATTGCAGCAGAGAATTAAATCAATTTATAAATAATGAATTGATCCAAACATAATTAAAGAATTAAGCCATTCAATAGAAAAAGCCTGACTGAATCTATAAACGGAACAAACTCTGTAATTATTCAGAGAAGAAAAATACCAACAATAAATTGTGAATGATAAAACCAAAGAATTTTAATAAATAAAAATCCAGCTCATGAATCAAAAATAAATTAAATTACCATCTAGTGTGCAAGTTCATCCCTAACTCTACTTAAAAATTTAGTTACCCATAATGGACAACATAAACCTCATGGAGAAACAAACACGAAGCATCCTGCGGCTCTGTCTTTCTCTTTTTGTTTCTGTCCTCTGCTTTGCCTCACAGTCGCACCGCACAGCAGCCGCCCTTTTCTTCATTTTTTTTTTTCTGCCGTAGGCCTCCTCCTTTCTAAGCCTTAACAATAGCTTTTCATAATACCCTAGCGCCTCGCGCAAAACAACGCTTCAAGCCCTAGATGATTATGCGCCTGGGCCCCTCGTCTCTCTATCTGTGCCGCAATGGATCACCCTGAATCAGCCCAGTGCCCAAGCCCAACTACTTCTTAATTCTGTGCATGGGCCCCACACTTCAACACCTGCCACCTGAGACCCAAGCCGCACGGCCCTATGGCTTTTTTTCCTCTTTGCATAGTAGCACCGCAGGACCTCAAGCCTGCCAAGCCTCATTTGATTTTTTCTTTTTTTTTTTTTCTCTTTTGGCTTGTTCTCTCTCCAGCCATTCGCAATTGCGCCACAACCTTTTGACTTGCTTCTTTTTTTCTTTTGATTTCCTGATCAGCCACAAATTAGCCACACTGCTTGTTTTTTTTTTTCTTCAGCTGCAACCTTTAAAGCAGGACCAATAATTAATGCAGTATTTGAGATTTAGAATATTATAAAATAAATGCTCAAATATATCTCATTGTGAATAGAAATTAAATTAAATAATATCAATTATATCCCAACTTTTCTATCCACATTTTTGCATTTTAATCTAATAATAAGGTCTTTAGAGTGCACTTTTGCGCACTCATCAGTTCACATTGAAAGATAGAAGGTAACATAGAAACTGGAATTGTCTCGATTTAAAAAGCAATGGATTTGACAGTAATATCTAAATGAAGTGGTGATACCCTGAAAGGGTAGTAGAATTAATGATAATAGCTAGACAAGGTAGTAACACCATGGAAGGTAATAATTGTGACAGGTGACATTCGATTAGAATACTTATATATTATGAAAGACAATAGATGTAGAAATGAATCAAGACATGAGAGATACCCTGAAGGGAACTTAAAGGGGGTAAGTACAGGGGAGTTGATAAACCTTATTGATTTGAGTAATAGATTGATAGCATACCAAAATTGTAAAAAGTCTCGAGTAAGTTTTAGAAAGACCCTGATAAGGTAAAAGATAAGTAGAGTTTGAAGACATTTACTAAATGAACGAGACTGTTAAAATTTGACATTTTGAAATGCAGATGGTTTTGAGAAAAGGTCGATATATGATGAATAAGCGTTAGAAAAGCTTTGATAATCTTAGAAATGATTCGAGTGGTAGAATGACATGAATAATAACACTCAATCAGATAAATCGGAAATAAATGATAAACGATCCTGAGTAACTTTTAGAGATTAATGTAATTTAAGTGATTGTAACAGACTAGAAGTGGAGTAAATTATTCAAGGGGGTCACGAAATAAAAATAGTACGTGAAATTGTAGAAATACTACAAAAATACTTATAAGTATAAAAGGAAGTAAAGATCTGTAAACAGTAAGGGAATTATAAGCTGTACAATTTTAGAAAGCTTAAACCATTTTGATAAAAATCTCAGACAAGATGTAATCATATGATTACATGATTCAAAAAAGACACAAAGTATATATAAACTCCTAGTATTGTTACGAGAAATTCTCTAAGAGAGGAGTTAGTTAAATACGATTTAAGAAAAACGTAGTGTCTGATAGAGAACAGAACGTGATACAAGATCTAATATACCTACAATCAATGTTAGAATTCATACAGTAATATAAGACAGTATGAAAGAAAATAGAGTGCATGACTAAAATTTGTAATTACAGAAAGAGATTCAAGTTAAAAAAAAAACTGAACACCAGATTATTTGACTCAGTACACACATGTCCATCAAAGGAACTATCATTGAACCATGTTAACACATAACCCATGAAATACAGACCAGGGACACAGATATTCTTAAACAGTTGACTTGAGGTCGAGGAACAATTAGTTGAGTGGCAAGTCTATTATAAAAGAATGATAATTAGGAACTGGCGTAAATTCTAGGGGACCCATATGATACTATTGGAATGCTGTATGCCCTAGATATATTAGTAAACTTAATGAATAGAGGTTTAAAACCCTATTTAAGAAATTTCATAATTTTGTTCACCAAATGATTCTTTCAATTTATGAAGAACTGGAAGAACCATAGAAAGGAATTGTGATTCGCGTGATGGTTTTGAAATACTCTTGAGAATTTTAGAAAATGATTTGACGTGACTGTAAAACTTGATTTGAGGTGACTGTAAAACTTGATTCTCAACAAAAAATTTTTTATCTAGTTAATGTAAACACATGTTTAAGTTGTACCTCGATGTTGAAGAAACCATAGGGACCACCAGAGTTAGGAATGCTAAGTTTGAGGACAAACTTATTTTTAAGGGGGTAAGAATATAATACCCCGACCCGAGTTAATTAGTACCTGACCCGGGTTGGAGCGGGCCATGACATGTGACCCTGAGCTGTAAGTCAAATTATTATGTGAATAAGTTTCAAATTTAAAGTGAAATATTAGATTGCCTGAAATATTGGAATAATAATCGTAGGCCATGAATAAAATTAAATGGGCGAGCAATATTAGATTGTCCAATAAGATTTGCAAGTCGAAAATGGCCAAAACGATTCGACCCCGAAACCGAGACGAGAAAAATAAATAACATGGTATAAAAATAAGAATAATAATAATATAAATAAATAAATGAAAAGATATATATATATATATATATCAGTGTATATATATATATGTGTGTGCCGCATGTGAGGTGTAAACCATGTGTAGCGAGCACATGGTTTGTGAGAAGCAAGTGAAGCAACAAGTGGAAAAAGAAAAGAAAAGAAAAGAGAAAAGAACAGAGAGGAAAGTGGCTGTGCGGGTTGCGTAGGAACAGAAAGAAAAAAGAAAAGTAAAGTAAAAAAGGAACGACTATAGAAGTGGTGTGCAACAAGAACTGCTGTTGAGGGAGAAAGACGGTGCAGTAGGTCGGTGTGTAGGTTTAGCAACAGGGATATTTAAAAACACATATATTATATTTGTGTGTTCGTGGCGATGTAAGAGATTTATATAAATATATATATATATTATATGTGCATGTGTGGGTTGCATGCAACAGGTGTACGTGTGCGTGTGTGGGTGTTAACATGTAAAGAACCCAAAACCAAAAAAAAAATTTAAAAAAAGAAAAGAAGAACAGAAGCAAGAGAGAAGCAGGTGGCAATATAACGGGTTGCATGTAGTACATGTGTGTTGCTTAAATCACCTTAGAAAACTAATTAAGTCTCAACCAAAACTAAATTGAATCAAAACGAAAACGTGAGAGAAATAGAGAAAGCATAGCTGAGGCGTAGGAAACTAAGGAAAGAGAAGGAGAAAAGCAGAGGAAGAGCCGAGACCAAACAGTGGGGAAAAGGGGCGTGCAGAGGTAGCAACAGTAGAAGCGATGAAGAGTGGGGGTTCAGTTGGATGTTATTGTAGCAGCCATGGCAAACTGAATGGATTGGATTTGGAGGGTCTGATTTGTGTTTTTGAGATGGATCGGAGCAGGGGAGATTGATATTGTATAGATATATATATATATATATATATGTATGTTTGGGTACAGTGGGTGGTATATACACATGAACAGGAGTGGCGACGCTCAGAAGGGAAGGATTTTGGTTTTAACTCTATGACCCGATCCACAGTTCCCGATCCTCACTTGTCTTCCGTTATTTAAGCCCATGCAAACAGTAGTCGCTGGTTGCTAGAGAAATTCCGCAATTAAAATTGATTTAGCCAAAACCAGTAGCAAGAGTAAGCTCCTCCAATCAATTTATCTTATGAATTAGATATTGATGTGGCATAAAATGTATTCTGCAAATCATCACTGTCAAGGTAGAATCATGAATGGAAATGTGGTGCAGTGCAGCAGCTGTGATCAGGCCACGTCGTAACTGTAAACTGATATGTAGAGATTTGAAAAATGAGGAAAAATTTTTCGTTTTGCTGGTAGGGCATTGTTTATATTTTTAAATTTCGGGACGAAATTTCTTTAAGAGGGGAAGGATGTAGAGATTTGAAAAATGAGAAAATTTTTTTCGTTTTGCTGGTAGGGCATTGTTCCTTGCACGGTTTGCCGGTAGGACATATCTCATGCACAGTTTTGCCGGTAAAGCATTTCCATGCATTTTTTTCACCGTATGACATGTTTAGAGGAATATTTGGAGTGTGTCATAGAAGAGAAATATGCTTAGAATATTATGAGGTAACCGTTGTTCGAAATTGAGCCAAAACGGGAACCGTTTCAAAATTGGACAAAAAGGGCATCCGGGTGGCCCGGGTGGAAAGGGATGATCCCGACCTCAAAAAAAAAATGTTTTCTTCTGAGAATTTTCATTTAAAATAATTTTATGAACATTGGTTAAAACAAAATTTTAAATTGAAGCGTTTAGGAATGAGTTGTAGAGTAACGGGGCTACGGGACTCATTAAGGGCAAAACAGTCATTTGCCCTTAGCTCCTTTGTCCTCCACTATAAATAGAACACTTGGGGCCATTATATACACATCTGCATTCTGTAATGTCCAGAATTCTCGTCCATATAGAGAGAGAAAGACAGAGAGACAGAGAAAGAGGGAGAGAGAAAAATCCTAGAATTTTATATTTTCAAGCTTCCGGAACACGTATTTCGAGCGAGATTTTGGCCGAACTTCCTTCTGAGAAGTTTTTCGTCTCTATGAGTAATATATCCTCACCAAATAGTTCTGGAGTCCAGCAAACACAGCCACCGCAGTTTAAGAAAACTAATTTTAGGTATGATGTAGTGCTAAGCTAGCAATAGATTTAAGTTCCTTTGTGTTTTTACATGTATTTAAATTGCTGTAAATGTATATCTAAGGTTAGGAGATCATCTAGGAAGTAGCTCCTTTGAAAAGCCTAGAGTTGGTAGTTTAGGATTATTTTTGTTCTTGTTGATTTTTGGTGATTTCTTGCTTTGTTTGGTGTGTATTTGATAGATAGAATTGTGCCATAAGATTTTCAACCCATGTAATTATTGACACAACTTTTGGTTGGGCCATGTAATGATTTGATGCTTTTATATTTAATAGAATTCTATACCCTTATGAATTTGTTGAAAGTGTGAGACTTGTGCTTTACATATGTATGGATATATTCAATTATGATGCATACATGTTGTGAGGGTGATGCCTTGAAGTTTAAATTTAACTTTCACGAAATGAGTTATATGATTTGGGATAAGGGATACCATGTGTTTGATGCATTGCTACATTGAACTTGCATGATGAAATCATAGCATCTTGGCATAATGTAATCCCTTGGACACATGGTGTGAGTTGAGCACGAGGTGATATGCATTATGAGGGTGTAGATCTTGTGGTGAAAAACCCAAAATTGGCCATTAGGTACTCGCATGCCTACGGGGTCCGGACCGTAAAGCGAGGCATATATTGGTACTTGCATGCCAACGGGGAAGAACTGTGAAGCAAGACATGGGTGGCATAGAGTTGCATGTGTGCATCACGCATATAGACATTGCATAGCATTGGGGGAAAATAGGATTATAATCTTGAACTGCACACTTGCACATGCCACGCCCTTGAATTTGTTTCTAGTCTTAGTGTTATATTATACCAGTAGTTGAGCTGACCTATTCGTGGGAATTATATTTCAGATGAGGTCCCGGACATTTGAGACTTGTTTAAGTCTTGAAGAGTGAGAAGAAATGGATAGTGTTGAAGATTTAGCCCTTGGGGGCATATGTTTTCTTTTCTTTTTGGAATGTATGGGCATAAGCCCAATTTGTTGTATTTACTTTTGAGAAGTGTATGAACGATAGGCCTTGGACTTTTCTTTTAAAATGTATGGGTTGGGACCCAATGAAAGCATGATGGTTATGGTTTAAAGGTGTATTCCACGGAAGTATTGGAACTAGTGAATGCATGATGTTTTATTTAAAATGTATACTACATTGATGTATGTTAGATTATGAGGATTGTGACCCTCAAGCGAGAGTGGATATTTATGAATTTATAACCATTTATATTGTGGAAATTAGGTGAAGGAAAACACTAAGAGAAACAAAGGAAACTATGTCCAAATTTTTGGAAAACTAAAGTGGGAAAATAAATAGTAAAACACCATTTAAATGGTTGGGAAAAGTGTCCAAATTAGGAGTATAATGTCCTTGGGAAATGGGCTGAAAAAGGGCATAAAAGAAGCTTGAGAAACTTGGAAAAAAAAAATTCAAAAATAGGGAAAATAGGTTGCAGCCATGAACAGTAATGTTACAGAAATCAGAAATTTCACTCTCTGTTGCTACAGTGAAAAAAATCAGAAAATGGCCTGAACTGCCCCAGTCGCGCGCGCGCCAGCCTTGCGCCCTGCCCCTGTCGCCTGTCTCCCGCTCCCGCCCCGCGCGCGCGCGCGCGTGGCCTTCCTCTGCGCCCCCCTGTCGCGTGCTGCCTACTTGGCCACTGCCTTGGCCTGCTGTCCCACCTGCTGCTAACACCTGCTGTCCCATCCTTGTTTGGCCACCTTTTGAGCTACTTTTTGGCTACCTTTTGAACTATTTTTGGGACACCTTTTGGGCTATATTTAGACACTATTTTGGGCCATGTTTGGCCAATTTTTGGGCCATGTTTGGGTCCCATTTTGGGCTGTTTTAGGGACCTTTGTGGGCCATGTTTTGGCCATGTTGTGACCTAGATTTCAAGGCCATGTTTGGCCATCCATTAGGGCCAACTTTGGGCTGATATTTGACTATCTTTTGACCATGTCCCAGGACATTTTGGGCTCATCCGAGACATCACTTTAGGGGGATTTTTGGAGATACTTTAAGACTGTTTTAAGGGTCATTTTTAAACATGATTTAAACTGATTGGAGTATTAATTGGGACATGCATTTAATTTTAATCTTGGGGGAAAATTTTGAAGAATAATAAGGAATATTTCAATTAAATTTACTGGATTGTCATTTCTTTTCTTTTCTTTTATTTCGTTGAGTCGCTCCTCGAGTTCGCGAAAATCTGGGGCGTGACATGATATGTATATTAGTTTTAAAATAATATGCTACTCTATATATTGAGATATTATAGATGATTAATGATCAGAATCTGAGGTTCTCTGCCAACCTATTTGGCATTTCATAGTGCGCTGGCCATTGCTCGTCATAGCTTGAAGCACCACCTTGGTGATGTTGAACTTGTTGAGCTGATTTGGGTAGGACTGTGTTTTACTATTTGAGGAATCAAGGAACTCTCTTATGGGAGAAGTTACAACAGTGCGTTGGTGAAGGGCCCTTGGAGTTAAATTGAAATTGAGTGACTGAGCTAAGATTTGATTTTAAGCTATAGACGATTGAGAGATATGATGTTATATAATTTTGGCCCCAGTGTCTGAAATTCAATAACAGGTATTGGTGAAGGGTATTTCCGGCTGATCGTTATTAGTGGCTTGAGTGGAAAGCTACTCAATTGAAGGCCGGAGCAAGACGTGATCGGGGATTTGTGACACTCGACTATAGCTAGACAAAGGTTAGATTTAATTATTGTTTAGCTATTTCAAATTTAAAATAGAACTTTGTGGAATTATAATTATACCCAAAATTTATGGTTAATTGTGAATTGACCCAAGCAATAAAATAATATTTAATTTAAATAATTTAAAGAGGAGAAATTACCAAAATACCCCTAATTCGAAAAGTAGGTCAATGGATTCCAACTAAAATAAAAGAATAGTGAATTTTTATTATTTCGAACATTCCAGACTCAACCTTGGAGTTCGATTTGTGAAAACAGGTCCCGAGAAATAAGAAACCGTAAAAGTGCAAAATAACCGTTTTTCTCTTTTTAGTACAGAAGTTCAAATTGAATTTCGCGAAAGCCTAAATCGACTTGGTTCGACATTCCAGATTGAATAGTAGAGTTTATTTTAGTAAAAGGAGAATTAATAGTAAAGAGACATAAAATTTGATGAATAGCATAATCCATATAATTATAGACTGAGATTGAGTTTCCTGAATCATAGGAATACCGAGAGACAAGAAGAAGGCGGTTTTGACCTTCTAGACAGATACAGAAAGATGTAAGTAATCTCTGATCTCTGCATGTGTTACATTCCAAGCCATGTCATAATTCTTGTTCATATTGCTTATTGTATTCCATACATACCAGAGTTCATTTAACCACATTGATATTGCCCTATCATATGGAAGACAGTTATTGATTTCTATGTATATCTTGATCATGATTGTACACTTGTGCACAGATTCCTTTATACACTTGTACCTAGGGCCGTGAGGGCCAGACAGTTTTATTCAAAGCAGTCTAGTAACCATAGCCTCGAAAACTATTGTTACGTCCGATTTTTTAGAACCAGCTATGAGTCCACTATATTCTTCGTGGAAGATAGCGTGATCCTAATATATTATTAGTGCCGAATTTGTAATCAATCACATCTTCATCTGACGCTAGTTATGACCTTCGGGTCCAGTTATGACCTTCGAATCTAGTTATGACCTTCGGGTCTAGCTATGACCTTTGGGTCCAGTATCAGGGCATCTCAGATTTAGTTGATATCACTATCCTTTATTGTTGATATTCATAGCTTGATCATATTATTTCATTATGAATGATCATGAGATTTCACAGCTTTTTATTTAGTGGACTCAAGTCTCCACAATCAATACCATTAGCTCCTTACTTGGGATGCCGCACAGCCTACTAGTATCATCTTTTGTTTGAAAAGTAAATTTATTAAAGGAAAGAAAGAGAAAAGAAGAAACAAAACAAGAGGGCATACCCTCGAAACAAGCTAGAGGGAAGGAAAGACTTCCACAAACAGAAGAAATCTCGTCCCAAAGCTACAAAACAATAGAAGCAAAAACCATTACACGTTAAAGATGGTAATCGAAAGAGACCAAACACATTGAAGATGCCTATTGGTTGCAGAGTTCAAGATCCCTGTAGATGTAGTTAGCTTTCCGTGAATCATATCCTTGATTTGAGTAATAATGGCTTGAGGATTTTTCTTTTCCTGATTGAACAATCTACTATTCCTTTCTCTCCAAATATTATATACTGTGCAAGTTAGAGAAAGCTTACCTATGATAGAGGAGAAAATTTTGCCTTTAAAGGTATTGCTAGCCCAAGAAACGATCTGCTGCCAGTCTCCATTAGGATATTGGTAACCACTAATAGAGATGATGTGGTACCAAATGGAGGAAGTGAAGGGACAGGAGAAGAAGATGTGGGAATGACTCTCCTGATCTTTCAAGTAAAAGAGACATTTTGTATCATGGCCAAAATAGGCAGAGAAGAGGCGGTCCTTTGTCCTGAGCTTGTTCCGAATAGCCATCCAAAGAATAAAAGCAGCACGGGGAATAGCCTTAAAATGCCAAACTAGCTTCCACCAGTGAACCCGGGATTTATGGTCTCTCAGAATGTCCCAAGCTGATCTAATGGAAAACTCCCCATTAGAGGAGGGAACCCAGATAGCCTTATCTTCCCGATGAGGAGCAAGAAGAAGGCTTGGAGGCATACCATACTTCAGCTCAAGCAGATGAGGAGAATTAGCTACCGGCCAATTCCAATGATTATCCAAAATGATGGCTTCTACTTTAGCATATCTCCCAAGCCCAGAATCATAAATAACTCGATCTCCCATGTTATCATAAATAGGCCCATTAAGGAGCCAATAGTCAAACCAGAGAGACGCAAAGCAGCCATTGCCAATAGAAATTTTGATGTATGACTTAAACATAGGCCGAGACTTAAGAATTTTCCTCCAAGCCCACGAGCAAGATTGGGGACATTTAACCTCCCAGAAACTTTTACCTTTGAGAA
The DNA here is from genome assembly GCA_008638375.1 of Nyssa sinensis. Lineage (NCBI taxonomy): Eukaryota > Viridiplantae > Streptophyta > Magnoliopsida > Cornales > Nyssaceae > Nyssa > Nyssa sinensis. The sequence continues at coordinate 4,976,206 of CM018033.1, forward strand.
TATTGTTACGAGTCCAAAGAACCCAAGGGGAAGTAGAGGGATTTTCAAACAAAGCCCAAATAAGCTTCCCCACAGCTGCTAGATTCCAATCAATAATCTTCTTTAAACCAAGACCCCCTTCATTCTTAGGAAAAGTAACATCATTCCAAGCAACTTTGGATCTAGAGGAGATGAGATGGTTGCCACTCCAAAGAAAGTTCCTCATAGCTTGTTCAATTTGGTGCACCACGTTCTTTGGGAGGATAAAATGGGTAGACAAGTAGACTTGAATGCTAAAAAGCACAGATGTTATCAGTTGAAGCCGACCTGCATAAGAAAGGGATTTGTTAGCCCAATGGTTGATTTTACCAATAATGCGATCAACCAGAGTTTTACAATCCTGGGCTTTCAGCTTGGTAGATATCAAAGGGACTCCAAGGTAACGAACAGGAAGGGATCCTTCAGGAAACCCAATATGATCAATAATTTGCTCCCTTGAGTTGCAATCCACACCCGAGAGGAAAATATTACTTTTGGAGGCATTATGCTGAAGGCCAGAGAAGGAGGCAAAAGTGTCCAGACCTTCCTTAAGGATAGGGGCTGAATGTAAATCTCCATGACAAAATAGCATAATATCATCAGCAAAGCAGAGGTGAGTCAGCATGGTTTTCTGGCATCTCCAGTGATACTTAAAACAAGGATCGGCTGATTTCTGATGAAGAATCATAGAAAGCACATCCATAACAAGCACAAAAGGATATGGAGATAGAGGGTCCCCTTGCCTGAGCCCATTTGCACCAAGGAAAAAACCTTCCAACTCACCATTGATAACGACTAAGTAGCGGGGAGTGGATATACAACAAACAATCCAATCTGTAAACAACTGAGGAAATCCCATAATAGTCATAGTGTCAATAATAAACTCCCACCTCACCGAATCATAGGCTTTCTTGAGATCAACTTTCATGGAACAGCGAGGCGTGCCAAAATTCTTATGGTAATTGTGCATAAGAGCTTGGGCAAGAAGGATGTTATTACTAATCTTCCTGCCTTTAATAAAAGCCGATTGGGACGAGTCAATGAGGCTAGGAAGGACTTTCTGAAGGTGGTTGGCAAGGATTTTGGAGATGGCTTTGTAAATAGTGTTGCAGCAAGATATAGGACGATAATCATGAATATAGGAGGGATTAGGGTTTTTGGGAACAAGAGTAATAGTTGTGGCATTAAGCTCTCTGAGAATGGACTTAGCAGAAAAAAATTCAGAGATAGTCGCAATAACTTCTGGTTTGACAATACTCCAAGCTTTCCTGAAAAACTGGCCATTAAATCCATCAGACCCTGGAGCTTTATTAGGGTGGAGACTAAAGATAGCCTCCTGGATTTCTTCTTCTGAGATAGGGCATTGGAGAGCATTGAGAGCATCAAGAGGCAAACTATTAGAGATCACTGAAGCAAAAGCTTGCTTACCTAGATAAGGAATGGCACTTTCAGTTCCAAGAAGCTCCTTATAAAATTGGACAATGGCACTTTTGATCTCATCGGGGCCATCAATTCTATTTCTATTTGCATCAAGAAGGCCAACAATCTTGTTACGGTTTCTTCTGTTATTCACTGATTTGAAGAAGAAGGAGGAATTTTGATCACCTTCTGAAAGCCATTGAATCCTAGATTTTTGCTTAGCCATGCTCTCCTCACTAGAAAGGATGGAGTAATAATCATGATGAGCTTCTTTCTCCTCTTGAATTAATCTTTCATTCCCAGGATACTGCTGAAGGAGGTTTTGGATGTCATGAAGCTTATTTCGGGCCTCTTGAACTCGAGTAGGACGGTTCTTGAACCTTTGCTGGTTTAAAGCCTTAAGAGCATATTTGAATTTTTTGAGTTTCTGGCAACATATAAACATGGTTGTACCTTGAAAGGTTGAGTTCCAAGCTTGTTCCACGGTAGGTAAAAAATCCTCATAATTAGCCAGTCACCAATACAAAAATGAGATACTAGATAGCCAATCACCGATACAAGTAACAATGTCTCGAGGGTCCAAAGAAAAGCATATCTCATACAATGGTACAAGAAATGATGACAAGATCAATGATAAGCTGCTGCCACAACAAACACGATAACCAATCAAAAATATATCATGCTGGTAACAACTCTGGCAACAATGTGATCATTCACAGGGCAAAAAATAGCTCACTCAACGAATATCAAGAAAATCGATAGCGAAGTCTAACAGAACAGAGGCGTAAATAGACCGGGGCCCGACTACCCCCAGAACGTACATTTAGGTTCGCCCCTCTCTCCCGGGCTAACTGAATAGCGTAAGAGCTCTGTCATCTCATCTCAAGTCCCCATAGGACACAACTGATCCCAAAGGGGCCACAGAATGCCCTCTGTGAGTGGACGGGCATTGTGATTGATCACAATCCCACGCTCATACAAAATGTCATGATCATCATACCACACGGAATACCCATCGTGTGTAATGCCACAATCATCAAATACCACTCGGAATAGACCATCGGGTGAAACAATCAAATACCAATCAGGAGGTTATATCACAAGGTCATGACATGGCATACATAATGTAATATGCTCAAGAATCAATGAACTAAGATCACAACGATGTAAGCAAGCATTTTAATCCAATGTACAGGCATAACAAACAATCACAAGTCGATTGGTATCAAGTCAAGAAATCAAGTTCATCAAGGAGGCAATAGAGTACATATATACAACATTACTTTTGGGGTTGCAGTGTAATACTTAGTACAGACAGTCTTATAGCTCTCCCATGTTATCCACATCTTGGGGATGAACAGTTGTATAAGAATTTTGTATTCCGCATTTTGAGAACCTTATGTATATCACATGCAACTTTTATTTATTTGTTACTTAAAGTCTTCCGTTATTTAGTTGTTGTATGTTAGCAGCACTGATTGTGTAGCAAGTTAAGACCCTTGGTTCGACAAGCAGCGTCGGATCGGGTGCACGACACGAGATCCGTATAGGGTGGGTCTCGAGTCGTGACACGGTTGGAATTTTTGATTTTTCGGCTAGCTCCGGCCAGCTCATTTTCTTCTTATTTCCTATCGTTTTCTCCACTGTTTTGATCCAATTATGCTCGTATTAATTTTTGCACCTAAGAAGATAAGTTCCTCATGGTTTAAACAAGGTCCAATGCACAAACTCACCAAAATTGATTCATAGATAAAATCCTATAACTGCATATTTCTCCCTTATTTCTATAAAATCTTGTAATTGCATATTTCTCCCTCATTTCTAACTCTTTTTCCTTCATTCTTTTTGCAATCATTTTCTTTTAGATTCAGCTACATGGCCCTAGGGTTTTTGCCATGCATTATACTCTAAAAAATCCAACGCATAAAATGACAAATTCTAAATTTAAACTTACCCGTTTCGGCTGCAGGTTCCTTTCCTACTCCTGGCTTTAACTTCTGAACCCTAATCTTTTCTGCTTCTGAAATCCCCTTAATGGCCTCATCTTTTTTTTTTTTGTTTAAAATCTTCCAGATCCCTTAGCCACGCCCCCTCCCTTATCACACTAGCTGCATGCCTATCCAAGTAGTTAGATACATATATTCACATATACGATTTATTATATGTGTATATATATATATCATGCTTTCACATAGACACTGATATATATATATATATATATATATATTTATACACCTACACATATACACGTATATACCCATTTTCATATATATTTTTACTTATTTTTATTTTATTATTTTATTTTATTTTCCTTTTATTTTTATATTTTTATTATAGTTTATTTTATTTTGTTATTTTTATTTCGGTATTCGTTCATGTCTTGCTCGGGCATCCCTCGGATATTATTCATACTTTCAAACTATTGAGATTCCACACAATCTATTTTATTCAATATTATAACAGAAAGCCCTAACGGCTCGGGTTTACATGGTTCGATCGATTATAATTTGGGTTTGGGTATTACAGCGGCCTTGTCCCCTTTGGTGTATCTTTCAGGGTATTGCAAATGTTTGATGAATGAGCAAACATCGGTGTACCAGGTAGGGGGTTTTGGCCCGCTTGTGACCTCGTTAATGTTGCAAAAGTATACAGGGGTCTCTCTGACTCGAACTTGGAGCGGTTTAATAGTTGCTTCTTTGGGTACGTCTATTATAGAGGCTAGGGTGGCCAAGGCATCTGCAAAACTGTTCTTGGCCCAAGGTATGTAATGAAAGTGAACATCTTTAAAGCTAGCCATCATTGTTTCTAGGCACTAATGATAAGGCATAAGCTTTTCTTCTTTGATTTTCCACCTTCCTTGGATTTGACTAATGACGAGAACTGAGTCTCCATACGCATCAAGGTTTTTGACTTCTAGTTCTAATGCAACTTGCAAGCCAACTATACAAGCTTCATATTCTATGGTGTTGTTTGTGGCAAGGTATTGAAGCTTCACTGCTAAAGGGGTGTGCACCCTATCTAGGGCTATCAAGAGCATGCCATGCCATAACTTTTCTTGTTGGCGGCACCATCAAAGTATAGGCACCATCTATCCTCTTTGGTTTGCATGATGTCCTCATCTAGGAATTCTATCTCTCTTACAGCCTCACCCTCTACTGGCTAGTCAGCTAGGTAATCGGCCACGGTCTTTCTCTTGATAAATTTTTATGTTATATGGACTATGTCAAATTTTGAGAGGAGCAAGAGCAAGTGAGTTGTTCGACTTGACAAGGTCAATTTTTTGAAAAGGTATTTCATAGGGTCCATTCTGGATACCAAGTGTATGGTGTAGGCTATCATGTTACAGTGAAGTTTTTGAGTAACCCAAACAAGGGATATGCAAGTTTTCTCAAGAGCACTATAATTCTACTCGTATGAGATTTGCTTCTAGGTAGCATAATAGATGGCTTTTTCCTTCTTTTTAGGCATATGGTTTTGAGCTAGCATAGCCCCTACAGTTGTATCTGTTATTATAAGGTATAACAACAAAGGAATGCCTTGCTAGGAAGGAACCAATACTGGGCAACTGGATAGGTAAGCTTTGATTTGTTCAAAGGCTTCTTGTCATGCAATGTTCCATCTCTTTGGGGAATCCTTTGTTAGGAGTTTGAAGATAGGTTCACAAATGGTAGTCAATTGCGATAAGAACCTACTAATTGTATGGTAAGTCTCCCAAAGAAGCCCCTTACTTGCTTTTTGGTTTTAGGAGCAGGCATTTCAATGATTTTCTTGGCCTTTATACGGTCGACCTCGATCCCTCTTTGGCCCACCATGAAGCCTAAGAGCTTTCTAGATTCAACTCCAACTACAAATTTTTGGGGATTTAACCTTATTTGGTACTTTTTGATTCTTTCGAAGAATTTTTTGAGGGCAGTCGGGTGGCTCTCCCTATCTTTGGATTTTATGATAATATCATCGACATACACCTCAACCTCTTCGTGGATCAAGTCATGTAGGATAGTGGTTGCTACCTTTTAGTACGTAGACCCTGCATTTTTGAGTCCAAAGGGTATGACAATGTAGCGAAAGGTGCCCCAATGTGTTATGAATGTGGTTTTTTCCATGTAGTCGGCGTGCATTTTGATTTGATTATACCCTGTAAAATCGTCAACAAGTGACATCATGCCATGATGGCCTGTGTTGTCCACCAATAAATCTATGTTAGGCAGAAGGAAGTCGTCGTTTGGATAGGCTATGTTGAGGTCCCTATAGTCTATATAGATGCGGACTTTCCCGTCTTTCTTGGATATAGGCACTATGTTAGCCAACCATTCGGGGTATTCTACCATGGTTAGAAACCCTACGACAAATTACTTTTTAACCTCATCTTTGACATTGAGAGACCAATCGGATCTCAATTTTCTGAGCTTTCATCTGATCGACTTGGCTTTAAAGTTGGTAGGGATTTTGTGTTGGACAATGTATGTGTCAAAGCCTGGCATATCCTTGTAGGACCATGCAAAGACATCTTGAAATTATTTCAATAGCTCAATCAGAGCTTTCATTTTAGCTTGCTCTAGGGTGACACCAATCTTTACCTCTTTAGTTTCATTTTCTGCCCCTAAGTTGATGGTCAATGTTGGTTCCATAACTGGTCAAGCCCTATATTTTTTTTTTTGGTGATGTCTATTAAGAACTTCCTATCTTCTAGATCAAGATTTTGGTAAGGATCATTCTCATCATCACATTCTTTATTTACAATTAAGGGATACTCAAAAGAAGTACTTATTTCCTTGAAAAGAAAATCAGGAAGAACATAGTCTACAAGTTCATCAAAGTTAGGAAAATTTAAATCAAATGACTCCTCAAAGTCAGAATAGTAGAGGTTTTTAGCATCAGTATCACTTTGCTCAGAATAGCCAGACTCCTTTTTGAGCAGATCCCTTGAGGCCTGTGATCCCTTGAAAATCTACTATTTGTTTGCTGGCGTCAGAGCTTGGATAATCTGCTTCTTGGGGTTCCCTTGAACACCACCTTCACTGACCATCCCTACCATGTCTTCTACTAGCTTAATCTTAGCGAAGAGCTTTGACAACCATTGAAGTTCTTTTGCCCAATCCTCTACCGAGGGGTTTTGGGGAGTGTCTATCATGACTTCATCATAGCCGCAATTGTAGTCCCCAAAGATTTCCCAACCAGAAAATCTGATTTTTGCCTTTTGTCATAAGTAGGCTCTAGGAAGCCATAGTAGAGGCGCTCTTCCCCTTTTTGAACAGAATTTTCGTTCAAGGTAGGGAACTAGGGTTTAATTTCAATCAGCTTTGGGGGCAACCCCTGCTCTCTTGTAACTTTCTTGGCTCGGGCGACTAAAGCTTTGTTTCAGTAGTCTTCTTTAGTGGGTGTATAGGCCGAGGCCGAATGCATATTCCCTATTTGGCTGGTTAGTGCTCCTCAACATCATCCCATCGGGACCCCGCCACTATGCCTGGCTGAAGGCTGAGTCATCTGCTCAAGTCAGGATATCCTGCTTGCTTGAAAGAGTATCAAAATACAAGTTATGAAGCAATATAGACAAGGCACAATCATCGACAAGTGGCCCTCTGCCACGATTCAATTGTGACCTTCATCACCTTGTGCTTCAGGGCCATAATATAGACACACGCCTCTTGATAGATCAATCAGGCTACCTAAAAGCCACCAAAAGGGTTAGCAAAGCCTTCAGCAGAAAATCTCAAACATCAAATGGTTAGATCTTTCCCTAGTTAGGTAGTCTCATGGAGGAAGTCCCTCAATAATGCCCGTAGGCCTCGTAAGCTCCTCAAGGTGAAGTGTACCATCCTTAGTCATAGTCGGCAAATTGAATGACAAAAAGACCATAGGAATGCCCATCTCAACGGCCACAGTCTTAGCCTCCTGAGAAGACACATCATTGGCACTAAGCCGACCAACTCTCACGGGAGGAGGGGGTCATCCAATCAAGGGAGGTGCGAGTCCCCCCAAATAAGCCCCAATCATTGTGAAATGATTGAAAAACTGCTTTGAATTCACAATTCTCCTCGTTTAAATGATCAATTTAGCTTGCTGGAACATAAAGGGTGTGAGTCTCCCCTTAAAACAACAAGAAATAAAGCAACTCATTAGAGGTCATGCTATCTCATGTCTTGGGTTGGTGGAAACAAAGTGATGTGAACCCGTGAGATCGAAATCCCTTAAACCCACAATCAAATTGAAACTTACCCAAGAAAGCCAAAAATTAAGTCAAAATGATCTAGACCTGTTGAAATCTTATTTCAAGAATCTAGATTTGGTTGGTTTGCCAACTTTCCTCCTCCTCCCCTTGGGTTCTCTAGATCTACTCCAACATCCTCAAAAAGCGCAACATTTGGGAAGTTGCTTGTCCCTCGTCCTGTTCATGGTCTTGGAGGAAAATTCTTAAGTTTCGTCCTACCTTCAAGTCGTACATTAAAACTCTTATTGCTAATGGGCAGCTTTCCTCACTCTAGTTCGATTACTAGTTGCCGAATGATTCTACTTTTGACAACATGGGTGAAAGAGTTATATATGATTCTGGCTTGGGGAGAGATGCAAGGGTGAGTGCTATTATTCATAATCATCAAGGGCGTTGGCCTATAGCTAACTTGCCTTATCTTATCGAGCTAAAGAAGTAGCATGCCTCCTAATCTTCATCCTTCCTCTAAGGAAGATCGAATTATCTGGACTCCTACTACTAATGGGATTTTCTCCATCCGCTCGTTTTGGAATCTAACCCGTAGTAGTCGCTCTTCTGTTCAATGGTGGAAGTTAGTTTAGTTCCCTATGTCCATTCCTTGTACTAGCATTATTCTTTGGATGGCCATTCGTTATGCTTTACGTACTAAAGAAAGAATTTTCCACCTCACTCAGGCCATGGATCATCAGTGCCTCCTTTGCATGAGGAGCAATGAAAGTCAAGATCACATGTTCTTCTCTTATTCCTTTTCTGCCAAAGTATGGCATCATTTGCTTGGTAAAAGTGGCATCCATTGTCCAGCGAGTAGCTAGCTCCATATCATCAATTGGGCTTGTATTACTTTTGCGGGGAATTCGTTGGCTAGTTCTATTGGGAAGCTCACCATAGCATGTACGGTTTATGTTTTGTGGAGGGAAAGAAACTCTAGGCTCTTCTCCAACCAGAAGCAATCTCCCCAAGGCATCATCACTCAAGTTCAGAATATGATCCGTGGAAGGCTTTGCACCATTAAAGGACTCAATCTCTCTAGTTTGAACTAGCTCTTTCAAAATGCTTGGGGTTTGCCCAGTAGTATCTTCTAGTTTGTTTGTTGTTCTTCTTTAGTCCTTGGTTTTGCTTGTTGTTAGTTGTTGTTTTGTTTTGTTTTGTTTCCTTTAGCTCTTAGCCTCAGGATGGGTTCCTTCTGCATGTAGAAGTTATTCCCTCCCCTGGCTTTGTTGAGGTTTTCCCTCTGGGTTGCTCTTTCCTTTCTTTTCTTTATATACGTTTACCTTTCAAAAAAAAAACCTAGATTTGATAAGAACGCCACAAAGGGTTTGCCTTTGATAAGTTCTTAGTTCAATCGAGAACAAGTAGAGAAAACTGAAAATTCCCTATGAAGAAAGCTTCATTCACATTCAACTGTCTCCAAATTGCGGCTACAAGTCCTTTTAAAACCCTCCATGAAACTCTAGGGCCGAATAAGGTCTACATCAATTAAAAGACATGGGCTCAACATCTTCAGGCCCAAAACACCTTAAACTACACTACTGTAGCTAATAAAAGAAATCCACTTAATGAATTAAATAGGCCCAAACACCTACAATAATAAAAACATAAAATAGGCCCGCACGCCTATACTTAATAAAATAAAAAGTCTACACAAAACCACTAGGCTATGTGCCACCCCTCTTTGTAACTCATATCACATGGATTAAAGTTGGTTCTTCTTCTTTCAAGCCTATCTTGAATGTTGGGGACTTGCTCGATGAATTTCAAACTCAGCCCAAGTGGATTGCACCAATCTTGAAATAAGTTGTTTTTCTTGGTTATGTTGTTAGTACAAAAGGTATTGAGGTGTATGAAGAGAAAGTCAAGGTCATCAAGAAGTGGCCAACGCCTAAAGGCATCACTGAGGTAAGAAGCTTTCATGGTTTAGCTAGTTTTTATAGGAGTTTTGTTAAGGATTTTAGCACCATTGTTGAACCACTCATTGAAATAATTAAAAAGAATGTTGGATTTCATTGGGCGATTGATCAAGCGAATGCATTTGCTAATATTAAAGAATGATTATATTCTGCACCTGTGTTAGCATTACCTGATTTTAACAAAACTTTTGAGATTAAATGTGATGCCAGGAATAGGAATTGGAGCTGTTTTGATGCAGAATAGGCAGCCCATAGCCTTCTTCAGCGAGAAGCTAAGTGGGGTGGCCCGAAATTACCCCACTTATGACAAAGAACTTAATGCTCTTATTCGCGCTCTAGAGACATGGCAGCACTACCTTTGGCCTAAGGAGTTTGTGATCCACACAGATCATGAATCATTGAAACATCTTAAGGGTCAAGGCAAATTAAATAAGAGACAGAACCACAGCCCCTCTCCCTAGCAGTAGGTCTGTCCAACCCCTTGCTTCCACACCATGGAAGGTCAACTGTTCTTCCTTCTCACCATATGCCTGCGGGTCCTACGCCTTCTACTGCCTGGTCCTCACTTTTCCAAAAATTTCCTTCCTCAAAAAAATTTTCTCTGGAATACAAGGCTCCCCTACGAGAGGGTAATAGGATCACGGTCCAACCTCCCTTGGAAGTCCTCTAAGCTGGCATATCAGATTGGGAAAACACCATGGTCGGCTATTTTTTAGACAAGAAAATGCCATTTGTCTAGGCAAAGAAAGTTGTAGAAAAACTCTGAAGCAAAGATGGGTTAAACTCTGTTCTCACAAATGGCAATGGATTCTATTTTTTCAAATTGGATTCTATGCATGCTATCAGTTCTATCCTTGAAAGTGGGCTTTGGCACTTCTCTGGGCGACATATCATTCTTCAAAAACGGCACCCTGGCATGGCTCTCTCAAAGCAAGATGTGGCAAAAATTCCTGTCTGGATTAAATTCTATAATATCCCTTATGAACTCTAGACAGCCCAAGGGCTTAGCTACATTGCTAGTGCCATTGGGAAGCCTCTCTATGCTGATTCTTATACTGAAGAACAATCTAGGATCAGTTATGCTCGAATTTGTGTGGAAGTGGACCCCACCTGATAAATTTTATTATCCTGTTGACTCTACCTCTAAGATTCCTTTGATTTTAGGTAGGCCTTTCCTTGCCACAACTAATGCTCTTATCAATTGTAGGAATGGACTTATGAAGCTGTCTTTTGGGAACATGACCCTTGAGGTGAATATATATTTCATGTTGCAAAACAGCTAGAAGAGGATGACGAGTGCCACCAGACGTACATGATTGATTCACTCGTTGATTAAACAATGTTTGGAGGCCCAAACGAGCTCCGATTTTTGCAAATCAAACCTTTCTGGAAAGCCCAAGACGTCCTTTAAAAATTTCATGAAGATTACTTTCTCATTCTGAAACTCTAACGTCATCCAAATCTCAATTGAAACTCAATAGTCGAATCTGTCAAAAAAAATAAAAATAGTTCCAAAAATATTAAGTGTAAAGCACAATTGCAAACTATCTCTCGCCAAACAAAAAATGCAATATTTGAGATATAAAATATTGTAAAATAATGCTCAAATATATCTCACTGTAAATAAAAATTAAATTTAATAAAATCAATTGAAGCCCAACATTTCTATTCATATTTCTAGCAATTTTAATTAAATAATAGGACATTTAGAGTGCACTTTTGCGCACTCATCACCACCCAAGAGCTGCCTGATTGCTTTGATATCCAATTGTCTGAACACTCAAAAGTGGAAATATTGGTTGAATACCAATGGCTTACCTCCATGTGCACCCATTGTCAAACATTTGGGCATAGACTTGCTAATTGTCCCTCCATGAAACGTGATGCAAGGAAAACTATCCAACCCCCGACTAATGCTGCTCCATCTATTACCAAGGGAGTTTGGAGAGAAGTTTCCAGAAAAGGCAAACTCATTCAAGCTAAAAACTACAGTAATGCAGACCCCATCCAAGCTGCCTCCACTCACTCTGATAATGCTTTAAGAGATGCCGACGACCATACCAATCCCATTGCAGTCACTACTAACATGAGTTTCCCCAAAGCAGCTTGGTTCCAATCAACAAGCTTCTTAATACCAAGACCCCCTTCATTTTTACGGCAAGTAACATCCTCCCACGCTACTTTGGAGCCAGAAAATATGAGATGGTTGCCACTCCAAAGAAAAGATCTCATAGCTTGCTCAATTTGATTCACCACCTTTTTTGGAAGGATGAAGTGAGAGGACCAGAAAACTTGAATGCTAAAAAGGACAGACCTGATCAACTGAGCACGACCTACATAGGATAGAGATTTTGCAGCCCAATGAGTGATCTTACCAATAATGCGATCTACTAAAGATTTGCGATCTTGGGCTTTCAGCTTGGTAGAAATCAAAGGCATTCCAAGGTAACGGATAAGGAGGGAGCCTTCAGGGAAGCCGACTTGAACAATAATGTGCTGCTTGAGGTTGGAATCCACACCTGAAAGGAAAATGTTACTTTTGGAAGCATTGTGCAGAAGGCCAGAGGAGGCAAAAGTGTCGGGCCCTTCCTTTAGGATAGAAACTGAGGCAAGATCCCCATGACAAAAAAGTATGATGTCATCAGCAAAGCAAAGATGGGTCAGCTTGGACTTATGGCATCTCCAATGGTGTTTAAATTGAGAGCCAGCCGACATTTGATGGAGAATCAAAAAGAGAACATCCATAGCAATCACAAAGAGATAGGGGGAACGGTCTCCTTGCCTTAAACCCTTAGCCCTGGGAAAATAACCTTCCAACTTTCCATTAATGACAACTGAGAAACGAGGAGTAGAGATGCAGCAAAAAAATCCAGTCAATAAAAAGCTGAGGAAAACCCATAATGCTCAAAGTGTCAGTAATAAATTCCCACCGCACTGAATCAAATGCTTTCTTAAGATCAACTTTCATAGTGCAACGAGGAGAGCCTGTGTCCTTGTGGTAATTATGCATGAGTTCTTGGGCAAGAAGGATGTTGTCACTGATATTCCTACCTTGAATAAAAGTAGATTGAGAAGGATCAATGAGGCTGGGGAGAACTTTCTTGAGACGGTTGGCCAAGATTTTGGAGATGGTTTTGTAAAGGGTGTTACAGCAAGATATAGGCCGAAAGTCATGGACAAATGAGGGGTTAGGAACTTTGGGGACAAGGGCAATAGCCATGGCATTCATCTCTTTAAGGATGGTTTTGGAAGAAAAAAATTTAGAGATAGCGGCAATGACCTCAGGTTTAATGATATTCCAAGTTGTTTTAAAAAAGTGACTATTAAAGCCGTCAAGCCTAGGGGCTTTGTTAGGGGGAAGGCTAAAGAGAGCATCTTGGATTTCTTTTTCAGAGACCGGGCATTGAAGGACATTAAAGAAATCAGAATGAAGGCGCTTTGCGATAAAGCTTGCAAGAGTTTGCTTACTTGGGTAGTGAATAGGACTATCAGTTCCAAGGAGATCATGGTAAAATTCAACAATGGTGTTTTTGACCTATTTTATGTCATCAATTCTGCGACCGTTTGCATCAAGGAGGCTGACGATCTTGTTACGGTTCTTTCTTTATTCACAGATTTGAACAAAAAAGAGGTGTTTTGGTCACCTTTAGAAAGCCATTGAACACAGGATTTTTGCTTGGCGAGACTTTCCTCACTGCTAAGAAGGGAGTGAAAATTGTGATGAGCTTCTTTTTCCTCCTGAATGAGACTCTCATTCCAAGGATCCCTTTCAAGGAGATTTTGGATATTATAGAGCTTGTTACGAGCTTCTTGGACACGGGAGGTGATGTTTTTGAATCTTTGTTAATTGAAATCCTTAAAAGCATATTTCACCTTCTTAAGCTTTTGGCAACAGATAAACATGGCTGTACCTTGAAAATTTGTGCGCTAGGCTTGGTCAACAGTAGGAAGAAAATCATCATAATCGGCCCAAAAATTGAAGAATTTGAAAGGGACTTTGCTTTTCTTGAAAGATATGCCGGATCTGACAATAATAGGGGAGTGATCAGAGAGGCCAGGAGGAAGGAATTCAACCTCAGCAGTTGGGAAAGCAGAAAGCCAGTCCTGCTTGACTAAAGCTCTATCAATCTTCCTGTGGATCGTGTGGGAGGCGGCTTGACCATTAGACCATGTGAAAAAACGCCCAGAAAATCTCAGATCCTTAACCTCAGCATTCAAAAAACAAGTGTTACAGTCATTCATCGCAAGGGGGCCAGTCGCAGTTACCTCCTCTTCTATCATAGGGGTAGCGTATAGCATTGAAGTCACCCAAAATAAGCCAAGGGAGACCCTTGGAGATATTTGCTTAGAGGTGGATGTCTTGCCATAAATCATTTCTTTGAAGAGAGGAATTTGAGCCATATATAACTGAAATGAGAATGGGGGATTTGGTGTCTCAAACTGTAATATTACAATGAATGGC